>JAWNKS010000021.1:37500-40122 GCA_035771495.1 Cladosporium oxysporum | reverse complement strand
CACACGTCCTATTCTATTATTCCATGCTAATGTATTCGAGCAAAGGCCTGCTTTGAACACTCTAATTTTTTCAAAGTAAAAGTCCTGGTTCCCCAGCACGCCCAGTGAAGGGCATGAGGTTCCCCAGAAGGAAAGGCCCGGCCGGACCAGTACACGCGGTGAGGCGGACCGGCCAGCCAGGCCCAAGGTTCAACTACGAGCTTTTTAACTGCAACAACTTTAATATACGCTATTGGAGCTGGAATTACCGCGGCTGCTGGCACCAGACTTGCCCTCCAATTGTTCCTCGTTAAGGGATTTAAATTGTACTCATTCCAATTACAAGACCCAAAAGAGCCCTGTATCAGTATTTATTGTCACTACCTCCCCGTGTCGGGATTGGGTAATTTGCGCGCCTGCTGCCTTCCTTGGATGTGGTAGCCGTTTCTCAGGCTCCCTCTCCGGAGTCGAACCCTAATTCCCCGTTACCCGTTGATACCATGGTAGGCCACTATCCTACCATCGAAAGTTGATAGGGCAGAAATTTGAATGAACCATCGCCGGCGCAAGGCCATGCGATTCGTTAAGTTATTATGATTCACCAAGGAGCCCCGAAGGGCATTGGTTTTTTATCTAATAAATACACCCCTTCCGAAGTCGAGGTTTTTAGCATGTATTAGCTCTAGAATTACCACGGTTATCCATGTAGTAAGGTACTATCAAATAAACGATAACTGATTTAATGAGCCATTCGCAGTTTCACCGTATAGTTGCTTATACTTAGACATGCATGGCTTAATCTTTGAGACAAGCATATGACTACTGGCAGAATCAACCAGGTAACTATCTTCGGCGGCCTTCTCGCCGGAGCGATCGGGCCTAACCCCAATTAAGGGGTCGGAGTAGTTAATTGGTAGGGGCGCCTCGAGAGGTCGCCCGGCCTTTGACTCGCCGCAGGCGTTAGCCTTTGGTTTGCCGTCAGGCCATCCGATTGCCATAACTGGATTCCCCAAGGTAAGGTCCGCCGTGGAACGGGCGGGCATCCGTTAAGATGCCGCCCGACCAAGGCATGCCTACCTCAAGAGGAGGTTACCCGCCGCCAGTCACGTCGGTTAGGACGGTTACCGGTGCGCGGGCATGCCCCCGATTGCGTCTTAGGTAATGATAGCCAACGGCCAACAACCCACAGACTCCCTCAGTGCCAGATGCTCGTTAGAGCACCCGGTCTTCAGGCACTGCGGCCTCCCGAATCGCTGTGGCAGAGCTAATTGAATAGATGTACCGCCAACTTTCCGACAAACCGCAGCAGCGGCCCACAACCGACCTCGAAGCGACAGCGCTAAAGGCGTATCCGGCTCCTCGAGGCCCTGTAAATGGTCCTTGCGAATTTGGGACTTGTGTTTGTGAAAGGTCAGGGGGCTAGGGCGGCACCCGTGGTCCCAGCCTGATCAACTCCGCCCCCAAACCTCCTCGGTGCCTAGATACGCCCCGAGGGGCTAGACAACTTTGGAGGCTCCTCTAACGCTGCCATACCACCCCCCATCCGAGCCGTTAACCCCCTAATGAGATTCGAACTGAATCGGGATCTCAAGAGGCGGCAAGACAATCTTCGGAGGGTGGCACGACCACATCAGAGGAATGGAGGCGGCGACTAGGTAGGGACCGCCGGCTCTATCAATTCGAACTGAATCGGGATTGATGGAGTCGCGGGTGCCGTCACCAGCTTTACAAAAGTCTCGAAACCGACTTTGATTGGGTTTTAATCAATCTTAATCAATTTAGAGGCTTTTGCCTTTCCTTCTTATATATCCTCCGAACTGGTTTGCGCCAAAACGGCGTGTGCAGCGGTTCGCGCCCGAGATGGGGGTCAAGCGCCGGCCAACTTTGTATGGCAAAACGCTAAAAGTCCTCCAACCTCCACCAACCCTGCCAACGAAACTGGTCGGCACGGCGGGGACTTGGTCGTTTTCGACTGCTTTCCACCCCAGCACCCTAGGGGACCCTCGCTGTCGCCGTCGGACCCCTCGCTGTCGCCGTCGACCCCCCCGCTGCCACCTCGTCGTCGCCCCCGCACCCATCCCACCGTCCCGCCGGCACCCCTAGGCCCCGGGGATAATGGCCACGTCGTCGCCGCCTCGATCCGGCCCCTGTAGGCCGCCCTGTCGTCGCCGACCCCATCTCGGCGTCGGTTGTCGGGGACGGTGACCGCTCACTCCCACGAATCCGCTACGCACTTCCGGATCCCAGGCGACCGGTGCCTCACCCGCCGACCTTTCGAGGCCTGGACGACCCTGCCGGCGCCTAGATCGAGGCGGGCTGCGGTACTTGGGCTCCCACCTCGCTGCCGCCTCTTGGGGCCCTTCGAAACCACCCAACGCCATCGCCAGGGGCTTCCAACGCCCAACACCCAACGCCCAACAGGTGGTCCGTGCCACCCAACGCCCAAAACCCGTGGTAGACACCCAACGCCCAAATCCGTAAACGCCCAACGCCTAATATCAAACACCCAACGCCCAAAAATTTTCTTCCGCTTCGCGGTATCTTCTCATATGGGGGTCGTTGGGACCCGGCGGGGTGTTTGGGGGTCGGGCGGCGGCTCGGGGCCCCGATTCCCTCCCCTTTGGGGGCGGCGGCGGCGAGGTG
>JAWNKS010000020.1:1200000-1525972 GCA_035771495.1 Cladosporium oxysporum | reverse complement strand
CCTAACCCTAACCCTAACCCTAACCCTAACCCTAACCCTAACCCTAACCCTAACCCTAACCCTAACCCTAACCCTAACCCTAACCCTAACCCTAACCCTAACCCTAACCCTAACCCTAACCCTAACCCTAACCCTAACCCTAACCCTAACCCTAACCCTAACCCTAACCCTAACCCTATACCACATCCACATCCACATCCACACCCACACCCACACCTCTCATCTTCCATTTCACTCAACATTTCACCACTTCCCCTTCCCTCCCTAACCCTCCCTATTCACCCTCCTCACTCCCTTCCTTCCTCCCTTCCTTCCTCCCTACCTCTTCTCAAATCCCCACCTAACAACCTCCCACTTCAACTAATCCACCCTTATATCATACACCTTACCCTTTATCTTCAACCCTCTCCCTACCCCCCAAATCTTCCTTATCCTCTACTAAACACCCTTATCCTTAATCATCCCCCCTTATAAACAATCCCTCTCCCCCTTCCTAAAATTCCCTCCCTACTTCTACTCCCTACCTCTCTTACTACTTAATACCTAAAACCTAACTTTCCTATATCCTCTTTCACTTTATAAACATCCCTCCTAACTCCTATCATCCTTCACCTTCTTTACACTCTAACCTTCACCTACTATTTCTAACCTTCTATTCTACTTCCCTTTCTACTATACCCCTAAACCACTCTTCTTTTTCTTTTCTTTCCTATCTCACCCCTCATCTCACCTACTAATTCACTACCCATTTCACACCCCTAATTTTCTATACACCCTAACCCTCACCACTTTTCTCTTCTTCTTTCTTTATTTACTCTACTCTTCTTACCTACTTTTCTTTCTTCCCTCTTATCCTAAACCTTATCATTATCCATTTTACTTCCTATTTCACTTCCTCATCTATACTCCAAACTATCTCCAACCCTCCTTTTCTTCCTCATTTCCAAATTTACACCCTTTAATCATCCTATATCATCCCCCCCATTATCCCTTTCCTTCTTCTCCTTTCAATCTCATCTCTCTTACTACCTAACACACCATTTCCATCCTTCCTCTTCTTCCTCTTCTTCCTCTTCTTCCTCTTCTTCCTCTTCTTCCTCTTCTACCCCTTCTTTATTCTATCAACCCCTCTCACCAACCTCAATACACCCTAACCCTCCTCTCTTTACCTCTCTCTTTCTCCTCATATTATATCCACTCCCTTCACTTCTTTCTCCATCATCCTCTTCTCCCTTCTCAAAACATTTCCAAAACATTTCCTCTCACTCATCCACAAACCCTCACATATAACTATCTCCCACCTCACCTCCTTATATATATCATACCATACAATTCTCTCATTCTCAAATACAATTCCCCTTCCCACCTCTATCATACCATACAATTCTCTCATTCTCAAATACAATTCCCCTTCCCACCTCCCAAACATCTTAACACATCTCATTCTTTTTCCTATCAAACCCTACACTTCTCCTTTTTTTTGTTCATCTTCTCAAAATCACATCACTCACCTTTTTTTTCTCCCTCACTCTAACATTACAACCTACCTACATCATCAATCTTAAATCCCACTATCCTTCTTTCAATTCAATTTCCATCTCATCCTATCTATAAACTCTCCTGTTCCTGTTCCTGTCCCTGTTCCTGTTCCTGTTCATGTTCATGTTCCTGTTCATGTTCATGTTTGTTACATCATCCCAAATCTTTCTCCTGTTTATGCTCACTTTTGTCCAAATTTTCTCCTATTGTCTCTCACACTCATATTCACTTTTCATTCTTCCACCTGTCCATATTCCATGTTCATATTCATGTTCATGTCCATATCCACATTGATGTTTATAACCACATTTTATGTTCATGTCTATATTTAAATGTCCCTCTTGATCCCCTCTTCCCCCATCTCTTTCTTCTTACCCATTTGTTATCTTGTCATGTCCTAATGTTGGGGGTTGCTCCTACTCTACCTGCTTGTGCCCTCCTTGTCTTCTTGCCCGTTTTTCATCTTTGTCTTCCTGTCTTATTTTTGTGCTTGATTGCCTTGTTTTAAATTTCTTATCCATTCTTCCTACTGCTCCTTTTCTTTTCCTCCTTCCCTTTCATCCTTTTTGGCTTAAACTTCCTGCTCTGCTGCTTCTGTGCATTGTTCTTTCTTTCGTGGCCTTTGACTGGTCTTTAACCTCATCTCCTTGCGAACGCTTTCGGAACGTCTTGCTGACTCATCTCTGCGTTCACGCCCCGCTGACATAATACAATCTTTCGTTCTACGAATTGTACCTTCATGACGTGCAAATTGGAATCTCCGCTCTGTCATTGATCAAATATCTTCTGTGCAATACATGAACGCCCGCCCGATCCGACAACCTAACCCTTCATCACCTTCTAACGATGACCCCAAAAATTCCACCATGTCGCCCCTCCATCCCCCGTCCTTCTTCGCCGCCTCAAACCACCTCTTCCATATGTCCGGGTATGCGTGTTTGACCCCGTATATCACTCCCAACAAAACCCCGTAAAATTGACATTCCACTTCCCTTCCTTCCTCGTCGTAAACCCTCGCTCGCCCATCGCTACTCTATCCGTCGCAAATCAACCGGGGCACATCGCATTTGAAACAAACCCGTGACTGCGGGGACTTGACTGCTCGTTGTGCGTACTTGCGTTCTCGCTCCGCCTTGACGCTGTCTCCTGACGGGCAACGGTCGATTGTGTGCATGCTGTCTCTCCCTTGACTGTGACATACCACGCAAACGTTCTTCCACCATTTCGAACCGTGCATCTTGCTCTCTTCCCAATTTTCCGTCATGCCACTTCGTGCCGGCCTATGCCTCCGTGGGGCATTCCACCTACATACCCAATCCTCCTCAACCCTCACCCTGACACTTTCTGATTGCTTCCTCGACATCCCCTTGCCTGTCGTGCCACTTCGTGCCGTCCTATGTCTTCGTGGGGCATCCCACCCACATATCCCGTCGCCGCCGACCCGAACCTCTGTCAACCCTCACCCTATCGTTCCTGTATGCTTCCATCGACATCTCCTTATCGTTTCCTAATGCCTTCCTCGACATCTGCCTTCTGCCTTCTGCCTTGCCTGTCGTGCCACTTCGTGTCGTCCTATGCCTCCGTGGGGTACCCCACCCACAAACCCAACCGAACACTCGACACTCGTTAACGGAACACTCGCGAACAATTACGGACTTGTGAATTTTCTGCTACCGTCTATTCGTGTGCATGCATGCTTCTCTCAAAATGTCCATGAATCCATCGAACCCCGCCGTTTTCCTTCCTGTAACACTCCGCGCTCTCTTTCCGCCCATTGATGAAACAACCACACCATCCCGCTCATCTCCACCCCGTCCTCTTTGATCGTCGTGCCTAACCATTCGTGTGCCTCCAATCTCCCTTCCGCCTTCTCGATCTCGTCGAATATCCACGTCATGACTTCATCGCCGCTGTGGAACATGATGATCGCCACCGCTTCCATCAAACAACCCCGGTACTGACACCTCCCCTGCCCGCCTTTCCTGTATCTCGTCGGGCCATGCTCGTGTACGGCTTCCCACGAATGGCATATCGCTTGTGGTGCCCAACAATTTTGGCACGCCGTCCACGCCTCTTTCCATCGTATGGCACTCAACCAATTGCACGCCTTGCTTATTTGCTCTTGGTCCTCTGCCGATGTGCATCCGCATATCCGCCAACCCTTTCTTCCCGCCGCCCTTCCGTTGATCCGACATATGTTGCAACCCACCCTCCAACGATCGAACAACTCGATCAATCGCTCCACCATGCTGCTGTACACGACGTTGCGGTGCTGTTGCTGTGCCTGCATCGAATCTCGTTCTCGTTGCTCCTGCATCCATGTCGCTTCGGCCGCTTCTCGTCCCTGTGCCTCCTTTTGCTGCTGCTGTGCATCTTGTTGTCTTGCGTGCTCCTCCTCCTCTCGCTGTACGGTCATATGCCATGCCTGCTGCTGGGCTGCTTGCCGGTGTCTGGCGGGGGTAACGTCTTGCAATCGTGCCCTTTTGGTCTGGTCTTCCCCTTGCCTGACCTGCACACGAATCCGCTTCCGACCCTCGCCACGACACACGTCGCAAAACTGCTCGCCTGCGCGGCAACTCGTCCGTGTGATGTCACCGTCCATGTCGGCGTCCAACACCGCCCTCCGACAACGCCTGCCCTCCAAATATTCCATCATCTCCGGCTCTTCCCCTCCCGTCCTGACCATATACGGTTGACCTTGCTGGTTCACCCTCTGCGCCCGCAATACGATGCTCTCGCTTGCGGTGATGCCATCCCGCCCGGCTCGTCCACTCTGTTGTGCGAAATCATCCAACTTGTCGATGCCGCCGACGTGGATGACCACTCGGATGGTGCTGGCGTCGATCCCTTCTCCCAACGCACTCGTCGACCAAAACAATCGTTCTTCGCCCTCGGTCAACATCGCCACGATCTCTCGCTTTCGCTCGATCTCTCCCACGCCGCTGTAAAACACGGCACCCCCGATCTCATCGGCGTATGATTGCATCTCTGTGATCTTGTGACAATAAACGACGATGCGATCCTCGGCGGGGTACTGGGCCAACTTGCCGTTGACGATGTGCCGCAACGTCTCCACCTCGCCGTCGTACGTGATCACGCTGTATCGAATGTTTGGTCGCACGGTGGACTCTCGGATCATGCGGACCTCGCTGGGCTGCATGTCCATGGTCGACATGAATGCTGGCTCTCGCCGTGGCGGCAACGTTGCTGTCAAACACACCACCTGCGTCTGCCGGCTGATCAATTCGCGTAATTGCAACACCTTCGGGCGGAACTTCTTGGTCGATTGCAACACGGAATGGCACTCGTCTATGATGACTCGCTCCAACTGCTGGTTCAACATCTTCGCGTTGATGTAATCCGCGAACGACTGTGACACGGCCGACTCGGCAATAACGAACACGATCTGTGCATCGTACGGCGGCGCTCGACCATCGCTCCAAATTGCGCACCGGATTCCGTCCTTGCGGCACCGGTCGGCCATGTCTTCCTGCAACATGATCTTCGGCATGACGACTATCGTGACTCCATCTCGCGACGCTGCTGCCGGCAACATGAACAACAAACTCTTGCCACCGCCGGTTCGCATGACGACCACGATCCGGGGTTGGCCACTGACGATGGCATCTAATGCCTCTCGTTGTTTGCCGCGGAACTGGGCTTGGGCTCCATACATCCTCTTTAACTGACCTTCAACGTCAACCTGCCGCATCTGCTGCCATCGTTCGAATTTCCGGCTGTCCTGCTCCTGTTTGATCCTTCGCTTGATGTCGGGACTGACATTCTGCACCTCGTACGACGACGGGAACTGCATGAATCGGTGCCAATCCACGCTCACCTCGCGAAACGCATCCTGCTCTCGTCTCATGGCGAACGGGTTCTGCTGCAACTGACGCCCGTAAATGCTCTCCTCCATCTGCGGGCTGTGGCCGGACTGCCTGGCGCGTATCGTCTCGCGCGTCTGCTCCTCGCTCATCTCCATGCCCTGTTTGAACGGGTTCTCGTTATCGTATATGCGCTTCAATGTGCCCACGACGTCCTGGTTGATGGCGAACTCGCGGTGGATCTCCGGATACGCTTGTCGCCAATCCGACGTTCCAATGGGAACGCCAATCCTCTTCTCGCTCTCTCTGCGCATCACTCGGCGTATTCGGTTCGTTTCCCAATACCCATCGCAATTGCGTGCGACCGTCGGTGTGGATTGCTGCTCGATGAAACGTGCTTCCGCGCTCTGATCTTCGGGCATCTCGGGCATATCTCTCTCCCCTTCGCCTTCGTCTTCCTCTGCCCACTCTTCTTCCTCGTCTCCCCACTCCTCTTCTGGTGCTGGCTCCCAAAACCATGGACTGGACGTCATCTGGCCGCGACTGCTCTGCAAAATTCGGACGAACGGCTCGATCAACCACAAATAATACACCACCAATTCGCCCACTTCCTGTGGCACGAACCGGTGTACGCACTTCTGGCTTTGGCTTGCGCTGAATCCTTTGTGGTACGACGTGATGAACGCCACCATGCCCTGGTCGATCATGATGCCTCGGTGGCAACGTGCATTCTCACCGTTGACTTGTTGCACGCTGACCAATTCCGTGGCTCTGGCCGGTGCCCCTGCCGACATGTGCACCAACACCAACATCTCCTCCTTCCATCTCCTCACTTGCCGCAAATACGACTCTACTGCGTCGGGGTTGAATTTTCGGCTCTCGATATCCTCCATGAATCGTGCTCGGATGTGGGCCTCGGTGAACAACCGCTGCCCTAACCATCGTTTCCCTTCTACGGGCCACGGGTTCCGGGCGTCGTGAACGAAACTGAAACCCTCGTCCATGATGGCGTGGTTGTCAACGATGCTGGCCATGTCGAATCTCGGCATGTCTTCTGCTCGCCAATCGCCGACCCCGGGAACCATGAACATCAACTGCTCTACCAACCGCTTGCGGGTGGTGGCTAACAACCCGTGCACTACCGTCCGGATCTGGCCCATACTGAACTGCACTTTGCGCACCACAATGACGTCGTGGTCGGGCCCGGACCACCCTACCTGTCCATCCGCGTTTGTCGTGTATCGTATCTTCAATCCGTACATCTTCTGGGTGTGTATGGTCTGGATGGGACTGGGCTGACCGCCATATTCCGTCATGGTCATGAACTTTGCCACGTCCTGCTGCACCAAATGATGGATCACGGGTGCATCTTGCTCGGCCTTGTCATGGTCCACGCCATTGCTCACTTGCTGCTCGATGTAATCCATTCGCTCACGCCATGCCCGGCGGACGATGATGGCTCGCATGCTGGTGATCATCGCGGCCAATGTGGGCGTGTAAAATATGGCCGGCACCCATCCGTTTTTCTCCCCACATGTGCCCAAAACGGCCAACCCGCTCAACATCGCGTTCTCGTATTCGTTATCCTTCAAATCGTGATCGAACATTGCGACCCAAAACTCCGAACTCGCTCGGATGACGTCCTCTCGCCCGTGACTGCTCGAAATCCGTCCAGACGCCGCGTGCTGCAATCGTGCCAATGTCTGCTGCTGCACATCCGTTAATCGATACTTTGGCCGCTCCGGCATTTTTGCCGTTCTCCAAATATACCTCAATATCTGCGTGAATATGTTGGCGTATTTGCGGATCGTCTGAATCTTTTGTTTGCCGTAAAATGGCTTGTCATTGTTCGGCGCACCGTTCTCCCTCCGATTGACGCAATGCAATGCATGGCGCCCGACAATCTCCACACGGCTGGTCTGGAACGAACGGCGGATCAACAACACGGTGCCCTCGCATGCACGCGATAATGCCTTCTCTTGGGCTGGGGCAAATCGTTCATCATCCTCCCCCAATCGTTCCTGCAACTTTTTGGTGTTGGGTTCGGCTTTGACGAATTCCGTGATCCATTGTCGACAATCGCTCGTCAAATGACGCTCCCATCCGGTGTGCTCCAACCATGGATTCGGCTCGTATCTGTTGCGTTCGGTGCGGACTCGTTCTTGCTGCTGATCCATGTCTGTAAACAACTCATCCATCCATTCATTGGCCTCGGTAACGATGTTGACGGCGACTACTGGGTCTGAACGTGACACTACTTGGACCGGGAATATCTTTCGCCATTTCCCCGATTTGAACAACTCCTGGCATGTTTGATCTTCGACCCATAACCTGCTCCGATCCGTGTCTTCCGTGGGCCGACCCCTTCCGCGTGGATTTTCGTAATTGTGTTCTATGCAATGCTTCTGCATGCCACTACGCTCTCGACATGTGTAATTGCATTCTTGGCCTGCGGGACCTTGGAAAACACATCGTAATCCATTCGTATATACCGGTATACCTGGGATTGCCGGACTGTTGGCGCTGGGATATTTCACTTCTTCGGGACTCCGCGCGATTTGCGATAAATTGTTGATAAATGCAACGCATTGCGCGCATTGTTCTTTCGTCACGGTTTTGTGTTTCCTCTGAATATGGCCCTTTACACTCGCTGGACTGACTGCAAATTGACATCTTTTGCATACAATGATCTGGCAATCTCGTCGATGTGTGAATATTTTCTCGAATGTATCCATTGTGTGTTGCTGCATAATAAAACATGTCTGATGTGCCGGAATGTCTCTCGCGTAACGTAAACAAACGGTCGCAACTTTGGCGCGCTCCTACTGGCTGTATGATGTGGTCTATGCGCGAACTTCACTTTTGTTTGCGCGTATCTTTGGCAGCGACGACAACACGCACAACTGCAATTTTCCGTGCTATAATCATATTCGGGGTTGTCGCAATGATATCCCCTATCTTTTGCTGTCTATTCTGAACTAAATGCTCTTCTAAATAAAAATGTGATTGATAAAATGTGATTGATGTTTTTCGGGTATAACCCGTATCCTATTCGAGTTAGTAAATATATGTGATTGATACAATCACGTTTAACAATTGTGGGTAGGAAGTAGAGGGATGGCAAGGTGTTATAATGTACCTAAGTGGATTTGACGTCCCGCCGTTCGTTACCGAGCCCGTAAAGGAGTTGCTGTTGTTCGACGACGGTTGGCAGTACCGATTGGAGAATTGCAGATACATAACCCGCGAAACAAAAGGGTTGAAAAAACATTAGCGCGAGGAGTATAGATAGATGGTACAGTAGGGCTATAGGGGGTCGGGGCTAGCTAAGCAGCAAGCCGCGCAGAGACATTTCGAGGAAGCTAGTAAGTAGGTGAAGTGCCAACGGTTTTTCCGCAGCCGAGCACATTCGCAATATTTCGAGGTCAGAGGTGCAGAAGACGATCTAAACATAACAAAAAATCATAGAGAGAGTGCCGACATTTAGGGGACAGCGTAGGAAGCTGCATTGGCAGATTATGAGCAGAAGAAGAAATACGACATTATCCGCCCAGGTGAAAACGACGAAGTGAACCCATAGTTACGCTGCACTGGTTGGATCCCATATTTGATAGGATGCCCCTAAAGCGGTTTGTTAGCAGCGATTCGAAAGCTAGACGAACAGGCCGAAGAGCAAGACGAGGCTATCGCTAGCATTGTTTGGAGTGCAGTGGGCGATATGGCCGTGATGGCTGAGGGTGCCGTCCGTCGTAGTGATATCATATTGCGTTTCGAAGCTATCCGTACGGAGATCAATCAGGTTAGGTACACACTATTAGAACTATACTGCGAGCAGGACCGGGTGTATAAGCAGTGTCAGCCGTAGCAGCAGATAGTCACATTTTTCATCCGGACGCAACGAGATCACATTTAGCAAACACCGCTATACCGTTTTAACAATCGTCAAAAGAAAGCATTCGAGCGATTGATGTTAGTAGTATAGCAACAGGCCGTACGCAGGGGGTCGGAGAGCAGTAGTAGTAGTAATAACGGCGATAGCAGCAGTGAAGAATCCGATACGGACTACGAGGCTACGATGGAGAATGGGAACAGGCGCGATACAGTGCCCGGAGGGATGAAAACAGTGTAATTGGCAGCGTTAGAGTTTTGCATCGAGTTGTTAAACCAGACGATACAGCAACGCGAAACCGAGATAGTATTAGTGTGCGCATTAGCAGTATTGGGCGTGCGACCGACGGGGAAAGGGTTTAGAGACGAACAAACGTTCCTATCGATATTGTCGTCTATTATCAAGGTGGCACATTTCATAGTGGTTTTGTAGGCCGAGAGATTAACAGGCCATATCGGAGAAGAGGAGTGGACGGCAATAGACAGCCCGTACACATTCGACGATAGCGGATATGAGAGCGAACAGACAAGGCGCTACACCCGTAAGCGAAGTACCCGGAGCAGTTTCCGGTAGGTGATAAAAATGATAGATTCATTTATGGTCCGCAGCACAGCCAGCCCGATGTAGTGGATGTTGGATTTGAGAGCGTACGGCATGAAGATTACGTTCAGCACAACTAGCGAAGGACACGTCGGTTAGCGCAACAGCGACGTTTTAGCGTACAAGGACGTTCATTTCAGCATAGTACAGTTTCGCAGTATGGTCGACCAGTTGCAGAGGATAACACGCAAGCAATTAATAGAGATTATGTTTGCTGCCGACGAGCAAGAAGTGCCTGCTATACTATAGACGGATTTGTTCGACGACCCTAGCAACGATAGCGACAGGTAGAGTTTTGTGGATGACACCCGAACACCGTAGCCTGTAGATGGATAGCGATAGTTATTCGAGCGCATTCAGAAGCGCCCCGAATGCCGGCAAAGATTTGTGAGCGATCAGATAGCTAACGGGATCAACAAGGCTAAGTTGAGGGATTAGATAAAGACGATTAACGATTTCCGCGGTCAGTTGTTAGCATTGATGCATATTACTAGCGGCTAGCCTGCGCGAGGGCCCGAAATATTAAGCGTGAGGCATAGCAACACCATATAAGGCCGGTTCCGGAATTTGTTTATCGAGGACAGTATAGTCGTGTTCGTAACGTAGTACTATAAGGGTGAGCAGTACAAGGCGGATGTGAAGATCATCCACCGATATTTGCTACGCGAAGTGGGTAAGTTGGTAGTTTGGTATAGATGGTTGGTCGTGCCGTTCGTCTAGCGAATGAGGTTGTAGTTGTGGTCCGATTCGGCCGTATCAGACTATTTGTAGGGCCCGAGCATTGATGGGAGGCAGTAGACGACAGAGCGGATGAAGCGACATTTGCAACGAGCGACCAAGGCGGGGTTAGGCTATAAGATCAACGTGGCTGCGTACTGACACATCGCTATTACGATCAGTCGCAAATGGGTACAGTCCAGTAGCGCGTTCACGGACGAAGAGACGATCGAGGATAGGGACGAGATAGCCGACGACCAGGCGACGCACAGCCCGTTTACTGCCGGGGCGATTTACGCACGCGAAATGCAGGAGTTGCCGGGGTCGACAGCGAGCCGGCGACATCAGTTTCGGATGGCGAGCGTGGATTAGCACCGATTTTTGGGATTCAGTTCCAGCATCAAAGAAGAAGTGCGGAGAGGCATTAAGCGCAAGGGGGACCCGTTCGAGGTGCACAGCAAACAGTCGCGCATCGAGCGAGAGCATCGCGTGCGCTACATGAACGTTATCGAAGAAATGTCGTAGATGATAGGGAAGGACGTGTCGTTACGAAGCGCATAGGGCGAGGCGTTGTCGGCCATCAAGAATGGCGAGGGGAAGATCGTCGTCGTTATGCTTACGGGCGCCGGCAAGAGCATGTTGTTCATGTTACTAGCGGCCGTGGGCAGGGGGGGCGTCACCGTCGTCGTCGTACCGTTCGTCACATTGCGCCACGACATGACAGGACGAGGTGAGAGGATGGGCGTGCCGGTAGGCGAGTAGGACGGCAAGAGATCGATGGATGGCAAGTCAGTCGTTTTCGTCACACCCGAGGCCGCCATGCGCGAGGGTTTCCAGACATTTTTGCACCAGTTGAGACAGACAGAGAGGTTAGACCGGATCGTGATTGACGAATGTCACACGATATTGGGCGATCAGGGCGGATTCCGCGAAGGAATGACGCGGTTAGGTTCGTTGGTTTCAGCACACACGCAGATGTTATTGTTGACGGCGACATTGCTGCCATGCGACGAGCCCCAATTGATAAGTCGCATGTTTTGGCAGCCCGGCGAGGTCACAATGATCCGCGCATCAACGGTCCGACCCAACATAGGGTACAGCATCGTGCAAGGGTTCCGCGAGTTTCAGCAACAGGTCGGACAGTTGAGCGAGTTCGTCCGGCCGGTCGTCGAGGCCGGGGGAAAAGCCGTAATCATATGCAATGACATCGAAAGGATCAAGGCAATAGTCGAGGCCGCGACGTTCCCGTGCGAAGCATTTCACAAGAAAATGCCCGAGCAGGTACGTAACGACATGTTCGAGGCGTTTCGTGCAGGGAATGCACCAGTTTTGATCGCGACAAGCGTGTTCGGCATAGGGATCGACATTCCAGACATCCGATTGATCATACACATCACCGAACCCGACAACATGCGAGAGTATGGGCAAGAGAGTGGGCGATGCGGCCGAGACGGGGAGCCCAGTCGGGCCGTAATCGTCAGGCAGGGCCGGCCGCGAGACGAGCAGGTGAGAGCATACACAGACGATAGAGGGTGCCGACGAGTTAAGTTGGACGAATATTTGGATAGAGACACGACCCGCACGCGATGCCGCGAGGGCGAGGTCGAATGCGATTGGTGCCAGGCAGAGACAAATCAACGACGAGCACCGCCGCCCGGGCCCGCCCCGACGGCGGTGATGGTACCAGCACCAGCACCAGCATCAGCGTCAGCGCAAATGGCATACATTACACCGCCACAGACGCAAGAAGCGTTCGTATGCCCGTCAAACACCCATCCACAGTCGCAGTCACGATCAGAACCGCAAAGGTCGACATCGTTATCAGCAGCGACGAGTGCATACCGCCAATTCGAGAGAATAGAGAGAAGTAGGATGCAAGCGGACGAGCGACGATTGCAACAGTCGCAAGACCGCAGAATATGGCACGAAGATTTGCGCGAGCGATTAAACCGGTAGAAGAACGTTTGCGTGATGTGTTACAGCAGAGGCAAGAACAGCGCGCACACAATCAATCGTTGCCCGTTGCACGACAGCATAAAAGTTGACAGAGAGCGGGTGCATGTACAGAGGACGGTTAAGTACCCGCAATCACACGTTTGTTTCAAGTGTGGAGTGCCGCGTTTGATATGCGAAAGATGGAGTAGTGACGGGCGTGCAAGGGTTCACGACGAGGAAGGGAAGGAGGTGGAATGTCAATATTACGGCGTTTTGTTGGGGATTATATACGGAGTTAAACATGCGTACCCGGACGTGTGGAAGAGGTGGTTTGACAAAGCGAGGGGGGATGCACAGTGGAAGGGGAACATGGTGCAATTTTGGGGATCGCCGATCGAAGGTGACGAGGGGATGGGTTGTCAAGTGGGACGGGCGTTCATGTATTGCACGGAAGATATTTGATCAATGACAGAGCAGAGATTTCCGTTTTCACGTCACGAAGGTACAATTCGTAAGACGACAGGGTGTATTATGTCAGCAGAGCGTAAACGTAGGGATGAGTCAGCAAGACGTTCCGAAAGCGTTCGCAAGGAGATGGGGCCGAAGAACAATCAAAGGTCAAAGGCCACAAAAGAAAAAAACAATGCACAGAAGTAGCAGTGCAGGAAGTTTAAGGCAGCAAACATGGGAGGGAAGAAAAAAAAAGAAAAGAAGCAGTAGGAAGCAAGGGTAGGAATATTGGAAAGAGACATTTAAGCACAGAAATAAGACAAGAGGACAAAGATGAAAGAAGGGAGAAACACAAAGAGGGCACAAGCAGATGGAGTAGGAGCACATCCCAACATCAGGGCATAACAAGATAACAAGATAACAAATGGGTAAGAGGGAAGAGAAGGGGGGAAAGAGGGGATCAAGATGAACATTTATACATAGACATGACCATAAATGTGGTTACAAACATCAATGTGGATATGGACATGAATATGGATATGAACATAGAAAGGTAGAAGAATGAAAAGTGAGTATGAGTGTGAGAGATAATAGGAGAAAATTTGGACAAAAGTAAACATGAATAGGAGAAAGATTTGGAATGATATAACAAACATGAAAAACAGCAGGATCATGAACAATAGCAGAAACATGAACAATAGCAGGAACAGGAACAAGAATGATGGAGTTGGTTTGGTTGTAGGTTGTGAATAAAAAAGTGAGGGTTGATAAGAAATTAAAATGAATTGAAATAGGAAGGGAAGAGGGTAAGAAAGATGAATGATGATAGTGAATAGTAAGATGAATATATAATAGAGAGAGGGAAGAAAGGAGAGAGAGAGAGAAAGGGTGGGGGAAAAAAAGGAAGGGGGAGGGGTATAGTTAGTAAGAGATTAGGGATGTATGTAAGAGAGGGGACAGGGAGTAATAGGGAAAAGAGGAGAATTAATTGATGGTGTAAAGTAGAAAAGATAATGTAGGTTGTAGGGTAAGGATGGGGAAGAATTAATTTATATAGGAAATGAAAATTGATTAGAAAGAATTGAAAAGAAGAATATATAATAAGTATAGTGTGAGGGTTAGGGTGTATAGAGGTTAGAGGATAAGGTTAGATTGGAGAGTGAGATGAGAATGATAGAGAGTGTGAAGGAGAAGGGTATTAAGAGGAGGAGTGGTATAGAGTATGAGTGTATGTAGGATAGAAATAAGATAAGGTAGGAAGAATTGGATTATGGATTTGAGGGTTAGATAGAGGAGAGTGAGTGAGAGAGAGAGAAAGGAGGAAATGGAGGAAAGAATGAGGGTGAATGAAAAGTGGATTGAAGATGAGTATTAAGATGAGTTGGAAGAAGGTAGAAGGAGAGAGGATTGTTGTAGTAGGGAAAAAATAAGGGTTTTTAGAGTTTGGGTAGATAGTTATGGAAGGTGTGTGGAAGATATGTGTGAAGGGAGAGTAGGAGGTTAGGTTGGAGAGTGAAATGGGAGGTGATAGATTTGGGTGTAAAGTGAGTTATGATGAAGATAGGGGAGAAGAAGGAAGAAAAAGAAAGAAGGAGGATAGGTAGTAGGGGAAGTGAGAAAGGAGGGAGAGTGGATGGAAGATGTGAGGAGGAAAAGTTAGGAAGGGGAGGTATGGGGGGGTAGAAGGTGGTGTTGTGAAAGAAGGAGTGGATGGGTTGGGTTTGTGGAGAGGGTTAGGGTTGATTGAGGGTGGGGAGAGGGAAAGGGAAGTGGTGAAATGTTGAGTGAAATGGAAGATGAGAGGGATGGATGTGGATGTGGATGTGGATGTGGATGTGTTTTTAGGGTTAGGGTTTTAGGGTTAGGGGTTCAATTTAGAACACTATGTAAACTAGCAGACGTAAACGATAGTGAGCTACATACATTGAAGGTCAGACTGCAGAGGGAGAGGCAAATCCATACAACATCTCTCTCTAACCGACTGAGCCAGTCAGATTGGGCTAGGTACCGGATGAACCATTCCCCTTTCATATGCCATTATGCCAGCAGAGGATGGATCACGTATAGCCTTCGCGGGCACCCGACGATCCCATCGATGATTCCTATGGTCCTTCCTGACGATACATCCACCGGATGCACGCCCCATAGACAGACAGCGCTAGCCGGTATCCTGCTATCAGATTTCACTCCCTCCTCTAGATCAGACATCGTTCGATCGAGTAGCAGCCGACTGCCTACGCCTACAGTAGCACGAACGATATCCTCTCTAGCAAAGAGCCTTAACGAATCTACGCAAGACGATCCCAACTGATAGAACCTGCATTCAACGCCGCCAGGCGACACGGTTATCTTAAGTGTAAGGCTCGAGTTCCCGTCGGTTCGATCAGGAGCCGGTACTACCTAATCCAGGGCACGTCCGCCTCCCTTAACCCGGTCGACACCTTACTTCCGGGGGTATGTGCACGCCTCGTGATGGCAGGTCGAACGCACGCAGCACGCACGCCGACTCTCCCGTCCTACTACGCGGCCACATCCAGCCGAGTGTGAGCGAGTCCCGAAGTGATGATGCTGAATCCACAACACCACCCAATAACAAGACCCACCCTAGAATGGCAAACCCATGCCAGGCACGCGAGGGGTCCGCAGAGACCAGACGCTAACGGAGGGCCACTCCGGGAAGGTTTCCGCGCTCCCTGCCAGGAGAATCCGCCGGAAAAAGATGTCCGGATAAGATCAAGCCAGAATCCACTGGTGATCGACCACGGCACCTGGAGTCCACCAGCAGTGCCATCACCCACTGAAGCCGTTCGGAATCCACCACAACAGCCTCAATACATGTCATCCATTCACCTTACCGACAGACGGCGTCTGGAGTCCACCAGCAACACCGCGAGGGAGGCCACATCCCAGAAGATGTGGCTGCCCGGCATCCTCAGGTCACGACAATGTCGGTCCGTCCTCGGATGTACTGCAACAAAATAGCCACCTAATTCGTACCATAAGATGGGGTGAAGTCACGTGGCATCGGTTCGTCCAAGCCTTCGACCAGCTCGGCACCGATCGAGTCCTCGTCGAGTTGCATTCGTTCTGCATATATCGCACCAAGTGTCAAACGTATAGCAGCGAGTGCTCGACCGGCGCGACGATATTGCTTAGTATTCAGCAGGAAGTCGAGGTCTGTAAAGCTGGCGGACACGCCAATGCCAAGCCTCTTCGCCATCTCAGTCTTCCGACGTCGTTCTGCGCCAGATAGTTATAGCGGTCGCGGCAGATATTTACAGTCTTCGTGACCACGACGAAACTACACTTTCGGACCACAAGCACAGAGTTTCCCGAGTTGGAAGCGTCCCATCCTGTACCTCACAAAGTTTTGCTGATGTTCCAGGGGAGCGAGGAAGACGCAGTCGGCACCGTACAGCGAAGGCCAACCACTTCAAAGCCTGCGTCAACCTAGGGTGGAAGAAACTCGATTACTATTACACACTGACTGACAACTCGCCTGCCTACGTGATGGCAGTCTTCCTTCATCCTCATTGGCGTCGACGATGGTTCGAGCGAAAGTGGGCTGATAAGCCACATTGGCTCAGGCAAGTCAACAAGACCATTCAGAGGACGTACGACGAAGCGAAGAAGCGCCACGGCAACATCCCATCGTTCGAGAGGGTGTCGCCACGCCAAGAGATGTCGGGTTTTGATGCATACAACAGCCTCGACGGCGATGAGCAACTTGACGAGCTGGCGATGTATTCGCAGGAGCCACCGGCTCCAAAAGGTATCGACCCGCTGGCGTGGTGGGTTGGTAATCAGGAGCGATTCCCTGTGTTGCGGCATCTTGCATTTGACCTGCTTGCGGCACCCGCGAGCACGGCCGCTGACGAGAGGCTGTTCAGTCAGGCCGGTCGTGTCGTGAATGAGGAGCGACCTCATATGCAGCAAGAGCTAGCTGAAGCTCTACAGTGCATTCGATCTTGGAGGCATGAAGGCCTTATTTGAAGTGGTGATACTGTACTCGGCCAGAGATAGCCACGAAGTTCATGTAGTCGAAGAAATGCGAGCAGTGATCGGGTAAAATTCGTCCGTTCGTCCAGTATCGAGAGCTGGGTCGCCCCAAACGTAGTGATCGTATAAAGACCAAGACAGGTGCGTAGCTGTGCTGGGGACGTCACATGACCTGGTTCGACATGTCACGTGATTGTTAGCATGAAGCATGCTTGCAAGCAGGCGGTCGATCTCGCAAACAAACAAGCACCGTCTCCATCCTATCACTAGCAATCAGCCAAGTGCCTACTATCACTGATTGTTTGTTCACTAACCACCCTGCTATTTGCCGACACGCCTTCTCTACTAACGCTTGTCTGCATCGTGAACGGAGCCCGCACCGAGCTCCGGTCTTCACATTCGTCCCGTGCTGTCTAACGTACCCTTTCTATGATTCTCTCGTGGCGTTCTGGTCACTGACATTACCTGCCTCCCCCGTCGATCCACTGCTGCCATTCTTCTTTACTCCATCTAGTCCAGTCGGGGAACTCTCTCGGTCTACCCGCTTGCCATCCTTTCCTCGCCCACTCCCACTTCCTTCTTTCCTCATCTCTACCTGAGCTTTGCACGATTGAGTACCATATTCGCTTTCCTGACTTCGTCGTCTGGAGAAGTGCATTGCTACAAGGATACGGCAACACCCAGTGATATTTGTATAGCCATTCCCAGAGCCGCGCCTGGAGCGTTCGCTTGTACTGCCTATTGCGTATCCTGATCCCGATCCTGGCTCGTCGATACAGCACTCTGAACGGGCGGTCTTCCCAGTGTTCCCTGATTGTCCCGTCGTCGAAATCGAACAGGAAGCGCCCGAGATCAGACACTTGCTTGAACTCCGTTTTGTTGCCTGACATCAAATAGCAGCCTCCGCTCATGATTTCATCCAGGTACTCGTAGCTCAGGCCCTGCTCTCCTTTCAGTGCCTCTTCTTGCTCCTCTGACTTGACTTCTGCTTTCACAGCGCCGATCACATCCAGGCGAAATTGTAACAGACAAATGTGCACTATCCAGGATACGAGACGATCGCACAGCCGTTCGTTGTCCTGGTATTTCTCAACCCAATCAAGCGCTAACTCGAGCTGCCGACTGATGTCGAAGAATCCTCTCGCCTGCTTCCCGCGACGCATGTACTGACCTTGTAAGGTCTTGTTCCCGAAGAGTACATCATCTGTGACATCCGACTTGAATTGGATCACGTTCCAGTCTATACGTGGCTCCAACCAGCAGTACTTATATACCGCAAGAGTGTTCTTGAAACCAAGCCCGTACCACAATCGCAGGCGTGGCGGTTCCCCGACCATCTTTTCGCGCTTGCTATGCCAGACCGCGCCTTCTTGCTCCAACAGATGACCGCCACAGACGTATCTCAGGCAGCGTAAGAACATTGCCATCATCTTAGTTTGTTCCCAAGTCGTAAAGCCTTTTCGACTACGGGCTTTTACAATCTCGAAGCCCGTGGCAAACTTGTCCACGCTGCGCCATAGGAAGTCGACGAAAACCTCCGTCTTGATAGCCCATGCGTAGGAAGGACATTCGGTCACATGATCCACCGAGTCTTGTATGTTTTCGAAACTGAGACGATCTTTCAAGCCTTGGAAAACGGACCATGTCATACGGTGCTCCTCCCTGATCCCGTACGATTTTCGCCTTGCATCTCGCAACGCGTGGTGCGTTCTTTGTTTGCTTGCCAGATATCCCACCTCGACTGTCTTTGCATCTCGGCGACCGCCTCCAAGTATGTTCCTCGTAGCGTTGCGGATATGAGGATCGAGGGCGAGCTCTTCCATAACGTCATTCGCGAATGGGAAGCACTTGTTGGCGTCATAAATCTCTTTCACCGAATTATAGAACTGGTTGTAGATCAGCCCCCTTCTCGATGTTTTGACTTTTTAGGAGTCACACTCGTGAGTGACCAAGTGTCGTGGAGCATGTTCTGCGTGTAGTACCGCTGTCCTTCTCCCTTCTTTGGAGCCTGGTCGTCGTAAATCCACTTCATGTACTTCTCCAGACAACATCGCTTCCATGCGTATACTCGTGGTTCGTCGTCGAGCTGTGACTCTTGATCTCCTATCAAGCTGGTTTGCGGACATATCTCTTTGCCAATATCGACGTACAACCGACCCGTCTCTACGAAACTGAGGTCAAGGCAAGCCCCAAGGAACGATTGGAAATGTTCCATTGCATCGCCCAGGTGTGGTCGTAGATCGCTAGTTTTAAACTGCAGTTTCGTTCCTTTGGACGAGAAGAAAATCTGAGGATCCCGGAAATCGGTAAGGCCTGGAACATCTGTTATTCTCGTCAAGATCTCGTTCCAGACATCATCTGGATATTCTGACTGGAGGTGATAGCCTATGGCACGCTTTGAGTTGTAACTCTGTCCCTGGACCTGTCGGATCTCAACAGAATGTGCCTTTGAGTTTCCAGATGCCGTCCGGAAACTCGCCGGAATTTGCTGCATGTAGTGGGCGTTGTGGAACTTATGCAGAGCTGGAACATAGATTAAGAAGAAGTATTTGGAAATAGCTCGAGGGGATATGAAAGCGCTTGTATTGTACTTGCGACGTGCAGATAGTTTTGAAGTTCATTATTTAAGATTCGCTACGTTGGAAAGAGGAGTGCGTCCGTAAGCCATCAAGTACGTTATACGCACGCGCTATTCCTTTTCCGAACGATATTCTTGGTAGATAGGAAGATCATATTGAGTAGGTTCTCTTGTTAGCGCCGGATCGAGTTTAGCCGGAGTGCGATCCGTAATTGAAGCAGTCGGAAACTGAGCGGAGGGAAGAGTTGCGCCGGTCGAGCGCCAAAGATGAATTGAAGAGTCCGAGAGGAAAGTTGTGTGGAACTTGGTAGGAAAGACGGAGAGGAAGGAGCGCCCACGCTTGCGCTTCGATAATATGACCTCGTCGAACAATCTGATGGATGGGTCCTCAGCATGGGTGGTTTCACGCTCGTGGATAAAGTTAGCAAACATCTGCGTTTTTCGTAGCATGCTCAGATACGCTGAATCGCTGCGCGGGACACTTTTAAGATAAAGGTCCGCATTAAAGTGATAGATCAGGCCGGGGTTGCGTGACTCGCCTGAATTAGGGTTGAGGTACTTCCTGTAGGTGTAGAAGAGGGAGGCGAAGCAACGGATGAAGGCTGCTCGGACTTGATCGGCACGGAAAGCGTATGGGCAAACAAGACTGACAGCATGAATGCAACGAGAATGTATCATAATCATGCAGGCTGTGATCTATTAGGATATTGAAGGTCGCAGCGGGTATGGGAAGACTCACAACTGCATCTGAAACACTCGTCCTCGCAACGCTCATCGCAGATGGCACATGTCGACTTCTTGTCTCGGCTTTTTCGGAGAAAGCAGTGGCCCTCAATCCACTTTGTCGATTCGTTGTCCCGTACTGGTTGCACCATCATGTCTGCATTGATTGTACTAGGTGCCAATGTGCTTTGCGCGTCTACACTGCGCGCATATGAGGAGAGGGGTGGCCTACGAGATAGTTTGGACGGTGGCAAGCTTGCTTGCGATGCATAGCCAGAGTCATTCTTTGATGATACTCCTGTGGCCATTGAGCTGTCCGATGCTTTGACATGGCTGCGACTGCCGTCGAGATATGCTGTCGCGAACGCGTTGTATATCGCGGTGCGGGGATTGTACAACGTCGATCTGTCAGCAAACTCCGTCGAGCTCTGACTCACCAACTGTGACAGATTTGATGGAGTTGCCCTGGCATCAAATACTTGTGGATTTTCCGACATGAAAGCGTCGTAAGGATATGTCTCAACGGCATACGCTGGAGGGCCTGTAGGAACGCCGTAGCGGTTGTGATGGGGGGCCGCGACCTGCAGAAGAGCTTGGAGCTTTCTGCGTCGTGGTCGAGGCATATTCGTTGGGGGAATGGTGCTCTCGATGAGATCCTGATCAAGATCTACTAGGCAGAAATCTCCATCGGGGAGCTCTAAATTTTCGTAAGCTCGCTCCACACCCATGATGTAGGGACGCGGCGTATCAAGGGCCCGAATAAGGCGCTTGGGCAATACTGGAATGAGAACGCCAGCCCACTTTAGCGGGTAAAGTAAGCTTATGAGGGCGTGAGTTGCGAGATGTAACATTGCCGTATGTGATGACACGAAGATGATGCGCGACTCAGCTAGAGTGAACTCAAGAAGGGCCATGATATTGGGGATTGATAAGCACCTGAATAGTGCATATAAGTCCACATTTCGCGATCCGGGAATTTCGTTGGGCGCTTCTTTGCGAGCGTATAGTCGCAGTTCTCGTATACCGATCTCGACTTGTGTGGTTGACTCGACGGGACTTGCTGCTTCGACGCAGAGAGTTACCACATACCGCTCTAGCGGCTGCCAAAAGCCAACTTTTGGCGAGCTAGGCGGTACACGCATGACGGTGGGAGCTGTCATAGGCACAACCACAGCCTTCAGCCATTCTTTCCAAAAGCTTGTCGAATTGCCATCTTGACCTAGAACGCCGTACGCTCGAGGTATCCAAAATCCTGTATTTTCCTTCGTTAAGCCTTCCAACATAGATGTTGCGCGGTGATAGCGTGGTTGTAGCAGGTCTGCCATCAAGCTAATCTTTTCTTCAACGACACTGATTTCTTCCTCAAGCGCCTCACGTTCGTCGGAACCTGATAGCACGGCTGGAAGCTTCGCTAAAAGCGTGCTAAGCTTCTCTTTCTCCAGGGGCAAGCGCTTGCTGAGCTCGCCAGACAGATAGCGCTCCTCCTCGCTCATTTTAGCCATGCGCCACGCTTCGCACCGTCTCTCGAGCTCCTCGGAAGCCTCCGCATTCAATGGCAACCAAATGATCACACAAACGCCGTGCATTCTCACACCGTCGCCATCGGTCATAGTAAAGCCGTGCCACGTCGATCTTGGTCGTTCGTCTGATGAGACGACGGTTACATCGTTCGGAAACGCGTACATAGGAACGTCGTCGGGAAATGGCGCTCGTCGTTCGGACTTTGCCGTGTATGCAGGTGAAGGGTAACGATCTAATAGTGCGGGTTTGTATTTTCTTCTCAGTGGATGCATATCTGAGTTTGCGTGAAACTCTTCCGGTGCGAGTAAGGCTGAATTGTAGCCACTCATTCTCTTCAATGTCTTGCTCACCGTCGAAGGTTGAAGCTTCACGCCATCCATTTCGGAGGATGCACGAGGGATACTGCCTCTACCACTCTCCAGACTCGTGTCTACCGATGCACTCTTGTCAGATGGAGTCTTCGAAGACTTGGGCACCCGTGTTTCCGACGTTTGTCGCTGCTGCTGCCAACCTGCTGGTGGTGTCGACCGGACGACATCGGCCGACACTCGAGTATCGTCCCGAACACTGTCGGTTTCCAAAGCGCCATCCTCTCCGGTCGTGTTCCAAATTGGAGAGGAAAGCCGGGCCGATACATATGTCTTATGGTGGATATGGGACGACTCGACGCCACAGATAAAGAAGTGGTCAGCAAGGGGAGCACTATCAACGGCAGTGTTTGCGTTTCCGCTCGCAGGGCTGGTACCTCTGACCCTGGTCGTGGTAGGCTGGACGTCGGCGAGACTGTCATGATGGGCATGATCCCACTTTGGGGCCTCAGGGTGCTCGACAGGACGCTCTTTGGGTCCTAGGTGCTCCGTATCGTGACGATAGTAGCCGCTTGTGCCCGGGCTACTGGCGAAGCTGGCGTGTCCTGGTTCGATAGCGCGGGATTGCCGACGTCGACCCAAGCGCGAGTCAGCGAGCTCGTCGGTGAGCTTGTCGCTTAGTCTGCGCTCCTCTGGGCGAACACTTGGAGGTTCGCCTCTAAACCCCCCTGAATCTCTACGAGAAAGTGTTCGTTCGTTTGGGCCGGTGCTTAAGTCGAGGGCGTGATGATGATTTGTCGTAACGGCGACGTCTCTATCCTCCACGCGGAAACTTTGAGTGCTCTTGAGCGGCGTTCGTACAGCTACTCTTCGGTCGAAGCTTGGAGCAGAGTCAACAGCAAAAGAATCGACAGCAGAACTTCCAGTATCAGTTGTCCTGCTCCAAATTTTTGCTGCCTGTCGATGGCGCAGGCCGTCATTTTCTTGGCGGAGCGAAGCGACTTCCCTCTCGGAAGAACCCAATGCCTCGATGAGAAAGAAGATATCTTTCGCGAGAGAATCTTCATTCAGAAGCTGACCATACCGCCCTTGGCCTATCCCTCGAAGTCTCTCAATTGCGCTGTCAGACTTCTCATGGATGGTGCAACCATCATGATACAAGAGATCCTGAGAATAGACGATGGACAAGAACTTGATAGCAGCATTAGGTGTCATGGCATTCCAGACTGGTACTCTCAGTGTGAAGATGAGGTAATCTGAGTTCGTGGAAAGTCCCGCAATGGGAGAAGCGATATCAAGGAAGTCAAATGCTGCTATGTTTGGAGGAGCGTGGTCTCGAATCCATTCCACCCAAGCGTCTCTTGCGGATTGAATGCCGAAAGTTGTTAGCGTGACAGACACCAGAATCCTGCACCTAGGTTCCTCTTGGGCAATTTCTTCGTCAATTGAGATCAGTTGTTGCGATTGGCTTGATGTTTGCGTAGTGGAAACGTCAAGGGGCGCCAGAATGATGCGTTTTTCACCGATGTGGATCGGCACTGTAATCCATTGATGTATCAATCGATTCGCGACGAGCCAGTAATGAAGCGAGAACACTGTGCATGGCCGTCCATGCAATTCTTTCAACTCGTAAATAATGGCTTTGGTGAGTGTGTTTTGGTTCGAAGCTTTGTCGTTACCACTGGCCAGCAGAAAGTTTCGTCGCTGGGCGGAAACTTGCATAGCGCCAGCCGCATAGCAACAATCAAGGATGAAGAACACATCGCCTCGGCACTTTACGACGCTGCCCTGGAGATCGGACCAATCGAGTTTCGGTGAAGAAGGTGGCGAATCATTCCTGGGAGGTGATTTCCATGCCTTCCAGATTGAATGCTGCGTAGATTTGTCAATCTCACCGTGGCCACCATAGTATATGATGAGAAGCCCGTTCTCGTCTCTTCCATGAGAAAATTTTGTCTCTGAGATGACCTTTTCGAGATAGAACTCCGGATCTTCCGAGGGAAGTTTACAGTGATTGGTGGAATATCTGTAGGTCTGCTCGAAGATTTGTTTGAGGAGCAGGAGATCTGCTTCAGTTCCAATGTCGTCCTCCTCCCAGCTGATCATTAAAACATGCACGCTGGAGTACTGCTGTTGCGATCTTGGAAATACAACTCTCGACAGCCCGGTTGCGACAGCTTCCACAAACTCCGAAAAGGTTTCCAGGTGCGGTGTCGCATTTCCGTTGGGATACTGTGGAGCTACAGGGTGATGTTTACAAGGCCAAGCACAGTCTTGCTCGGACAGCAGTTCCAGGTCTCCAGCGCTTTCTGCGTTCGTCATGGAGTATGAACGGTTTTCTTGCATATATTCGCGTGTCAACTTGTCGATTCGAAATTTGGGCCGTCGATATGCTGAGCTGTAGAGGAAGTGGGTATACGGGCAAAGGAGCAGCGATCTCCGGCCGATCATCGGCATCCGCATGGTGGCTGCTTATGATCAGCTCGGACTGCAGGAGCACCATCTGCATCCTCGCTTAGGGACATGATGGGCATGTGACGTGGCACACAGCCGCGGACGGGTGATGACGCCCGAATGATAATCGGCATTCGAGCTCACGCTGCTCATATTCAGCTCGGGCTATGAGAACGCCACCCGCGTCTCTGCTCAGATTCATGAGGGCATATGGTGCGTTGTTCAGCCAAACGCCAGATGCGTTACTCTCCACGATAGAGCTCTCGCCAGTGACCGCATCCTCTCGAGTACATTATTCCATCATGTCCAAGTCAGACTTACATGCAGTCTATGCGGAGCAATTCAAGAATCACCCCGAGGGACATGCACTTTATCTCAAAGTCTCTGGGCTCTCCATGAAGCCAGGAAGCTGCGGCTATTTCAACGAGAGCGGTCAATGGATTACTATTGTACAGGTCGCGGAAGTGGATCCTGCTACTCTTGCTTCCGAAGGTTGGAAACCTCCAGCAAAGTTGATGATGACAGAGAATAAGACTGGAATAGAATGGCCCATCAAGCTATCCGAGAGCGTGCAAGAAAGGAGGTCAGAGGCCGTATCGAGCTTGATGTAAGCGCACATGATTCCTGATTGCAGCTTGGTGGCTAAAACAACCTTAGTGTTCCAAGTGCACCCGTTTCTGCAGGTTTCACTCTCACTTTCGGAACCAAACGTGGTGCCGGCGCAATTCTCATCACCGCCGGAGAAGTGAAGCACAGTCAACTGAAAAGAGATCTGGAGGCTTTCAATTGGGTCGTCGAGCCGCAGAATATGCGCAAGCTATTACAGGACTGGGAAGAGGTTTCCAAGGAGAAGCGGACTCTTTGGATCATTACTGGGACCTACAGCGCGAAAAGCTGTGCCCTTGCAGTTCTTCGCTCATCCGAGGCGTCAGTTACAGTTGGAGTAGAAGCGAATATCTTGAACGTAGGACAGGCAAAACCTACGATGCAGTGGTGGAAGCAGGACACCGACAGGACTTGGATCAAGTACAAAGATGTGAGCTATTGCGCGATCTGTTCACCACTACACAGAGCTAATATTGCAAGGAAACTGGCGTGGTGTTGTTCATGAGTGGCATTGCTTTCCGAGCAAGCTTCTTCCGCAAATCAAAGGTACTTCCGTCATGTCGACCCCCTGCATGGTACCAGGTACTGACTTTGAAAGCTTCATGCTGAGCACAAGCGGCGCAAACAACATCTGTACCGCGACGCATCGACTTCAGAGCTACAATACACGATGAGTGATGAGCAAGATCCGCTAGTCGCACGCGTAGTACCTGAATACCAGGGGGAAATCAGCCCGGAACTTGAAGCAGAGCTCGAAAGCAGATTTTCCGGTAGTCAATCAGAGAGTGGTGCATCTGACGACGATCTCGATAGTTGAAACTCATGTTCATGTCGCCGCTGTGGCATGAATACTCACAATGTGATACGCCAATCCGAACTCATCGGCTTCATGAGACCACAATGATCCTGGCGTCGGGTACGCTTAGATGTTAGATGTATATATCAATTTACTATGAGTAATATGCTCAAAGGATCTCGAAGTCCGTTCATTGACGATGAGAGACCGTATCACAGCTTCAAAATAGTGCGTAGGTTGATCATGCTGGTCTTCATTCTGAACTTTGTGTGCGACATTTGTGGCTGCCTCTACTCATCGATCTGCTGTTCAGATGTCCTCTCGTGCTTCTCTCATCATGTTCCGCCTATTGGAGTCCTTGGGTCTTCGCATGGCGCGCCCCGCGCTATGGCCTAACAAGGTATAAACTAAGCACAAATCACACCGAAGCGAAATTTCCCGCACCTGCTCGGAGACCCGCGCGGATCTCCAAAATCTCGTGGTCAAATGAACGCACAGATCATACTGCACATCCAAATTCATCACTGTTCTTCCTTGCTAGCCCGTGTTCGAGTGATCTAGCGGCTGTTTGCATCTTGACGAAGCCATCTAGGCGACAAAGCCACAAGCTCAACCGAGCGACGCATCAATTTCCAATATGGAGCGGAAGACTTCCATGGCAAACACAGTAGATGTGTAATAGATCTAGATGCGCGGTCTGGCTTGCGCGTGTCTCCAACCACCCACTGCATTGTTAAGGCTTAGGCAGCTTTCTAGGCACATCCGAGAGAATCCCGTTTCGAAATCCCGGGTGGCTGATCTGTACCTGACACATGACGAGTCTGACTTGGCGTGATTGGTGTCAAGGATAAAGCAGAGCTGCATATGCTAGTTGTTATGTATGTGGTCGGGCTGCGGAGACCGAGCCTCTTTTCCACACTCATCGATGAGGTCTTTCGCTAAGCATCTGCCGTGCTAGCCGTGGGGCAATCAGGTCCTGCCGCGTTTTCGAGCGGGTCGAGACCCTCTAACTGCACCTCAGTCACACCATCACAGCGGAGAAGCGCACGATGGCGTTTGCCTGCATGCATAAGACATCGCGTGTTGCTGGCAGCCCAAGTCTGGTCAATTGAGTATCAGTTATTGCCATTGTGGCGCTTGGGAACCGGCCAATACTTGATTGAATTGGCTCGGCCTTTGTTGCAAGATAGTTTTCGGCCACCTGGCACCAGAAACACCTTCCCTCTTCCTCCTCTCCCCTCTTTACATGCAGACAAGCCCGGACTCGGATTATGACGTGTTCACGAGGGGCAACTTCAACAAATCAATGAGGGCATGACCCTGCGTTCATGCAGGAGTCCCTACCGCCTAGTGCCTGTCCCGCAAACCAGAGTCATTGTCACGAACATCTCCTGCGGTTGGGGGAAAGTGGTGCGACAATATTTAGCGTGTTGGCACTGTGCGCTACTACGAACGGGGAACATTGGATTTTTGCGCTGTCTAGTGACCATGAGCCAGCTGCGTACGTCTGATTCAGAAGCGGTGTTTCACTTGCGAGTCGTTGTCGTGTTTCCGTTTCACTAGCAATGTATCACCCCGTCGCATTTTCGCAATTGTGATCGCCTGCCATTCACTCGACACGCGTAACCACTTTGACCGAGTATAAGCACAATGGTCACAACACGGAGCATGACGCATCGTGCACGCCACGATGCTCAACGTTGCCGACCCCATCAATGGAACTCCAGTCTCATGCGTCCGCATACGCGCGAACTTTTCGCAGCCCGATCATCATATCCGCGATGTCCTGCCTTGCGGGAGTTTACTCACCAAGCATGCGGAAATAATGAGTCCAACCTTACGAAGCTACGACGCACAGGCATTTCCGCCACACCTGTTGATTGGCTTCCAGACATCATTAGATTCGAGTGCGGAGTGGTCATGGAAAGATACGAGCACAATGTCTCCGAAATTGACGACAGCGTCGACCTGGGCAGAGTCAGACGTGCTTTCATGTTGGTTAAAGCCCAAGCTCGCACGTTGGCGACTCTTTTCGTTCCAGACATCCGTGAGTTTTTGCTGCCAGAGTTGGAAGGCACACGGCAGGCCGTCCTTAAGAAATGGCGAGACCTTGATTCAGCTGCTGGAGATATTGACAATACAGCGCGTGTCGTGGAGGCGATGGAAGAGATAGACAGGGCGATCATGTTCTTCGAGAACCTGATGCAGGACGTGGTAGACCATTGCAAGATTATGACTTAGAAGTGAGTGCACTCATATCTGTGTAAGAAGGCGCGATAGGCCGTACATAGTTTTCTCGGACATATACGTTACTCGGCAGGGCGAGGGACGTACCATCTGTTTGAGATGCCTCCCCCGTAGCGTTGCTCGCAACACACTTCGAAAGCGCCTCCACACTCTCGCAGAACCATGATAACTTAAATTGACCTAATCGAAGTATCCAAGCATTTCTAAAACGTCTCCCGAAAAATGATTCGCTCTTGCCTCAACTATGACACGGTCACTGGAGGAGCCAACCTGGGTCTTCAACACTTCTTGCATACTCCAGTCCTTGCGCACGCGGTAGTAGACGCTCGTAAGGCCATCTCCACTGCGAATATTGAAATGGCGTGCAAATCTGTTCTCTATGTCTGGCCAGGAGAGCTCTCTAACTATGCGCTGGTACATGATGAAGAACTTCTGCTCCTCCGTGTAGGGAGGTCTTGCGGCCCGATGGATACGCTGAGGTAATTGAGTTGGGGTCGGCTGGGCCATCAATTGTACCCGAGGGCCAGCTCCATGGTACGTGTGCACGGCGTTGGTACCGCCTGAGATGGTAGGAGATGCTGATGAACCAGATACAGTCGTCTTTCCGGGACCGTTGCAGTGCTGTACGGTGCTCGTATGTACCTCAGACAGATGTTCGGTTGTCTCATTGACATGAGGTGGAGCACCTTTAGTGATGTCGATCACGTTAGAAGTGCCATTGGAATCATCCGCGGTGTCGAGGCGACCAACGCGATGATGCTGAGTAACAAGGCCAGAGCCGTCGAGGCTACTTGATATGGCAGGGAGATGTGAGGGTAAGGCAATTGTCGTGTCGAGACGCTGAAGATGGTGGCCCTGAGCACAGATTGGTATTACATCTGGCAGAGAAGGAGTACTATAATCATGGAGATGCCGTTGCTCGGTTGCTTCAGTCGACGTGGTTATGGTTCCCTCGTTAGCATGGCACAAAGACGCTACCGTGATCTTCCGGTTGCCCCTTTTGGCCATGACGACAGATGGTATCGGAATCGCGGTAGACGGTGGAAGTCGATGCTCCCTTGTCGTTCTGGAGCCTTGGTAATGCTGGATGTGCTCTTAGGCTGATCGTCTCTTCAAGTCCAGGCTCGTGTCATGAAATGAGACATGAAAGTCTAGCATCTGCGGGAGAAATCAAGCTTATCTAGAATATATCACTGTCCTTTCCAAAAGCACACGGTGACCTTGATTCGATGGATCACAACACAGCACCTTGTGCGACCCGAGGAGTCCCGTTGCGTTACACGACATCGAAGGCCACACTTATCATCCGTTGCTTCGGTGCGAACACAGTCTCACAGTATGCAGCTTGAGTCTCACAAAGTGTTCTGATGCATACGCAAGGGATTTTCCGGCCAACATTGGACCCAGCCGCCGTCACTGATCACGATGATGATGATACACCTGCCAGTGGTCGTTGGTGAAGACGATGCGCTCATTGTCAATTTCGCCACGAGGTTGAATAATTGCTCGCTGGTGCGCCTACCAGCAAACACTGGGAATGGCATTTAAGATACGTCAGTCATCTTGCGAGTTTGCTGACCAGGGCAGTACGCAGCCAATACAGTGTCCCACGGAATTTTTTGGCTACCTGCAGTGCGGCCGGCGGAAGAGCACCAAGAAGGAGTGGAAGACTCATAGGCACCGTACTGATGATTCAGGGCCTCATGGTTTGGCCCTCATATCAATTACTGCGTACGGTCGCAACAAAGACAACAGTGGTGTGCAACATCGTACTGCTGGCTTAATCGACCTGAAGACTTGGAGGGTGGACGCCAGGACCATCATGGCAAGAATGAGCTCGTGCCTACGAGTCAAATGGATGTCATCAACGCAAAATCCGTGAACGGTACTTTTAGATTGGTACGCTATGATCGCCTGAAATATGACGATCGGAAAAACGCTTCTGATAAAGACGAATACTTCTGGAGGCAGACATTTGACTTTGCAAACAATATGCTTTTGGTAAAGCTACGATTGAACAATGTCTGATCGGTCATCTAGACTGACTCGCTCACAGACCCCGCGGGACATGCATTCATGATATTCCTCCCGTCCGACGAAAGAGGGCATTGTTGGCATGAGATATCACGGCTCGAGAGCGATACAATAATCTAGCGTGTTGAGATATACAGTACAGTGCTTCCAAATCCATCTTTGTGAAAAAGGCGAAGTGCCAAACAATCCGCGTCTCTCACTGGTTTATGAGATCTTGAAAATCGCAAGCCGTCGGGTCTCCAACAATAAATCGGAGATCTGGTTTGAGAATTTGACATGTTTGTGAACGAATGCAAACCACCCGAAAGTGTTACAAATCAGGCGAGGGTTACCTTATGGTCACAAGGACGACAACTTCATCGCCGTATCGTATTCATCGGAGTATACGCCTGGACTTGAGTGCCGTCGCCACGGTGGATACACCATAATGAGTGATTCTGGAACATATTTCCGCCAAAGCAAAGTCCGTGATGACATACTTTAGTTAGTCACTAGCTTAGATACAACTGAAAATGTCCTCCAGGTTCGCGCAGACAAATGCTGGGGACGAGGAGATCACAGAAAAGAATTCTCTCGTTCCTTGAGTGGCGAATGTTCTGATCGCTTGCGCGAATCTCTGCACCTCTGCTGGTTCATTGTCGAGCCAACCCAGCCTCCGCGCTTGCTTTCCTACAGAAGTTATTTAATAGATCTTCCTGCCTTCTAGCTAGGGGCAACGTACCTTCTGGAGACTCGCCTTTCAACCTACGGTTCTTCAGCGTGAGCAGACAAATCGCTAGTTCGCATGGGTGGAAATTTTCGAAACATTTCGTTGCAATGCGTGAAGCGATGTGCAGTTCTTCGAGTGATGTCGATTGAGGTTTCACTCACGCTGAGCGTAGCTCGGAAACACGATTGGTCCATTTTTGCTTTCCGCCAAACTCGTCAAACTCGGGATAAAGTTCGTATAGTCCCGCTCGTATGAATCCTTCTAGTGTAGAAACAGCTGACCGATGCTGGTGAACTAGGAGCCCTTGGGATAGATATTCTCCGTTATCGTAACGACCCCTCCTGAGTTGAACCTCGTTCTGAACCTTCCAACTCTCAGTTCGAGCATCACGACACTGCGCCAGCAGCCACATGTCTCGTGCAAATTGACCACGGGGAAACTTTGTGGTATCTACCACACAAATCTGCACATCAGTTGAGGAACGACGACCTTTGTTGCACCTCCAGATCGCGTATTGGAGCACGAAAAGTAAGGAGCTGCTCCAGGACATCAGGTTATCGGCAACATCGGCCTCGCCAAAGCACTTCTTTTTCAGATTAGTACAGAGTCTTTCGGCTCTTTCTTCAATTCCCATTGACAAGAGATCTATGCGGCAGGTGTCTTTCGCATATGTGCTTGCGGACGAAGCCACTACGTTCTCATTGCTTTCACCAGAGCTTGCCGCATCAAAGGCGCGGAACAGATATCTCGGAACATCTGGCAGGTCTTCGCACTCATCAGCGTCAGAATACGGCCAGAATAGCGTCGGTCCGCCCTGACAACCATGCAACATTCGCACCCAGAACTTGATCCAAGCGCGATTGGTTTTCTCCTCGTTCTCGATCCGCTCTTCCGACCTTCGCTGTCTACGCACACTCTCTGCTTCGGCATAATCATCATCAACCTGCAGCCGATTTTCATGTTCGTAATACGCCTCACTATCGAAATCCGGATCATGAGGCGACGCGAGGTTGGCTTCATATAGAGGAGCGAAGTAGTTCTCAACATGTAGGTCGCCACAGAGAGCCTGATTATGGCATGTTTCCAGGATACTGACCATCGAGTTTCGACCCCATCCAGCGTCCTTATAGGTATCTTTGATGATTGCTTTCAGCTCGTGTTCAAAATGTGATAGCAGCTCGCGCACATTTCCCTCACCATCATCGAATGACATAAGTCTAGACATGATGTGTTTAACTGTGGCGTTCTCCAAACTATGAGCGAGCTTGGTAATTTCCGAAGATCTCTTCAAGACCAAGCCTATTGCCGCTACGCGGCTACTAAGAAATGTATCGCTATCTTGACCCAAGCTCTGGATCTTGTTCACTTCTATTCCGAGATTCGAGGTGGCGGATGCCAATTTCCCAATGTCGTCATAGAGAATACTCTCTCGCTCCTCCCTTTCCTTTTTTGCGCTGGCATATGTCGGTTGGGTAAGGGTGACATTGCTCATGAGTCGAGTGAGGTCTTCCTGCGGGTTCGGCATCGTTCTTGCTGGATGCAGCCGATGGAACTTGATCACTTGTGATGTGCGAAGATGTTTTAGGTCGGGGCAGAATGAGTGCTTAGGGTCGTAGTACTTGGTGGCGAGGAGTTGAGAATGCTCGTAAAGGTACATACACCTCACCCTTCGGGCGAAGTGGAAATGATGATTCCAAGGAGGGGACTCCAAGGCATATGGGAATGACATTCAGCAGAAACATGTGTTGCAACTATGCGCTGTTCGTGCATATTGCATGCACTAGTCAACATGCGTGGCGCAATTGAGGTCGCAACACGTGCTGGTGTGAATAAATTTTTCCCCGCAATCGCTTCTTCAGTGTGGCAGGATGCGCTTTATGATCTGCGTTCCAAGTTCGTGAACCGAGCTCGTAGGCAGCATTTTTGTTTTCTGTTTTCATTCTTTCGCATCAGCTATTGCTGCTCGCTGCTCGCCCTCGCCGCATTCCAAGAACATCGGTGTATAGAAAACTTCCGCATCGCTTTGGCTGATCACTATGCTACCTGCACTTTATCGCACCCTCTTTATATGGTTCTGCATCAACAAGCTTTTGTTCTCATTGAGCAACGGCTGGTGACCGGCAAATAATTCATCTCACGCGTGCGTAAATTTCCGAAACCAAAATACGCTGGCCGTGTTCTTAGCTCTTAGTTTCTTCCCGAGTACATTACACGATTGAGGGTGTGTAAATATACACCCTTCGTCATGGTGGTTGTTGTCTGAGACTGGGAGCGCCACCTCCCCCCAAAGCGCTATGATTTATTTTCAGCTTGGGGTCAGCCGTGCAGTGCCTAACATGCCGCGACCGCGGAGACGGATGATCAGCGGCCCGTAACGCGAGCATGCCGCTTATCAGCTGGCCTTTAAGGCAGTCTGCTGTTTATGCAACCAAGAATTCCCGGCTTGTGATGATATAATCGCCGCAGCGCTGCCCTGGAGATTCAGAACCACCCACTTCGCACCCCTGTGACCTTGTCGTAACTAGCATGCATTGGTCTAGAGTATACATCCTTGTGTAGGCTGGACACTAGAATATACTATGGAGTATTTCTCAGATGAACAATAGCTACTCGAAGCCTGTCGGGGTTGTTTCTGCCGAAAAGTACGGAGGATTCGGCATTGCACCACGACCTTTCGGCCTGCCAGGGTCGCCCTTCGCTGCGGGCGATGAGGCTGCAGAGCATATACAGGAGAGCTGGAACACTGAAGAGAGTGTTGGGAAAGATTTTTTGTGGTGCGAGATGAGATGTGGGGAGTTATAGCCCATCTTATGCAGATGGCTTCTGGAACGCCAATGGTTATACCATACAACTCTGGGCAAAAGCGTTCTCTTTGTACTTGTCTCACTCGTACCACTAACGATGCTGAATCGGGCACCGAAACACTCCGATGCCAACCTTGGAAACCTCAAAAGGCAAACAGTAATCATTTGCGTGTGAACTTCAAACCTCAACGGATATTTGCGATCGCCTTGTCGATTCCATGCATGTTAGGCCCATATCTGCAAGACGAGCCAAAAGAGCAACGACCATCATAGATACAATGGTGAGCTGAAACACAATTTCTTTCGTAGCAGTGAGTCCCCCGTTCGCACGGATCCTCTCGAGCGATCCGTGTCAATGCTCGTTTTTCATCAATACCGATTGAAGCGGCATGACTTTTCGAGCATTGCGACTTGTTGCACTCGGTCAGAAAGTATCTCGGACAGAGTGATCTTTGCCTCAACTGTTTTGTAATTTGTTCGTCCCAAAATCGTATTGGCTCGTCGATGCGTTAGTCGTATCGATTGAGCTGTATCTTCCTGCTTGGTTCATGACTCGACTTTGAGTCACTTGTCCGTGGTACAGCTAGAGCCATTCGAACTTGTGGCCCAGGAACTTTCGGAAGAGCTATCGTATTTGCGTAACTTTGCTGGTTGGAGCTTGATTGGAAAGCTTGTTCCTTCGAAACAAGCTTTGCGTTGCGGAAGACATGCTCGAACGAAACATGATGGAACGAGTTGGCTAACTCTTTGAACGTCGTTGGGAATGAAACGGACTCGATCAATGTAAGTTTGGCTGTGTGCCTGTCCTCGGTGCGATATGAGCGGAGAAAATTCACGTAACCTGCATCTGCTGATCCAGCGAGTAAAACATGTCTGCAGTGCTCGTCTGTCCAGCACAAATTGAGGTTTTCTCTCTTCCATCAGCTTCGTGATCCGGCTTTACCTATGCAGTAAACGTACCTTTGATCTTATTGTCCGCTGCTTCCTTATCTGCACCCGCGTCTACGAACTCACAGAGCGGTAATTCGCGGTTGAAACTAACGATGAACTGCTCGGCCAAGCGCACATCGTTGACTATGTGTGAGTTGGCGTATATACCCAAAAGACCTCGTGTGTTCGCATAGATACGAACAACGATCTTCCAATGCGGTTGGGCATTCAACAGATCCTTGATGTATACTTGGATCGCCTCTTGCAACTTCTTGGCGGCTTGGTGGCCACCCTCTACGCCAGATTGGACGAACTTGTCAAGAAACTTATCGGTCAGCGTCGTACCCTTGATGCGAAGCAGTGATTTCAGCTAACCAATGTGTTGTCACCATCGACAAGAACCACCACGAAGGGGCCAGCAAACTGTAGGATTGTCAGATCATCAGGGACTACGATGTCATCTCAGCTCATACCAGACGACTCTCCAACGTTTTGCATTCTGCAGTCAATTTTTTCACTTCACTCAAATAGTGAAGCTCGTGAAACTTGAGATTATCAACATCTTTTTGAATCTTGTCGTTGTCAGCGTGCAGATGATGTATGGTTGCGAACAGATTCTATATACCAGCGAGGAGATGTCAGCGTGTGATGGCTCGATTAAACTGGTGGCTTCTTACCTCCATCAGTTCATGGTAGGACTTCTCTTCTTTCTTCAATTAATCCCACTGCTTCAACATCCTTGCAATCTGGTCCGAGCCTGTTGTGGTTTCTGCCATAATCAATCGTTTTCGAAATAGCGTATGATGAGATTGCTTTCGTCTATATGACTACCACTGCGAGTATATAAGAAGAAAGCTAGCTCCTGCAGCCACCGTCGTGGTAGCATGAGTCTGAAACATGTGTAGCTCAGTGATTGGCCATTAATCAGTCAGCCGGCGCCAGAGCTACCGCATTGCAGATCAAGCGCTAGGCCACTATCGCAAGCGCCAGATCATTGTGTGTTACATGCAACATGTGTACAGTATCAATGACGGATGCTGCTGTTGAGCGCCTCCTATTGGCTGGGCTTCTCACCGGTCAGTGTAGATCCACCATGGAAACAGCGAGGTGAGCGGCACAGCCAAGGTAACATTGTCTCCTGCATATGCCACATGACTCGAACCTACTCTATTGTTGCCTACGGGACGCATTAGCCAGGCAGATGCTCCGATCATGACATTGGAGAGAATCATACGTGTTGCGAGGTTCCTTGGACTTAAACAGTCTCTAGCGACTATCGGTCTTGGTTGTATTTTTTCTGAGGCTTGCAATACGAGATACTCCCCAAATTGACTACGCAGGCGTTGGCGCGTCGAGGACCAGTCGACCACCTGTCTACGCAGGCGTTGGCGCGTCGAGGGCCCGTCGACCACTTGTTTATGCGCGCGGCTGCCCGAGCTGAACCGCGCGTATGCACGTAGGTGGGGGTTATCATGCAGCCTACCCACCTGAATAACTACGAAGAGGTCTAGAAAAGTACCTTCTTTTCTACCATCTCAGTGTTCGATCATCTACAATTCAACACAACACACTAATCATGACCACGTCAAAGACTTACGAGAGCAACGATTTATTACGAGAGTAAGCGGTATAGGCTGATTTCTCACACTTGCTACCACTGATATATGTAAATCTCCAGATTGCGCGACGACGGTGCCTATTCCGATTTGACTATCAAATGCGGCGACGCTGAGTTTCGAGTTCATAAATGCATCGTCTGTCCGCAGTCGACATTCTTCCGCAACGCTTGTGAGAAACAGAAATGGAAGGTCAGTGATATCGTGAACATGGCACTCGTAGCACTAGCTCAAGCTTGACACAGGAGGGTGTTACTGGCATCGTCGAACTGAAGGCTGCTCAGGAAAGCACACCAGATGTTGGAGACGACGATCCTCGTGCAGTGAAACTTATGGTAGATTACCTGTACCTTCACGATTATGACCCAAAGACAGCTATAGCGCCGGTCTCAGTCTCTATCAGCGAGGACTGCAAGGATGGGAGAAGCACAGATCGCGCAGCAGAACTCGAGCAAACTGTCAGACGTCACCAAAGTCAGTCTGGTGTACCTGTTTTGGGAGATGAGACAAAGATGGAAGAGATTCCTGTTGATGAGACGGTCCAACCGAGTGGTACGGACGATCCCTGGGGATTTGGCACTGTCGTCAAGAAAGTGAAGAAGGAAAAGAAGAAACCCAAAAGACTGGATGTGTGGGAATTGGAATCAGAGCCGGTACCTGAACCTAAGCCCGAGCCTATGTCTATAGATTACCATCTTCCGACGGACACGGCCGGTACTGCATCGACGGAACTTCATGGACGTTCGAGTTTCTTGGAGATGTATGCAAAAGTATTTGCCACCGCGTCCAAGTATGACGTCAGGTCACTGGAGTATGATGCCCGCAAGAAGTTCAAGGACCAGACACAACGAAGCTGGGAGATCGCCGACCTCATTGCAGCCATTCATGTTGTCTTCAACCTCACGCCAGAGAGTGAGTTCGAGCTACGCAACATCCTGAAAGACACGATGGTCGGACATGCCCTTAAATTGGTGCAACACCCTGACTTCGAAGATGCTGTGGCGAGTATTGATGGCCTCGCATATGATTTGTTTCGCCGGAAGACGTACACAAGGCGTTGAACCGAATTGCAATACAGACTCAATCCTACACACGCCGAGATGACAAATAGCTACCTGCAGTCGTTACAGTTTCTCGTATACACCCTTGAATGACAGTAAAAGACTCTCTCATTCTGTTGCCTGCCTATGGCTTGCCTTTGGGCTACTAAAATCACGTCGTGCAGCTCGGATATTTTTTCGGCCAGCGTTTTAACATGACGGATGCAGACTCCGATGCAGAGGAGATGTAGGAAGAGCTTGGCTGACAACCGAACCGGAGCGAAAGGGTTCCGTTTGGATGCAAGTCGATTGTGTAAACATGCAACGTCCCAAAGGCAAGAATGGAAGATATGAGGAGAGAGATGTACGAAGGGTCTATGTTGTCCAGCAGCCCGACCTGTAAGCCTTGAAATGCCTACGGTAGACTTGCATTCCAAGCACTCGAAAGAATCGTCCCTGTTTACTCGCTGGTCCAAATGCGGCAGACAGGCGAAGCTCAGAGCGGCTGGCCACAGGCGCCACTGACCACGTCTTCCCAATTGTGCATCCAGTCGCGGATAATCAAAACCGGCCCACATGCTACACTGCTACGCCAAAGGCACTCACGACAAGAGTCAGGGCATAATTTCGAAGTAGGACAACTATAGACTAGTATCCTGTCCGCTTGTCTTTTTCCGTCCCTAGAGCCATAGTCACAACGCTTTATTGTCATCCTCTCTGGTAGTCATACCAAGTCTACTGTCACTTCTGCTCGAAGTCCCGTTGACCTCGTCTTGGGTAAGTCCATCGCCTGCGTCTGAATCAACCTCCTCCAGACTATCCCCTGCCACGGCGTTGGCAGACTTCCAGTTGCTCTCTAAGATGGCAGTCACTCTCGCCTGATACTTCTTGTCTTCGGCCAATAAATGCTCGTGCGCAGCTTTCTCCTGCCGCAACAGTTTGGCTCTTTCTTCAGCAAGATGTTTGAGTACCTCCACATGCCTAGACTCCAAGAGATCTTTGTTACGGTTTATGTCGTCAATCGTGGATTCTAGGCCTCGTCGCAAGTCTGCTAGGCGTTTGGAGCTTTCACAATTTCCTAAGATGATGGAAAGATTCTCGGCATCGCAGATGAATTGGAAGACACGGTTGGCAGTGACTCGAATTCGGTGAACAGCGGTGTGCCGCAAGTGACTGAGTGAATTCATTATCTCGGACAAAGGCCTTCCTCTTTGCGCAACGAGCTCAGGATTGACTTTTGCTTGTTGCTCAAGGAGAACAGGTGTCCATGCATTGAGCTCGGCAGACTCCGGACAGTCCCAACCTCTCCTTTTCAGCTCTTCCCAAAAGGTTGTCTGTCCGTAAGCAAAACATGATCTCTCAAGAAGGGCTTGAACTTCCGTCATGATCCGGTGTTGAGATGGGAATGCAAGGTATGCAGGGTAGAGCGAGGGTGCGGTGTTTTGTCCTCCGTAAACTGTATCGTCCCATCTATCAGCAAGACGATCATCGATAGTCCTGATGCAAAAGACTAAGAATCCGAAGCAATTACACCTACCTTTCCTTTTCACTTCATCCGGAGATGAGCATATCGGGGCAATGTCGAGTACCGGACGACCCTCAGCAACGTTACGGATCGCGTCCGCTTCGGATTTCGCTGCCTCCGCGATTGAAGCTTCCCTTTCTGCACTTTGTGCGGGGGAAACATCGAATACTTCTGGGAAACACAGTTTTGCCTTGAGACTTGATTCGAAAACCTGACGCTCAAGAAGGACTTTGGCTATGCTGCAGATGCTGTCTTCGCTATGCTGTTGCAGGAGGGCTTTTATTTCGGCGTTATCTTTGTATTTCTGAATACGATCTCGAACCTTCTTCTGGTTTCGAAGGTGAGCATCGGGCCCTAGGAAAACACCTCTCAAAGCCAAGTAGACAAGTCGCTCATCTGGCTTGTTCAAGCTTGCTTTTGTGTCCTTTGTGATTTCGTTGCCAGGCATAATATCGGATGTGATTATTCTTCAATCAGCTCAACAATTCTCGTATGGTTCCGTGCGAGTGAGAGTTCTAGAAGATAACTTGCGAGTCCGGACATTCGGTTTAATGCGCATGGACTCCACCTCATGAACGTGGGTCATAATTGTGGCGGCTTACTGCTACAGCTACCCCACCAAGTCTTACGAGCTTCTGCGAAGTTTCTTCCATCCACACAGGTCCAGATGATGCTTCTCTTTGCGGTCCAGATTTACCGCAACTTATCTCATGCTCCTGGTGACAGTCTTTGCGCGGGAAAATTGAGCGCGTCGCGGGCAGAAATGCAATCTGAGAGTTTAGTATTTGCTTCTTTGTCATCATATCTTTGTCGTCATTTAGAGTTCAACAAATGATTTCAAAGCTTGCAGGTTGTGGCGGTTGACCAGTGGCACGATTGAGTGACGACGTGTGCATAAAGACACGGTACATGCGGCGTTTTGTCGAGCCGCTGGTGTCGTTCGTGGACGCCCAAGCGCGAGGCATGGGGAGGGTTCTGCATAAGGGTCAAGAAGTCGTAGGGCATCTCGGTGCGCGGGGTTCAACAGTTTTTCCAGAACCGAAGGAAGGAAGGACAGGCGGATTGCCAATCGCTTCAGTATCTTAGCAGGAGAGTCGTAGATCTTGAATTAGTGTAGCACATCACGTGGACTGCGGGGCAGTCGTAAGCAAATGCCAAGACATTTCAGTTGGACTGTCCAACCTCCAACGGAGGAACTGAAATGTCTTGGCATCGCGTTGGGAGCCCGACAGTCGGAGGCAGAGAGCCAAGATATTCCAGTCGGACGCTCCAATTAAATGTCGTGCATCATGTAGATTAAGCAGTGTTCAAGGGTAAGGTATCGACTAGTACGCCTTGCAATGCACATTCAACGAGGATATCACGGCGTTTGCGAGTAACTGTGATGCTACTATTCGCCACTAGAGAATACCATTACTAAAGAAAAAATTGAATGTGAATAAAAGTGTGTTATCAATACCAGTCAAATACAAATATGTTGCGTAGTTGCACTGGACGGAGTGTGGTCATTCCTGGCCCAAGGTTACATCGAAATCAAGGTCGTCAAGACCATCGAACAATCCGTCTTCTACACTCCTCACCATTTCCATCTGCCGAACTTGTCCCAGATCTCCACCCTCTTCTACTCTACTTGTGGTGCCGGTGGTACTTGCATGGTCCTCATGAGCCGATGCGACCCCATTTTCTCGCCGCTGCGTTGGGATGGCGATCGATTTCGCACAGGCATCTCCACAGGTTCTGTTGGACGAAGGCCAGCCGGTGAGCAAGCCAGACAAGCTATCCGGGACAGTGCCAGTGCCAACCTTCAACGTCCCGAGAGCCAAAAAGGCTTCAGGTAGAGGCTGGCCAGCAAGTGACATTCGTGCCAACTTGTTCAAAGTCAGCCCAGCATGGGCGTCCAGCGCTCGCCATGCCACATCGAGCAGAAGGAGCCAGGAATCAAACTTTTCGACTTGCATTCTTTGAAAGTATCTGTCGGAAACTCATTACGACGGCAAGGCCAGGAAGGCGCCGACACCGCCAAAAAGGTCTCGTATATCAAGTCAACGCCTTCCTTCTCTCAGCCGATCCCGCAGTCCGAGCCAATCATCACGTGCCACAGACTCTGTCGCCTCATCCGGTCTCTCAATTGCTGCATGTTCGGGATGTATAGCGCGAGATAGATGGAGATTGGCAACTTTGGCCTGTTTTCTACTTGCACCTTCTTGTGACAGGCCTGTGCGGTATTATGCCATGGCAGCCAGCTTCACGCGTCTGGTCACAAAGAGTTTGATGGCCGCGTTATCTAGAGTCGTGATCTGTCGGTGGAGAGCGGTCATACGATCGAGGCCGCTGTCGCGTGGGATCAATATGCCGACATTCACCGGTAGCATTAGCGACTCGCCTGAGTACTGGCAGAGATATTCGCAAGGGCCTAGGTGGCGGAGTCTGACTGCTAACTCAGAATAGAACGTCGCAAGTTGGCGGCTTTCGGAAGCGTGCTATAAAAACCACAGTTTCATAGGCTGCTCGCAGTTTGCGCCAGTTTTAACACACGATGCAAAGTTATGGGGATCGCTGTCATGGCGGAACTCGATCGCCGCGCCCCGAGAGGGTGCATTAGTGGTTGCATCGTCGATCTCGATGGGATCATCAAGTCCGATGTCGTATAAGTGTTTCACATTTGACGAACGTTCTTCATCTTCCGCCGCCAGATCTTCTGAATTCATTGTTATCATGTCGGGGCGACATTGATTTACAGCTATTTCGACAAGGCAGACGTATCTGTGGGTGACAACATGAGAAGATCACTGATGCCAAGCCAACAACGGCTTATCATCATGTATGGACTGAAGTGACAATATCATGTTTTCATACATATCTCCGCGATGATATGCGTCCAGGGCTTTGCACTAAAAGCTTCAGGAGCAAAAGACCAGAAGGCATATCAGTCAATATCCAGTTGGGCTCGCAAGGATGTTGAGTCTCGGATGAGTTTTGCGAGATAAAGCTTATCAGCAGCAAGCTGACTCTGTTTTGCTTGGGCATCTTCAACAGCTTTCTTCGCAGTTTCGGCAGCACGTTGCGCTTCATCGGCGATGCGTTGCGCTTCATCCGCGGCGCGTTGCGCTCCATCAGCAGCACGTTGTGCATCGCTGGCACATTGTGTTAGAGTGTTAACATCAGGGAGACTGCTATGGCCGGCCTCGATCTTTTGCGCCTGCAATTCTCGTTCTCGCTTCAAGCGGTGCAGCTCTTTCACAATCTGTCTATAGTCGGGTTCGTCTTTGTCACCTTGTGCGGGGTCGTCGTATGGGTTAATTGAAGCTTGGCTTTCCACAGTGTTGGTGAGCTCGTCATCGGGTGCCAACGGAATGCTTTCTGCTGCGGGCTTGGATAGAGCAACCGCCTCGTTTTGATCTGATAAATGACCAACTGCAGTCGTCGTGTTAGGCGCGGCTTCATTCAATGCCAAGTTCTCGTCCTCAATGTGTGCATCTGTTTCTGGCGATGGGAGATTAAGCTGACTATTGTTGGATACTAGCCTGCTCTCAGCTTGTATTTGTGAAACACTTGCAGGCGGGATGCTTCGATTATTCGCATAATATCCTTCGCGAGTATGTCGTATCTCAGACGTTGGTGTGTTCTCGCATGACTCCGAGGTACCGTGAGGGGTTTGCCTTCCCACTGAAGAAGAGATCAACAAAGATGGTGTGTATGTTTGTCTCTCTGTATGTGTGTCCAAACTTTCGTCGTCATTTGCTGCCGAGACAGTAGCGTTATGGAGCTGATAAGTTCCGTCCGAATACTCCCAGACTGTGCGCTTGCTCTCCACCTTCTTCGTCTGAAAGTTCAAGCTCGTTTGTATCGCTTGCCGTAGCTTCTTTACACCATATTCTTGGTAAACCTGCGAGCGATTGGTACGAAGCCAATCGATAATGTCTTCGAGCGAGGATCCCTCAGCTGGTTTGGCTCTGAGCGCGTCAAGGATGAGAGTCAGGTATATCGTTTTGGAGCGCGGCGTGGCTTGCTTCTTCGCGGATTGATGCGATGTTCCCCGATCGAAGAGCTCAGTGTGTCTGTCGGGTGTTGACGCACTTATGGTATTGCCAGAAGTGACTGTGTCCCGCGACGCCCATGGCCGCCATGGTTCATCCTTCTTCAAGCGCTTGGGAGACCGCGGCCCGTCGTACACGTCGTACTCGTCGCCTTATGTTGTCAGCGTCGAGGCCTTCGACTGCGTCGACGTGGTTATACTTACGTCCGCGGGTATTATTCATGCTCTCTAGTAAGTATTTGTGGTTCGAAAGCAGAAGTGTCCACCGCGCCTACGTGCAAAGCGCGATTTCACCGAGACGCGCTGGCTAAAGCGAGGCTTAACCCAAGAAGAGGCCGTGCACAGGGCACCAATCTCGCTACCCAAAGCGAGGCAGATCTCGAAACATCATCATCCAAGGCGTAAATCTTGGTAGGTACAAGCGAGTGGATGTGCAGAAGTCCTGCGACCGCGAAAGTTGTGGCCTATCACGTCAATAACGGTTGGCGCCATCTGTACATCTGTATGCGACTTGCACGATTTGGCGTCGGCTGCTGCTAAAAACAGCTCAAAGCGAACATGAAGCACCCCGCGCAAACTATATGACGACATGTTTGCACGATGCTGGTTCGAAAGGACTGTGGTTGAGTGAGAATCATGCCTGTACGAGCACAGAACCTTCAAGTAGTTTCGTCGTACAATACCTCTCACGAAGCAAAGTTACAGTAATCAGTCACACGATTCTGCATCGTGAGAGGGTTGCAAGGCTTTGAGGGTGTACACGCTCGTTTTCTTCTTGCTTCAGAAAGGCCTGAAGGACGTTCGCCAGACAATCTTGGTGCCATGATTATTACAGCGCCATGCAAATCCCATTCCAAAACTCGTTCACGTTATTTATCCCTACAGAGGGTCTTATAAGATGTCATTCCGGGGCGCCGAAATCCACTGTGAGCAAAGTCTTAAGTGATAAAGATAACGGAGAACCGTGTCATATTGGAGACAAAGCTCAGGGACAAATTCCACGGGAGGAACTTGAGGCTGGGATTATCTTTGAAAACAGAGACCTTTTCGAGTTTCGAATTCATCTACAATGGTCCTGGCTTCATGTTTTGGCAGACAGTGAGCTTTGCTGGTTAGGTCAGCATAGGCCTGTGCTGGCCATACGGCGCATAAGCACTGTCTGCACACAGCTATCCCGTACAGCAAGAGGTGGTGAAAATGATCAAGGGTAAGAGTCATTCTGGTCACAACGGGCACCTTCTGACCCTCAAGCTTCAAGGTAAACAAGCGAGCCATGCGGGCAAAATGCAGCGCGTCGAAACCCCAGACAGACGCGCGCAGAATGCGTCATGCTTCCGGCTGGTCCCAATCGGGCGGCTTCGGGCGCACTGGAAGAACGTCGAAGATAAGGTGGAAGACGCATTTGGATCTAGAAAAGTAAAAGCGATGTTGGAGATTGGCAGAAAGTACGCACATAAAAGTTGTTCGCGCGAACTCGAGCTCCTACATGTAGGAATTTGAGAGCGAAAAGAGCCGATCAAGTTATCCTCACTGGATTCAAGGCCTGTTGGATTCGCTGATAGTAGTCAGCGGCTCGCGGCGTCTGATCTATTGTTGGTATCTTCCAAAGCTCTAGTAATGCAGGGAGACTCGAGTATCTATGTTCATCATATCGCCCCAGCTTTGTCTTCATCAAGCGTCGTACATGCATTGGCGAATCTGGTTCTTTCCATACCCAGGTAAGCTGGGGTGCTTAGAACACCACGCAGAGCAGCGCCGCGCCTGGATCCTGCACGGACAGTCATCATTCTTAGTGCAACCACGGACGCACTTACAACCAAGATTTCTAAGTTCCTGGATACCTCATTTTATGATCCGGCAGTAGTTGGCGTTATCTCCCGAAGCAGATAGTCGTTCGCCATGTTCTTCAACCCACACCTCCAAGATGTCGATTATGCTCGGAAGCTGATACGCGATAGCTTCGTTTGTCCACGGCTGATTTTGCGCCACCCAAAGCAATTCATCGAGCAGGGCAGGAATGTTGCATTCGTCCCACAACATACCTCCTTCCCTTAGACTCGGTCCGAGAGTGAATACAGCGTGAAGTGTCCGAACACTAGGGGGCATTAGTAGCACGTCATCTTTCTCTAGGATGATTACCCGGCCTTTGCCGGCGGGACACCAGTTTTGTCCATCTCGCGCGAAATCGTTCTAGTCTTTGGCGTCCATACCCGGTGTAAAGATCTAGGCTTTCTCTCTAGACAGACAGCGGACCCAGGTACCTACAAGCGCGTCCACATGAGGGCGAGTGAAGGCCCCTTCGAATCCGAGAAGGTCGAATCCAAGGCAGTCAGAGACGTCGTTAACCTGACGCGAGATACGTTTCCCGGGCCCAATATTCGCTGCTCGTTCGGTGAGAGTCTCCAACAGACGAAATCGGCTTATGCGAGTCAGTAAAGGAGCGTCCGCGTTAGCGATCTTTCGTAGGTTGACGGCATTACTCGTTGCCGCGAGCATCTGGTCATCGACCATCGTCGTATCGGATCTTGCTGCACAGAAGTCTTTGACATCCATCTTCCGACATTCGCCAGTCTCACTGTTCTGCATATCAAGCTTCTGAAATGCGAACTTCTCTTTCAAGGCCGATATATAGCCACGCAGCTCGTACATATCGCTGTCTTGGAACTTCTGCTTTATGACAATTGGTTTGCTAAAAATCTCGCTAGCGTGAGCCCTTTGCTGGAAGGTTTCCCACGCCATGTACTATACATCAGTATCGAGAGGTAGGTGAGTAGCAAGATCAAGGGCCTCTGGAACTTCATACGTGTCGGCCTACCGAGTGCGTTCCAGCCACGCGACCTTCAATTTGCTGTGCTTCTCTGTTTCACTGTCTCCGCTGCTTCTCCGAGCCAGATTAAGCAGGTTCCTAAGCCGCCTTGAGTGAGAAGAAGCTATGCGACTCGCTATCGTGCTATTGTATATCACATTGGTATTAGTACAGTATTAGTGTATGGGAGTCTCCCCTGGGCTAGGGATGAATCTTCCACTCAGAATCGGAACCGAGGAGGCTTCCATATTTGGCTCCACTCCTTTATCTTGCTGCTAAGGCAACGCAAGCTGTACATCTTGAGCATTCTCCGGCTGTATCTCTAACAAAGGGGGTCCGAACGAGATATCGATACGGCCAGCTTCCTCTAGCGCCGCTATATCTCTAGAGGTACAGAACTCGATGTTAGACCCACCCTCGATCTGGTAATCTTCCTTTGAGCCTCCATCTTTACTTCGATCTGTGTCTACGTCATAGCGACTGCTAGCTAGATGCCCTTCTTCGCAAGCGTTGCCGATATGGCGCTCACTGTCTGTAGTGAGCACTTCCGGCAGGATTTCGGTAGCGTCAGGTAGAATTACCTCGTGATCATTGGAGGAAAAGGGGTGGCACTTGTCCAATTGTTCCATAGTGTTGTGTCCTAAGCGACTGACCTCGACTATTGCGCTTGAACTGTCATGACAACTTTGTTTATATAATGATTCGGCAGACGATAATCTTGTAAACCGAGAGTCTGCCATAAAGACTTGGCCATCCCCTTATCTTTCTCCGACCCTGCCCTTAGTCGTTCCATAAGACTGATCAGCTATAGGATCTGTGCCTGATCCCGTATCTTTTAATACACGAACATTATGGTCGGTAGATGCTCTACGCGAAGTAGACATCGATCGACATCTTGTGAGGAAGGACGCACCACAGGATGCGTCACGAGACAGATCGTCCGCAGTATTGTCAATAAGTGGTGTATTTGATGTTAGGTTCTCGACGGGGTTCGCACCGCCCGCAGGATTGCGGTTGATGAGAGATGTAGGCGAATGACTATCCAGGCCGCCGCTAATCGTGTGATCACAGCTCTCTTCTTCAAATTGTGTCAACTCGGAAACTAGCGTCAAAGCTGACGTAGAGCTAAGCTGCGGCGAGTCGGGAGCCGTCGATGAATTTGTAGATACCCTCGGATCCTCGACTGTAAGATGTCCCAACTTTCGGCGTTTACTTGCTCGATAGCTCGGGCTCGATATGTCTCGGGTGACTCCTAGCCTTCCATAAGGGACGACCATGCCATATTTGTCGGTCTCGAGACCATAGTCTCGTATTGGTGTTCCGGCGATGGTGTCATCTCTACTCATACGTTGTTCTTCGCGATTAACTTCGTCGTTATTCTCCTATAGGCGATCAATTACAGCGATGATATCACGCCGTTGTACTAGAGATCGGCAGTCTTGAATCTTGGAGCCGTGAGGATGTTCGCCGATCAACGGCAAGCGATTATCGTGCTTAACGACTCGAGTCTCGTGACGCTCAAGCATAACACTGTTGATCAGCCTTACTGCGAGCTTCCAGTCCCGTTGTTTATATGCGACAGATCGGAGTAACCTTGTGTTGTCCAGTGATAGCTTAAGCCAGCCATAATGTTCGAATATATCAGCTCCCCAGATAGCTACGACAGCCGTTTAGTGTCTGATTTTCTGGGCATCATGAGTTCGTGTCTGCTGCGACCGCTATGCAAGGCTAGCGAAAGATTTCCACGCTTCAGTATCTTGCCCTCGTTGTGGCTTATGCATGAAAGGAGCGAAAGCGTCGGTGAAGGCAGCGGCAATGTCATCCGCCTACATGGATACTCTCATAATCGTGTCACGGTATGTACGACATACTTTCGCCTTGTCGGCGTCGCTCTTGGAGCGAACGAGCTCGCGGTTGAACTCCGCAGCCAAGCTGAAGGCTGCCGAGCCAAGTGACGTAGTAGGGTTCTTTTTAGTGGTCGACGACACTGCGAGTGAAATGGAAGGGCCCGCACCGAGAGCTATGTCTGGTACGGTTCGGCGGAAAGCTTCGTGAGTCGGGGCCACGCTCACTATATAGAACTTGCTTCGGCGGTCACCTATAGTCGAGGAAAGATCATAGCGCACGGATCATATGTGCAGACACAGGATCCGTGCTTTGCAGGCGACCATTAACAACCCGAACCCTTGACATCATCTTGGAATGCAGACACGCATAATCCTTCGCTTTGCTTCTCCAGTCTCAAACCCACAACTGTCCACAAGCTCTCCTATCTTCGCTATAGCTTGCAAATTCATGCATCCGTTCGTGCAAGATACGTCCGGTGCCGAACATCTGTAATGGGCGTTCCGTACAGCCAGGAGATCCGTACAGCTGTCGACCAAGTCGCGCCACTGGTCGCAGTAGTGCAAACTACAAAGAATATTTTTATCCTACTGGCAGCCGTCCAAGTCATCAAGGTAGTCTTACTGGCCCTGATCCTGCTCGCGATGCTCGCGCTGCTTATCACCGCGAACCCGGATCTCGAAGACGAACGTGCAGCGGCCGTGACACCTGTGATGAAGTGGATTATTAAGAGATTGTCGAGTTTCTCTCCGGCCATGCACTCTCAGAAGGACCTGGAGCGTCGTAAGGCAGATCGCATCCAGGAGAAAGTCCAGTAGGCCTATCGTCGAAAAAGATACTGCAAGCCCTGCCAGCTCTCATTATCACTCAAGATGGGTCGATTTCGATCTCAAGGATCAGAGTGTAGATGCAGAAGTTAACGGGTCTCTGGCTTAACGATTTCATTGCCTACCTTGCACGGTAGACGAGATTCGACAGTTCGCACCATTTTGGCTATCGCTGCTCTTATCGTCGCTCAACACCGCCTGCATCCAAGAAAACTCCAAGCCTATGAAAGGATGATAGCGCACTTCCTACGAAGAGACATTTCGATATCATTTGGACACTTTTCCGCTGTTCTGGCGAACGACTTTCGACTCCTTACCTCGTCGCCCGCGTTGCATAAGCAGGTGATCGATATGGCTGGCGCACCCTTGCAACAAGAACACCGCAACGAGGAGCAGTTGCCTTGTGAGAACAGACTGACCATCGAGAGCAGGAACTTATCATGGCTCCTGCATCGATCTACACCTGATTCCATTGAAGGGAAGAGACGGGTCACTGGTCCACCATCATGTGGTTTTGTCTTACGAGTAGCACCATGTTCCTCTTCACACACTGTTTCCATTATCTTCGGCGCCATTTCATTCGTCTCGAAAAGTCCTTTAGCCTATCTGATTGTGATGACTCTTTGGCCTACCCCTGTTTCCTTCCCTCCTCCTATTTGATGCCCTGACTGAGCTGTATAAAAAAGTACGTTCCCGCAAAGATAGGACAGTACTCAGTGACATGTACGGAACCATTCCCATAGTCGTATCGTTGGCACCCACCTGTGTTGCCTGCCACGTAATCAAGTCGGCGATGCCCGTCTTTTTCTGTCAGTCAACTAACACTTGTACCAAAAGCCAATTCTCGATGGCAAAGGATAAAACCGTTATGGTCTGTACATTGGTAGATCAGAGTACGGCACAACTGGCACTATGTACACTGCACGCCAGATTTGAAGCCTCCAGTACCATTCTTCCCTGGACATATCTGACTTCGCTTTGAAAATCCGTCGAGTAAGCCGACCTCGAACCGATTCCGGACCATTTTGTCGGGCAATTTTCATCACTCGAAACTCACGTCTTTCATTGCTCGGAACCCCTTTTTTGTTCTGTGATAGAGGTCAAGAGAAGCGCTACGGGGTGCAGAACGCCACCACGAACATGGACCCCAATACGAACGAGTTCAAGCACATGACTCGGTCATGCTGGGCTTTCGTCCGTCAAGCCTATCGATAAGGCAAACGTCAAACAGTAAGCACGCTTTGATACTTGGTCTGAGCATGACTCCGCGGCGCGTACGACACGATCTTGCCCGTGGCCAACTCTGGCTTTCGGGACAACTGATGAGAAGATGTGGGAACGACTCTAATACACAAATACTCGATGACAATATGTTGCTACCCTTCAGACCAGCGCTTGATTCGAGGCTTTTACCCCGCTATGGATGATTCAGCTCCGCCAGAGACTCCATTAGTCCTCTGTGTAGGCTTAGAAGATATTTCCTCTTCACGATAGCTTGCTCAGATTCAGCGGCAACGCGACTCAGATCTTCTTCGGTATACGCAGCTACAGTCTCCGGCGAGAACAAATCTGGCAGCGGGCGCAGAAGATGCCGCTCAATGATTTGCTTGCATACGTTGTCGACAAATGTTTTCCTCGCGACCTGCATGCTGTCAGTCTGGTTTACAAACATTAAGCAAAAGCTGGTGGGGCCACTACTCACCTTATAGTACGCATCAAGCCCTGCACGAACCTCTGAGCAGGCTTGCCCGTCCATGTCCACTATCACCCGCTTTTGCAAGGCGCCGACAAGCCTTTTCACGTCAACGCCGTTATTGCTGATGTGCATCGCGCCGTGAAAATCGTCGTCGGCCGTTTCTTTGACGATTCTGTTGATCAAATCGCGGGAGGCATTCTGTCTGGCTTTCTGTATGTTGTCTGTGTAGTAGTGATTGTATGTGATGGGCTGCCGCTTTTCGTCATCGACGAGGAGTTGGAGCTCTTTTTCTGCTTCACTCATGTGGCTGGCTAGGTGCTCATTCACCTGCTTGTTGATCTCTAGGTGAATCTTCTCTTCGTGAGTAATGTATCTTGTCAGCACCGTGACAAACGACTGCAGCTCTTTGTACACCAACTCGACATGATCAGCAGCCAATTGTCTCCATCTTTTCGACTGGAAGTGGAAAAGTTCGGCAAGAAGGACATGATTGTAGTTGCCAGGCAGTTCTCGCCCTCTCGTGCGGGAGTACACCTTTGGGTCTCGACTCAGCATGGGCAGAACTGGAGATGATCTGGTTCGAACTTACATGTTTGATCCATGCTATGAATTTTGCATCTGACACCGCAATTTGTTGGACACTATCTCGACTGATTGCCGCCTGCTGCAGATCGGTGATGGAGAGGTCCTCATCGCTCATGTCAGAGTCGGACAAGACCTTCACTGTTGCACTTTGGAGGCGCATCTTGTCTGAGAACTTCGTGTTGGCTGAATGGACAAACGCTCGTAACCTTCGTGGCTCCAAGTAGGATGTACTGAAGAACTCGAACTCAGAAGAATCGTAATCGCCAATCAACGCTGCGTTGGTGAGGTTATGGTACCGCATCGCCAAGCGTGACAGAAACATTCTCATGTGGCTCGTGGTTGGGCGCTCTTCTCCAAGTCCAGATATACTCTTCTCCGTGGACTTCAAAAGACTGCGAACTTCCTCGCGGACTTTTGGCATCTCTCGCTCCGTATGACGACTCAGCAGATCTTGAAGGAATCTTCGCAATGATGCCACACCGATTCGAGTCCTGTCAAGCCCAGTATCCTTCCAAGGAGGACATGAGAAGTAAGTGAGCTCTTTATGCTCCCTCTCTTCCATACTCATGCCGCTCTGGAGCTCTTTCGGAGATGGATTCTTCACCATGAAAAACCCGAGCTTGAGCTTCGTGGTATCTTCGTTCCTTGAAAGGGCGGCGATACGAGTCTGCGTGCCATCATTGATGAGATCCGGCTTGGTGATGACTCCAATCGTTCTTTCGCCATCCTTGTCGTACTTCTTGGATTTCTTTATGATCGGCTGATTGGAGATGTCGTTCCCGGCTTGTACAACAGCAAGGATTATCGTTCGAGAGTTTGCGATATACGAGTCGACGAGAGTATGAACAGTATCAACGTCATTGTCGTCTTGCTCGTCGTTCGGTACTTGAATTATTCCGGGAAGATCCACGATCGTCAGGTTGAGTCCAGTGTTCCCGCGGACTTTGATCCGCAGGACATCTTGACCAAAGGCTGGACCGGATTGCACGGTGCCGTAACCCTTGAGAGACATGAGTTCACCTGCCGCTTGAATGACAGAAGCAAGGCCGTGAAAGCTGTTCAAGTGACGGGTAAAGCCTTGCAGTTCCTTCCTGGAGTCCTCGTCGCGATGCTCCGACGGGATGATGGTGGCTGTGATTTCTGTATCCACGTTGTCTTCACCGTTATGCTCCATAGTTATCTCGGTCGCAAATCTGGTACACAATCCATCTTGCCGTGGAAACGGAATCCCAGTGATACCTTCCAAGACCGAACTCTTCCCGGTTGACTGATCGCCGCTGACGACCAATTGAGGAAGATCTATGTGGTCACCCACGCCACGGCTGCGAAGGTTCGAGATCAAGGAAAGACGCTTCAATGAATCGCTTGACTGCAAACCTCGTATTGCGGAAGGGTGGCTTGTTTCTGTCGAGTCTCCCATTGTGCCGATCAATGTGGCTGTTGCGTGTCTGTGGTGATGTTTTCGTTCAGTCCGCCGACAGAGTTGAGGGGAGAATAATATTTGTTGCGGTTCAGATTCGACTCGGGACGAGGTGGGTTTAAGTATGTTCGCCGGGACGTGCAGGCAAAGCCTACGCAATGTCAATGCGAAATCTGGAATTCCAATCTTTCTCTCAGCGTTGTCCTGAGACATCTGTGAGTATATTGAGTCGACATACGGTGTCTCTTCTTGTCGTTGGGATTGGATAAGCATGTCAACTCCCAGCAAAACTTTATTTCTAGTATCTATGAAGCCATTAAATATGATTGTACTTCATCACAAGCTACTAGGTTTCTCCTTTTGGCGTTTTCCAAAGTGAACGTAGTGGCCAACCTCACACCTTGTCTACGATTTTAGCCACTACCAACAGCTCGTTTCCATTATGCCCGGGATCAAATGTGGGAGGGTCGCTATGCGGGAGAAATCTTCTGCCGGCAGACTTGAAGCATTAAGAGTAAAGCGGGCCCTCCCTTTGTACCAGCATGAACACTATAATCACGTCTCGAACAGACCTGTGGTACCATGCTCTTAGCTTTCGTTCCATTTGGCAGGACAGTGCATCCCATCCGAGTAGCTTGGTTACTCGCCGCTGACCCCATCACTGCCCCATACACCACTGCCTTGCATCGATATGCGGATCACGCTACAGCCTAACTGCAATCTACACGCCAACATCGTACACCATAACATGTGACGTGTCTCGTGGATTACCGTCGCATGCGATGGTTTTAAGTGGACCGTAATGAATGGCTGCAGCCGCTAGGGCATGCTACTAGATGACATGACCTACCTTCTCATGTGAACCTCACGATATTTCACGACGATTACGAATTGCATTCCACCCATGGTCTGGTGTGGGGTAGCAGTGGTCTCTCCTCCACTCCACACCGCACTAAATTGCCGCATCGCAAATTAGCGCCAACTTCCAATTGCTGGATGTGGAGAAGTTGCGTTATGATCAGACACAGCCAGTCATGTTTGTTCACAAGGGCAAGACGGATACTTTTAGACGTCAACTTGGTCGGCAGATCACTGCAGGGCGAGTTTTCCGTTGGTCCGAAGGTCATCCTGACAGCTATAATAGGTCGACGAAGTCACTAAATGTTGCGTTGTCAAATCACCACTCATATATTTTCAGCACAAAGTCAAGCCACAGCCACCATTATTCCAACATCTCGAGCCATTTTTCTCTACCCTCTGACGACGGCCGGTACGCCACGAGCGTACAGGTTCACAAGAAGAGCGCTTCATTATGCCCCGAGAATACACTTGTTCAGCCACTCGTTGCCAACGATTCTATACAGAAGATCTCGGCGATGTCATCGAGCATATACGTCGCACTCACAATAATGGCTCCTTGAGACGCCAACAAGCATTAGGATCGCCTGACACTCACGGACACCTGTGGTACTGTTTCGAATGCGAAAGTCGATCTGGCAACGACCACAGCAGCTTCAACTCTGACCAAGCTATGTGGGCTCATCTCAGATGCCGTCACGAGTATTGTGTTAGCATCATAGAGAATTTAGCTTAAGAATTCGATCGATATTGTACAACTTTGAGATAGCAATAATAAATCGACTTGACTATAAGCAATCAATATATTTTACCTACCTAGCCTTCATCTCAGCATCTCATCAAGATGTCAGACTTCAGATAGATGACGAGCGCCGTAGTCACCTAAATGATTGCAGCGACAGCTTGCTTGGCTTACGCCAGTGAATGTTCTCGCTGTAGCATTCGTTGCAAGGGGCTAATAGAACCTGAAGCAGCGCTCTACGTACATGTACCTGCCATGTGTGCCGTAAATCAAGATAGTAATTAAGTCAGTGGCATAATCGTATCCCAGAAGCTTAGCGCCATTTCCCCGCACGGCTGATCTGATTCGTGGTGCGTTAACTTTGAGATGAGGTGGGAAGGCCTTCCCCACTGAAGGAGATCTTCCCCGGGTCGCAATTCATCCTCTCCTTTCCAATTTTCGATCTTTTCCTGAGCTCAGACGAAAGTCGTGACCGCCACTGCACCAACACACGGACGCATATATCATTTAGCCGCATCTCTACTCCCTGCAGTGTGGTGCAATCAAAGGGGGGCCATTTTGAGATTCAAAGAGTTGAGGTGATGCTGATTTTTGTCATATTTGGCAGCATTTCTGGCCTACGTGAGGTAGTGGCGCTGCATATTGTGTTTCTAATCTTCGACACGGCGTGACTCACAAGTCAACTTCTTCGCGTTCACGCTCTTGTTTTAGACCATGGAAATCGTCCGTGATCCGATGCTCGAAATTTTGATAGACTATCTGATCGAGTTCACGATTCAACAGGAGGATATCCCCCACATGCATTCTCCTCGCCTGCCATCATGCTAACGCCTCCATCTACTCCAGCACGAGTCCGTGTTTTCATGTGTATCATGCCGGAGCCCAGCCGTTCCGGCTTCTCCATCCAATTCATCCTGACAAACGCGCCAGGGGCAAACACTCTACTTTCTCCGACGCCAAGACCGATGATTTCTTCGAACAGGGAGACCTTCCCTCCGGGACTGCTTGACATGCTCGAAGCCCCCCCTAGATGGTTGCGGATCGCTTGAAACCAGGCAGGTGAGTTGAATTGGTGAACGATGCTGACAGAACATAAGTCAAGAAGCTTCTCCGATATAGTTGGCTCCTGCGTGGCTATGACCACTCTGATGCCGATGTGTCTCTGCTCACGTATAGTCAGGAGAAGGCGATCAGTGAAGTTCTTAGCGGTGGGCGATTGATTCATATATTTGTGAGCCTCGTCCAGAGCGACGACCAAGCCACACTTGGGCCGGTTCTCTTTCGCAATGCTAAGGCAGATGTCGAATAGCATGCAAACTGTTGTGTCATCGATGAAAGGGTCGGACAAGTCGACAATCGTGAGTGTTCCAGGTTGTAAATCCAAGAGCTTCTTGGGCGTTTTCCTCTTCAAATCGCCTTTGGTGGGCGGCCATCGCATGAAGCTCTGGAGCAGATCTAAGCGCAATCTCATTGGCCGTTGCTGATCAGTGCTAAGATTTGCAGCATCCAGGAGACGGAGGAACTCTCCATAGTTAAAACCTCGTCCTTGACCAGAAACAGCCATCTGCCGAAGTATCTTCTGAATGACCTCCATGTAAAGTGGAACCGATTCAGACTTTTCCGAGAACGCCATTAGTCGGTACATGCGCTCAACGCTGAGGTCACCGGGTGGCAACAAGAACTTTTCGATTTTGACATTTGCGGAATCTTGAGTCGCAACGCGGTATCGCTCCAGGGTATTTTCGAAATTGCTACTGGAGACAAGAACATTGACCTTGACTCCACGTGAGCAGAGGTGGACCGTTTCTGCGATAGCTCCGGAAGAATCTGTGTCGTAATTGAAAGCCAAACCCGCGACTGGCCGTTGCACTTGCCCGAAGCGTGGATCAGGGATAAGACAATTCTCTAGTAGGCAGGCCAATGTGTAACTCTTGCCACTGCCTTGCGACCCGCAGATAAACACAGAGTTGGGCGCATGCATATTGAACATGATCGGTTCATGATGGCCAATTCCATCATCGTCGCGGATGCTAAAACCTAACAGCCCGTACTGTGGAAACAGACTGTCCGGTTGCATGTTTGGTGCATCTTGCATTGTATCTTGTGAATCGGGTGCCTCGTTTTCGCTGTTGATTGTCTCTTTCGTGTCGATACCTGATGTGGCCTCGGAAGAACCATCCTCTTCCTCATGGGAAATCGTGGTTCTTCCTTTCACATTTCTTTGATCGGCCTTGTGTTTGACCGCGAGAGAGAACAGTGGAGCTGTTCTAATGGCTTCCTCGTCGCCACTTCTTCGGATGGTGCTCTGATCTAGGAAAATCTTGTAACGACGCTTTTCGACCTCGTACTTGCATTCGGATGGTGCGACAGACAACATGGCGACGTGGTGTCGAGAGGATATGATGAGTAACTTTCAGTGAGAGAAATACAAAGAAATGTTAACGAGTCAACATATGACCGTAGTGAACAGATCCAGTGTCTTTGAGACCCTTGTATAGGCACGTTATTTGCGATCCTTTCGTGAAAATGGGCCTCACCGATAAGCACGACTCGATACGACACCTAATCAGGCATATGTGGTACCCGTGTCTGGGCTCCGGTAGCTTCGGCGGTGTGTCTGAGTCATGAGCTGACCAATCACGAGACCCGATGCACCCATGAACAGTCTCTCTAGTCCACACTGAAACGCTTATCAAGGTGTAATACGTGTTCTCTGGTCCGCTCAAAAACCATGCTCCATACCCATGCCACATGGCACCATCGTTCTCCAAGGGAGAAATAGTACGTCATTAGATTGGACCGTGAGATGCGCAAGCCTGTGACCACGCGTCCAGGATATGGACACCGCAAGATGTATGAGCAATGATGATTGTTGTGAGAAAGGTAGCACTCGATTTGGTCAGGCACAACTTGCTTAATTGTCTACTTGATGCTCTTTACCACCATTTCAAGGCCTGTTTCTATCAACGAGTGTGTTTCCCGAATCTTCTACATTTTATCATGTTGCGAAGCCATGTCGATGCGTGGAACATTCTAGCGTGTAGGAGGCGACTCACAACAATGATGACTAACGTTATAGTAACCGATCGTCATCGGCATGTGTATCAATTCGGTATAGTTCCTACATAATCCTATATAATTTTCACTTTGAGAATCCCCAAGAGGCAACATGAGACGCCGAGAAGCCTGTGGTAGAGTCGAACATGTTGAAGTCATGGTGCTTGAGGGGCATCAGTGCAGCAAGAACATCCTTTCTCACTTGATCAGACATTTTTTGGAGCACTTTCAGAGTGGTATGGTCGACAGTGTCCTGGACAGACTCAAGTAATCGTGGAAGCCGCCATTGAATCCACAGCACTCCGTGAAATCGGCCTGTACTTGCTCCTGCTGGGTGATGATCGAAGTATAGCTTGCAGCAGTAACACGAAGGTCGGCTGCATCCCACGTACATGTCTCCGTTGGCAAATTGGATGTTGTTGGTGAAAAAGTGATCGAGGATGACTGCCTCGGCGTGTGGCTTGAGTTCCAATCTCTCGCCCTTGAATAACACGGTTGCGCCGGAAACTCTTCCCACAGTCGCGCTGATTTCCGACAAGATTGGCTGATCCCGAAAATTCGGCATCACGCGGTTGAGTATGGCGACGAAATCATCACCTAGACCGAGAGGAACCCGAGGCCCAGGCATCGCAGGGCTTACGGTCTTGACACAGTATTTCTGGAGTATTCCACTATGCTGCGCACCGCATGCCACCACGTTGCGGGCAGCGCTGATCCATGCGCTGAGTCTCCCGACATAGTGACGTATTCTGTAGAAATCATTGCGGCCTTGCTCGATCTCCCTCATCATTGCGGACTGTCGACGCCTTATGATCTTGGCGAGATCATAGGCCTTATTACACAAGGAGAGGTGCTTGTCGCGTGGTTCTAAAACTTGCCATGCTGCATCGACAATTTCCGACACTGCACCAAGTCAGTACACAGAACACCGTCAGATTTAAGTTGTGCACTCACAGTCGTCATTCAAGTCAGTTTCACGACATACTCGCTGCAGCACGCTCTCAAGACGCTTGGCATAGTTCTTGACTCTCTGCGGACTGCGTGTGATAGCTCGCGTGTAGATCTCGCAAGTTGTCGTGCCTCCATCCGATTCTCCATGGGCTTCCTGACCTCTCTTCACTTGATCCAACAGAGCCGCAAGATGTACTCTTGCCTCTTCCAGATCACCAGCGTTCATCGCAAGCCAAAATACCGCCCCGTCCGTGGTTCGCTCCACAGCAATCGATGTAGTTGTGGTACCGCCGCGATGTGAGTCACACAGCAAACACAGGTCATCCAACCAATACTGCCACCGACTTCTCCTTTTCTTATTGTACTTCAAGAGGGGTCCATCGACACTATGCCTTCTACTCTTCATCTCTTCATGTTGTAGCATGGCTTTCAACTGGAGGCCGTCGTAAAGGTCTTGCAACACGACAGTGGGATCTTGGCGAATTGTGGTGTCGGAGCGTGGCATTGTAGTTGGCTTGGTCTTGCTGGAAGATACAAACGATTTAGTTTGATGCGATAGTGAAATATAAGTCGTGGTTCTCGGAAGATTTCGTTATTCACCCTGGCAGGCGTGCTCGTCATTGAGAAATGCCCCCCGGAGAAACATATTCGATGCGGGACGGCTGCACCAAGATCATAGACCGCACACATATCTTCATTCCCAGCAGACAGTACCACCTTTCTGGCACGATGACTCTTTTGCACCTCTTCACCGCCTAGTCGAGAGCTGGTTGTCTCAACACAGGACGAGTCCAGTGGTAGCGGTGCATGTACGAGCTCACATCTCACGCAGTTGAGACCCTTCTGGTTGCGAAGCGTTACACGTAAATTTTTAAGCTATGTGGACACCCAAATCGATATGCTCGCGCAGGCTCGAATTCTCAAACGATTATCGCTAGACTTTCGCACGCTTGTCGAGACGCAAGATGTCTCGCCTCTTTTTTGTTCCCAGCCGTAGCACTGAACTCCACTCCGTCCACAACTGCTGTGATCTTCCAACACAAGGGTATCACTGATATCTGCTCGTCCTTCCATTGCACAGTCGAATTTGAACAGTCGGTGTACTCTTTCAGAGCGATCGTGTAACGAGGAAGTTCCATGCCGACACGACCTTGACTTCCTGTGGGAGTACCTGGCGAATCAGAAGCACGTGGGGTCGCTGATCGTGAGTTCTCACTCGACGGTATTGCTGCGCTCGGTTCTGGGCGTCGTCTACCTTGCGAATCGTATGCTATGATATTTGCTGCAGAGCGTCTGGCACGTGCATCACCTGTGTCGTAAATGGCACCCAGCTTGGTCACCAGGGTGCGGAAATCTCCTAGGACAATACCAGCATCTGCTGATGGAGTGCTATCGGGAGACAGTAACGCAAGTTCCCTGATGCGAGACGAGTACGGGTAGCTCGTCATTGTACTCATAAGAGCTGCCTAGTATATGTCAGCATGCACACATTTCGTACTCGTTTCGGATGTCTGACATCGAGGCTATCTCCAGACCTCTGCATAGGAGTGTCGCGAATCACTACTTCTGCAAGTAGACGGGCGAAGACCAGCTTCCCCAGCCAATAGTGTCTGGATGAGATATCATTTGACTCATGGCTCCTTCCGAGATCTTCGTATTCCGAATCGTCAAGTATGCTCTGACCCGAGTTTCGGCGGCTGTCCGTTCCAGAGAGTGAGACGGTGGCTGACGGCATGTTTCTTGAGGCTCCGAGTTGTGTAAAGTGCTTTTCTGGTTTGGAGGAGCATCGAGTCGTATTTATCTTTGGTCTCGTTAAAAGGAGTACTTTGGGCTTCAAGCAAAAGGCGACAGCAATGCATCACAGCATCAACAGCGAACGCGCTAATTCCTTTCCCATGAAATTAGTGCACCCACCTGCAGCAATGCCCGACGCAGTCGACGTACCATGACAGAATTCTGCGCGTTTCGTTTGAAAGTGAAGATGAGCTTCGTTGCGTCACGCCACAGATATTGTAGCGGTGAGAGCACGGCAGCGCGGACTTGCGAGGCGGATAACGTGGGCAAGTCGTGGCAAGACCATGTCACAGTCAGTGGCTGGCGGGGCTCCTCTATAAATCCGGTGAGTCCTTAAGCCTTGTGACGAACGTGCCACAGCCCACCATGGCAGATGTATTGAGCATCCTGGATCGTATTCAAGAAATGGTACCAAGATGATACTTTAGTGTTTCCCAGCTGACTCTTTAGCAGGATCCGAGCGATATTGACCGTGTCCTTGAAGGGTTACACGCAAGAATTACCACGGATACTGACGTTTCCAACACCGTTCGTTTTGACGTGAAGCGGAAGACGCAGCAAAAGAAGCAGATCCTCTACAGAATTCAGGCGTTCCAAGGTACAGATGTCGAATCGAAAGACTTGCTGCGACGCAATGAGTACAACTGGTCCTCGAAGCCTGAGTCGTTCTGGACCTTATCTGAAGATGGCATAGTCCAGACGCTGGATGCAGATGTACAAGCACAGATCGTACGCTCATATGTGTGTGCTAAAGGCGGTGACGGGTAGTCACGCATGAAGCAACGTATCGCGTGCCTTGTCCTTGTCGATCTGCGAGACAGCATGGGTCGTCCCTCCGACGAAGACACTGCCACTTTGCTTTGCCGCACTGGCGTCATTCCAACAGGTCATTCTGCAGCACTAAAGACAATCAAAGCCATGGTCGACGCGGGCCATAGGTACCGGAATCTCCAGCTTGAAATATCTCCTGGACTAGCTCTGGTGCTGGGAACCGGACTGCCAGAATATTGGTCTGTATTACTGCAGAGTATTCAAGAACGAGATCTGACGTCAATATAGTTGGACCAGCAGCAAAAGTGGCCCCTTATTCGATGCGATGAGAGAGCAAATACAAAACACCGGTACACTCGCACTCGCCCAGAGGTATAGCTCGCTTCAGGAAAAGATCATCGAGGTCCAGCTCCGCCGATTGAAGCGACCTCTTTGGCGCCAAGCCTGCGACGAATGGGATGCTGCGGCGTCCCCCACGCCTTCGCTTGGAGATGGTTTCTTGCATATGCATTGACACGCAGTTGAGGAGCGCGACCTGCATGGTCACCGATGTATGTATGTTTGACGACTTGCAGATTTTAAGGCAAAGTTTTCCAATGCCAAGAGTCGTCCATCATACTGCTGTATACGGACGGCATTGAATGACTCACGAGTATATGATAGAGTAGACAATTGACGCCACTCGAACACTTCATGCGAGCGCTAGACTACAAAGTTATATAGTGCAGTCTGGCAAGCACACGAGGAACTGCTCGCTGGAAGTGCTACCTGTCGGCTTCACGTTGTGTCATACTGTTAATCAGGGGGATGTTTATTCTGATTCTGCAAAACAGATCTAACCATTCGTACTGAGTACTCCTCGACGTCTCCCGCAAAATTTGGGGAGGTGCCGCAATATATTGCGTATTGAGTGCTCGTGCGGCCCTGGTGAATGGTAAATGCCAAACGAGATATTGTCTGTCACCTCATAGACTACACAATGATGACCCTGAATGAGCTCATGTTCCCCACGGAGGATTGCAGAAGGTTCCTCCGTACATGCGCTAAATTGCAGTGCGGTGATTTAGCGTCAACTGTGCGTCAGCTGTCCGTCAACGAGACAAAGAAACAAACGACAAGAAGACCCAGCTACAAGTGCCACGCAACCGGCACCGAGAATTCACGCGGCTCGATCATCGCATCTGTTCTTGAAATTCTGAGCTCTACCGTCTCCGCTTTCCTGAATCTGGTCGGCTAGCAAAGTGTCATTTCGACCTCTTTTCCGGCCGGTAGGTCGTAATTCGTAATAATCACAAAACTATGCCTCTAGCATTTCCGCTGATACTGGCTACTAACCGCTAGACTTGCTCTGCTCGTAGGTCTCTAGCTAGGCTTTAGGGGGGGAGTATTACCAAAGATTCTTTGCAGGTTCTGACTCCACGACATGCTTCCACAAACACTCGCAACTGCTAATAAGTTATTGTGATTACTGCATGGTAGCGAGCATGTACAGCAATGGCGGAAATTCTCTGGCCATTTGCTCTGTGGCTCTTGCGACTATGTACATGACTACCACTAATGGCAAACCATACAGGACGCTCATGCACTAACACACGCGGCATCGCGTTCGCCAGGGTGTCGCGTCAGCGGCCATCATGCCTAGTGGAAGATTCTACGCCGGGTTACATCTCCACCATGTAGCTGCAGCGTTGGTCTCGTCTGCAACGGCTTTCGATTTGCTTGGGAGTATGCCGGGCCCCGAACCGATATGGTCAACGCGTGGCGGTATGTGGAGATGTAGATTTGCACTGTGATATAAGGCGAGGTCCGCAAGAAATCATTCTCAAACTCCAATCGAACACACACAACTTACTTGAACATCAAGAAATTCGAGGTCAAACGCTCGCACCTGTCAGTCAGCCACAGAAAATAAATACAATGCAGGATCCACATGATGTCGCAAGACCCATGTTCACTCCTCCGGTGGTCATCGGACTATACGGGCTCCCGGGCTCAGGCAAGACGACCCTATTGCATCGGTTGAAGCGGGACCTACCGGAGAACGAGTTTCTATTCTTCGAAGGATCACATGTACTGGCCTCCTTAGTTGAAGGAGGTATCGATGCTTTCAAGAGTCTCGACTCCGCGGAGCAGACTTTCCTCAGAGCACGAGCCATCGAGGAGATCAAACGGGAATGTTCCCACACTGGCCGTACGGGCCTTGTCGTCGGGCATTTCATGCTTTGGTCAGATGAGAAAGAGTCTCCAATACCGATATATACCAGTGCTGACTTGGCCACGTTCTCTCACATCATCTACCTTGATGCAACGGCAAACGAGATCGCCGAAAGATGCATCAGTGATACCTCGAGATCACGACACATGCACCCTTTGTCAGTCATCGAGGAGTGGGTGCAAAAAGAAAAATCTGACCTACGATACCTGTGCAGCCGCAACGATATCCTGTACTACGCCTTACCTGGTGCTGCGACCACGGCTAAAGTGGTAGAGCTTTGCTCAGATTTTGCGCAACACTCGGTTGGACACAACCTGAAATGTGCAACAAGTGCTCTGGACGTGCCATTTGACTGCGACGCTGATCTGGCTTGCCCAGCACGAACAACGCTTGTCTTCGATGCGGACAAGACGCTCGCGCCCTTCGACACTGGCAAAATGTTCCACGAAGCTGCCACCCGGAGGCTCGCGAACGTTGACGCTGGTTTTCTCCAGAGCTTGTTTGGAGGACCATTGGGGTACTCATACCTCGCATTTCGACAACTGGTCCTCACTTATGATGAAATTGTCGTGGACGACATGTTCGAAGAGCTTTGCTTCGAAGTGGCCTCCACTGTCCAACTATACCCCGAGATGATTTCTCTTCTAAAGCGAGCATCAACAACGCCCTATGTAAAGATCATCGTCATTACCAGCGGACTGAAGAAGATCTGGGAAAAGGTTCTGGAGATGGCAAATTTCGGCTTTGTTCCGATTTTGGGAGGTGGTCGCCTGTGCGATGGCTACGTCGTGAACGCAGCGGTCAAAGCACAACTCGTGTCTCGACTCCGCGACAGATATCGCCAGTACGTATGGGCGTTTGGAGACAGTCCATTAGACCTCGAGATGATGCAAGAGGCAGACCAAGCCGTCGTTGTTGTGGGCGACGAAGAACACAGAAGCCACGGCATGGATGAAACCCTTGCGCAAGCATTGAATGCATCACAGATGAGCGTACGACAAGCTCTACTCCCCGCCACGGTGTCACCGAGGCTCGATCTCAGCCGGCTCCCGTTATGCTGTCTCGAGAGCGACAGTTTCATCCGGGAGCTTGTATCGCCTCGCTTTGACCTACGCGATCAAACAGAGTCTGCTGCGGCGAAGCTCCTCATGACTGCGACTCGCGACGCTGAGAAAAGTGGCCCTTTGCTGCGCGATGCCCACAAGCAGATCGGGCGATACCTGGCAGCCCATGTGCTGACAGAGGTGATTGGACTTGAGGAATACCCCATCAAGCACGTGCAAGGGGGATCCACGACCGGACATCGGCTCCGAGGCGAGGCCCGGACGCTCGTGGTCGCCATGATGCGGGGTGGGGAGCCCCTCGCACTGGGCGTCAGTGAGACTTTTCCAAGGTCTGCGTTCCTCCATGCACGGAACAGTGGCGACATCAGGCACACGCATTTGAACGACTGCGATAACGTCGTGCTGTGCGATTCGGTCGTCAATAACGGCACCACAATGAAAGACGCCATCGAGCATATACGAGCGTTCAAGAGCAATGTCTCGATAACCGCAGTGGCGTGCGTGGTGCAGAGGCGCTCCATCAGCCACGGAGGCCAGCTTCGTGAAGCTGCCGCGAGGTACGGCGCGAAGATTGTCACCCTGCGCATCTCGGACAATCGATATACTGGGCAAGGCAGCACCGACACAGGAAATCGTCTTTTCAACACGACGTTCCTGAAGTGAGTTCTCGTCCTATACCTGGGCGAGTTTGGCGCTGCAATCCAGGCGGCCAGGTACTTGATGCGGTCCGTAGACACAAGGTAGAAGCTTGTCCGTATGCATGAATTGTGACGTTTCAATCTAGTCAGTCTGCGCATCAATCATGCTCGTTCCCTAGACATTGGGGAGTAGTCGTCACGCGCCTCTTGGCCCCCCTTAGGGCGTTGGAAATCATATGAGAGACTGGCCCCTGAAGACTCGATCACGCCCGAACACAATGACTGGACCAGCTACATTATAGCCAATTTACTTCTGGGGGTGTTCGTTTGAGGGAGCCTCCTATTCATCCAAGAATGAAGATCAACCTCGAAGTGATATGCTCGTGTCAGATCTGCTAGAGATTGCCGGAGAAGAGCACCCAGATCTCCACAAACCCACCGCAGGTGTAAGGTCGCGAATCGCCTCGGCAAACAAAAGGCTCGATCAACTATTTCACACCCAACTCCAGCGAGATCGACTTCGACTTCGAAAGGCATCGCGGGCATCACTTACAACCAGCGCACTTCGCACGGTATGCGACTGCTCAGAGAACACGGCATCGCCAGTGCGGTGCAGCACGCCCATCGGCTAAAAAGTCGACAGATAGAAGTCGAGCGAAAATTCGTGCCGACCACAGATTTTTTCCCTAATTTGCGTATTCTCCTGGACCGTCAGAATTCTTCTACCCCTGTGGACGTTCCGAAGGCGATCGTCCAAGCCCACGAGCTCCAAATCCGGGACACCTACTACGAATGGGATGACAAGCTCTGGAAGAGAGGTATCTGGATCAGGTTTCGCACTTGCACTCCCTCTCAAGATCCGAAGTTGCAATCGAGCGATTGGAATGCTAAGCTACGGCTCGGTGGCGACTTCACCAAGTCTCGCATGGTGGAAGTGCACGGTCAGCTAGCAGTTGAAAACTTGTTGGACGAACACGCGCCCGGGGCGACTTTGTTGGACCTTACAGCTTATGCAAAATTCGTGACAACCCGTCAACCTTGGAACATTCCTGCGTCCTTTTCGGGTCATCGCAGCTACGACGATTGGATAATGCAAATCGTTTTGGATAAAACCGATGGAGTGCTGGAAGCCGGAACGCAACATTTTCATCACGAAGTGGGTGAAATTGAGCTCATTCAAGATTTATCCACGGACATCGAGAAGACATCACTCGACTTAGAGGCCGAGCGGATGGACTCACATCTGCAATTGTTCATTCAAGATCACAGTGGTCTGTTTGACAGCGAAAAAGATGCTATGGGGAAATTGGAGGCGTTTATGCTATGGAAGGCGGCACAAGCGACCAAGTCTTTGCATGAGATGAAATAATATGGTGAGCCTGCGTCGCAAGACCTAAGGCCGGGGCGATCGTCAAATACTACCTTCACGGATTGTCTGGTCCGTTTCACTCTTCTATATACATAAGAATAGACAGCTCTCTCCCAATGGATCGGACAAATAAATCCTTGTGATTTTCCACCTACTCTTATCGTATGATGATGAACTTTATTCCGCCCGGCGCTAAGCACCTAAAGGGCAACACTCTATTTACGTCCCAAAGTTTACATTTATGTCGACAAGGTTGAAACAAACAAAGCTCCCAAACTTATTGTCTTTCACCGTGAGGTCAACTTGACGTTATGCATTCTCTCACTTACTCTTATCGTATATATGTCGAAAGGAGCGATGTCTGTAGGGTTAGTCTTGGGATTAAAGCTTCGACATGAATGATGAGCCGATACGACACCTGATCGGCAAGATCGTGGAGGTCATGCGCCTGCTTTGGCGAGGCACGGTCCACCTCCGACACGATCTGTACAACTAGCCTCGTGGCAACCATAACGCGTGGGGTTTATTCTGGCACAATTGACCATTACATCAATACTTCTAGTCAAGTGACCAAAGCATCATACACGACTTCACATCATATCGCTGTACTTCACGACCGCTCTGATGAAGCTTCCAGCTCCAATCATTTTAATTACGAGCTTGAAAGATGAAAACTCTCTATCCTTGGAGACAGTGCAAAAGCCATACCTTCGACATCTGCAAAGCATATCTTTCTTGATCGGTGGTAAGGCTCCGCCTCTCCAACGGCTCATTTGGGAAAGAGAAAATTGTGCTGTTCTTATTGGTGGCATCCATGATGTCACACATGCTCATCTTGCTGGAAAATTCATATGCCAAAGATCGTTTCGAAAGATTCTCATCGAGTATGTGTTGACGCGCAAGCATGTTCAAATCCTACCTGTGACAAGCCTCGGCAGCAGCGTAGATGGACAAATCCACAGCCGGCTTCCCCGCGTTCGAAATGGGCACAAGCAAAGCACAAATGAAGCTTAAGAATTGAGAGATGGGGGTGGGAGTTCAAGGCTCAAGATGTGCTACAGTGCAGGACCTGTAGGTTCAAGAGTAAGCATAGAACTATGGCGGCCAACAGCGAGCGTTAGGCGGCGCTCGAGGCAACGTCCTCCAATCCCGGAAGGTCAAAGCGCGTATCGTAATCATCGAGGAGTCGAGGCTTTTGCTGATGAATACTGCTATGGTGGATTCCCCTGGCAGCAACTGGCATTGGATGCCCGGCTGTATGAGCTGACACATGCTCGTTGTCTTTAGGGCAACTAATGAGGTAACAGCCTGTTGTGTGAATGAGAGTGACGTGTATGTCGAATATACGTGTGACTATTTCTCCAAAAAAAAAAAACCATAGCAACAAGAGAGCCGTGTATCGCTGAAACCAGTCAGGGCCAGTCTGAAGGATGAGCTGAATGACTCAAAGACCTGGCATGCATCATGCTGCGTGCGCTGTCGGGACCGCATGATGTAGTCTAGGACCCGAACACGTAGATTGCAGCTACATGCGGCAACATGGGCCTTCTGCATCGGTCTGGCAAGTTGCTGTACTGTGAATGCTTGTTGGCTTCTGCATCAGGCGCAGTTGGAGCAAGCAGACCACTGTCGGTGCGAAACAAGGATCTGTGAGGCATCACTTCCACCAAGACATCAGCCCATGCTTGCTGCGCGCAGAGACCTTACACCCACTAGCAATTCTCGTCGCTGATTCGCTACGCCGAAAACATGCACATGATTCAATCAGTGATAACACGCAGCTTAAATTCGCAATGTTGGCCCCATCAGCCCATATGACCATTAGTCGCATGAGTTGCGAGACGGTATTTGTTCTTGGTTACATCCACCTCGAAGCAGGTCGTAGCTCCTTCCCGCTGTCATATAGCAGGCGAAAGAAGTACAATCGAAGGCACGAGGACTATCAGTAGCTTGTGCCAGTCCCTACGAACATGGAACCCCAGATGATCGACTTAAAGCTCGCGCTGAAAACCTTTATCGATGATCTCCCTCATTGTAAGGATCCGATCCCGAGCTTATATATTAACCTAGAAGGCGACAATCTTTCGAGAGAAGGAACTCTTTCACTAATTACCCTACTTGTCGAGCCTCGCTATACAGTTTACCTCATCGATATTACCAGACTTAGAGATGATGCATTCATAACCACGGGTTTAATAGGGAGGACGATAAAGCAGATCCTAGAGTCGAAGGAGGTTTATAAGGTCTTTTTTAATATTCGAAACGATTCGGATACCCTATACAGCCTTTATAGCGTCCGCCTATAGGGGATTGAGGATTTACAGTTGATAGAGCTAGCGTCGAGGATTTCTTAGCGTAAGTACGTTAACAGACTAGCGAGGTGTATTAATAGAGATACTCTAATATCGTTCGAGGAGAAGCAGAAATAGAAGAACACGAAGAAAGAAGGAAACCGACTATTCGACCTAGTATTAGGAGGTAGCTATTCTGTCTTCGACTAGCGACTACTCTCTATAGAGATCAAGTCGTATTATGTGCAGGATGTCCTTTATATGCCGTCTCTACGCCACCTATATCTAGACAGGCTCTGCGACGTATAGCTAGATAAGATCGAAGAGGAAATGAACAACAGAATCCGACACTTGTAAGGTTAAGGCTATATAGGTTAGGGTTAGCGAAAAGCTTTAGGGCTACAAGAATGGCTGAATTAGAATCCGAGCCCGAAGCAGAAGCGCTCGCGGGTCTTTTTGTCCCGTTACCAGGATTTCGCGATGGCATCTAATACATCTAGAAAGCAGACGACGAGCTATATTAAGGACTTTACTGGTATAGTTAGGCATCTAAGTAGCATAAGGGTGAGCAAGTCTCCTTACGAGGTCCTGCCCTAACAGCCCTGTCGACACAACCTCTATGGCGTCAAGTACAACTTCCTGGAGTGTCATCACAGTACATAATTGCGACCGGTGCGACGAATGCGAGAGTGGTTACCTTTGAGGAGGTATCTGGATGCCAACACAGGTGCTAAAGACCAGCAGCACACATTTGCGCCGCCCATTGCTGTATGTAGCGTATACATGCTTCCATTCAAGGGACCACCAGTTAACATTCTTTGAACCTGGCAATGTCAGAGAGGTCATAAGGCCGGGACGATGTTTCCAGACGAGTACACTTGATTGCGCTGTAATTTCATGTGCCGTACGGAGAGTTGATGTGGACGAGCACCGAGGACGCCTGCGGCTTACGGCGATCTGTAGAGAGTTCGGTGGGTGTACTGTATGCTCAGGAATGCTGTTGCCTTCATAGAAGGATGCTGCTGCCTGGTGGCGGGGGTTGCTGCCTGGTCTGTACCAACTATATAGAGAACAGTCTTTACTTTGTACTGTAGAAAGAACAACGCAGTCATCGTCAATGCGCGTCTTTGCTCGTTCCACAACAGAAATTTTCAGGACATGTGGTAAAGACAGCGATCACGTATCCGCATGTTTCTGTTCTCTGCAATTGCAAAGGTTTTGAACCGGTTGCGCTCTTTGTCGATCTGGACTTCCAGACCACCCTATTTCTCACCTCGCGCCGGTGGAAAAGCTACTAGCAATGACATACCGCTCCAAATTTTATAGCCTTCCCCATCAGCAGCCTCGTATTGCAGGACTCTGGTCAAATTGAACCTGTCGGTCCTCGCCACGAAAGTGTTGCAAGATTGGAACGGAATATCGGCTGGGACCTGTATATCCGGCGGTGACCCCGCACAAGACTTTCCTGCGGTGCTAGGCGCCAGCAGCTTCGCGTCCTGGTGCGGCTGAAAGCACTAGGTTAGCTTTCCTGGTTTCAATGGTGCAGTGTCTGGTCGATGCGTACGACCTAGTGGGCCAGACTCGTAGCTCTTCTGGAATCGCCGGCCGCCAGTCATTTCATAGCAACATAAGAGTTTCGACGTTCAGATGCTGCTAACGGATGGGACCACGAAAGATGTACCATTCGCGGCCACCGGCTCGAGTATCGCCCACAGGTCTTTCGGACCACCCAGCTCTCGCTAGAAACAGCTTGATCGACGTATATCGCGTTAACGTAGGCAGCGAAGGCTGGCGCGGACCAAAAATTCAAACAAAGCTTGATTGTAAAGCATAACACTCGACTATCGATCCGGTTGGCGTTATTATGGTTTGCGGGTGAACAAAATTGAATCTGTCACAAGACTGCGCAAACTCATCCTTCTGTGCCCCTCCTCGAATCCATGTTTTCAACAACTCAAATGTGTATGATTGCGTATGCCATGAGTGCTAGACATAACATATAAGTAGAGGTTCATGACCACATTCCATGTTCTACTCATCTCAATCTCCACTAATCTTTCGATTATGGACTAGCAAGTTTCAACCTCTTTCAAGGGCTTACGCAAAACTTCCTCTAAACTTGCGCCATCAGATACATACCACCTGGTCATAAACGATACAATGACTCAGGTCAAACCCGAAATCACGTTTCAGCCGATCTACCCACCTGCTCCGCGAAAGCCTCCGTGTCCGTTGTGCCGTCACTGTGGGCAGCGCCTGACCCGGCTCGTGACCAGAACGAGTAACAGAAACAGCAACGCCGGTCGTCCATACCATAAGTGCTTGAACTGCGATAGATTTATCAGCTTCTTGGACGATCGCGGCGAGCATACCGTCAACCAAAAATGCGACTGTAAAAAGCCAAGCCGCCTGCAGGTAGCCAGCCTCCACAAGGGCCGGAAACTGCACTACGTCTGCAGCACTGGTCAATGTGATTTCTACGAGCCAGCCAAAGACGACAGCGATAAGCCCATCAATCTGACAGAAGAAGTTATCAAGAAGCTTGCAGGTCTCAGGTTGATCTGAGGTCTATCGAAAGTAAGTCGTCGTAATTTACCCCTGGAACAAGAGAACATGACTGACCTTGTCGTCATTAGCATGCAATCGCGGAGTGGAACAATACAAGATCTGTGGATCTGTCTCTAGATCTCAATGCTTACGAAAACGTTGTGAGAACGGGTTCCTGCACCTGAACACTGCTGCTAGGACCAGCTGGTTTTTAGCTGGTGATTTAGGCAGGTTACTTATATACAGTCTTTACCTTGGCAATGCAAAGAGTGTGTGAAATTTATCTTGCGCACGAACCTGCTCATCAGACGATAACAAACACCATCCTTCGCATACCTGGTTCAAATTTACCTTTCTGTATCATGTCCTCCTGGAACGATGTTGTGCATTGGCGACGTTCATATAAGCTCACTCACGCCTGGCTGGAGGTGACTATGACGGTGTAATTGTATGTACTGGAACAGGGATGCAGGCAAGTGGCTCAGGGTAAGGAAAATTGGTCTGAGTTGCACACTGATCAGGTCGCGTTATAAAGAATGACTCCAATTGTGTTACGAACACTCCCTCGATGACAATCATCACATGTAGTGAGGAGGATCATGACTATGCACTACGTGTGCGATCCTGGAGAGATTGAACTCTTCTCCCATCTGCCTCCTACGATCCAGTTTCGTTTGCTCCGTCAAGGAGAAACACTTTTCGTGCCATCGCCATTGTTGGTGAGCTGAAAACACCATCCAGGGTGTCTTTCAAGCTCACTAATGGAATCCTGATCGGTCGTAGCGCTCGCTAGACCGAGCTATTGTGTTCTGCCACGTTTTCGAAGTCATCATAACCTTGCATCTGTTCCGTGTCCCGATCGTGATGTCAAAGCAGCGAAGTCCACACAAGCGTTTGACTGCGTACATATAACGCCGCGCATCGCTCAAAGTTCAGACCGAAAGATTAATGAAGACGAAATGACGAGTTTCTGACAAAAACCGAAACATGGAACACAAATGGGCTATGGAAACTTTGTGAAAGTCCAGGCAGCATTCCTCATTTATTCGAGTTTCCAAACCTCGAATCTTTCCACTACACTGCTGAAAATGAGCTCAGCATGACCTGATCCTAGTGCTAGATAGTGACTAGGCAGGTTCGGCACCGGGAGGCGGCTGTATGCTGGAAGAATGAAGAAGTGTATCTTTGCTCGCATACGTTTACAAAGCAGATGACGAGATCCTACATTCCAAGTCATCCGATCCTCTCTTGTTATAAAAAAAGCCCATGGAAATACTGTTGTAAGGTGCTTCGTACATGCTAGAATATTCTACGACACCGCAACATCAGGAGGACGTGGAAGATTCAGGAACCACGCTTGTTGATAACGACAAGATATAGATTGGTCGTACATAGCATCAAGTAGAGAATCAAGCAAGTGCTCTCCGACCAGATCGAGTGTTACATTCTCCACAACGGATACGTCCACCTTAAATGTGGGATCAGCGGCCCACTGTGATTCACCCAAAAGTAGACAACGGTCAGCTTGAATAGACTCGTATGTACAGCAAGAAGCATCCTCGCTGTTCTGACGGAGCTTCAATGACCATCTGCCCGACTTGCCTACTACAACCTGCCGCAGGCGTCGATCCTTGAAGACATGCAGCAGAGATCGTCCACGGCTTCAGGCTTGATGAACCTAGCGTCGCCCCTTTTGAGGCCTTGACCGCCTTGGGCGACAAGATACTGCTCATCAAGAGCGAATCCATAGTTCTTCCTTGCAGCAGTGTCGCTGCAATAGCATAGCTTTATCAAAACAAGGGACGGGATCGCGTTTGGCATCATCTACTGACCAGGACAATGCTGGTGACCTTCTCCTGTACAATGATGCTAACTTGCTGCTGCACGATGTTGGTGACCTGCTGTTGCACGATGGCAGTGACCTGCTGTCTGATTATGCCGCTCACTTGCTGCTGCATAGTGGCGGCGACCATCTCACCGATGGAGTTCACGACTTCGTGTTGTACCACGCTCTTAACCTCACGACGTACTACCTTACCTACCTGTTGTTGTACCACTCTTTTCACCTCGTCTCCGATGACATGAACAATCTCCTTTTGCACTGTAACCTTCAGCTGCTCTTAAACGACTTCCTTGACTTCTTCCGACACAGCCTCCTTCACTTGCCCGACATCTGGTACCTAGTCGATAGCCCCCTGAAGCAGCGCGAAGCGCTCGTCGACCGAGTCGTGCACGCCAGCGATAGCTTTCAGGATTGTCTCCATTCGAGACTCTTGGTCGTCGTTACTCTTTTCCGCGCCTTAGCTCGAGAGTCTCTCCTTTGCTAATATTCCTCAGTGCAGTCTTCGATAGTCGACCTCGGTACGTGTAGCGCGTGAGCAGCCCAGACGCGTCGCTCCTGTCGACGCGCTGTCGTCGGGCTGCGACGGCGGGCGCACATTGGCGGCCGTAAATAGATCTGGCAATTTGGCACAGTATTTACTTGATAAGCGACCTTTTCCTCAAAAAAAAAAAAAAAAAAAAAATATGATCCCCCAGAGGCTATTGTTTGATTGACTGTTTGGTTGTTTGATGAGGGTTGGGGTTGGGCCAGGCGCTATTGATGATGATGATGATGATAATTTTATTCCGCCCGGCGCTATGCACCTAAAGGGCACTTCACTATTTAATTCACAAAGGATACATCGCTGTCTATTGTGCAATGAACTCATCATCTATCAAGCCTCTACATTTTTTTCACATCTCGGCATCGCTCTTCCGTTACCGTCTCTCAACATTTGAATGCTCGTAATTAGTATTGTGCACGTACTCTTGAAGCTGTGTTTCCAAGTGTTCATCATCCTATCCTCGGCAGGTGAAGCAGTTCTGTGCGGGGAGTACGAGTGTGCGTAGGAGGGTTGTCGGGATCGAGTGTGGGTGGGTGCTGCTTGCCGTTCCTTACAGCCAGTTGTCTTGTGTGTTGGGGTCTCGCTGGTTTCTATTTTCTTCATAACACTGGTGCTGTCACGCTGGCACGTTGGACTGCCATTTCCTCGTTTGGTGTGCTCGTCGGTGGGTGTCTCTCAGTGGATGTGTCTCTCAATGGGTGTGTCTCTCGGTGGGCGTATCTCGCGGTGGGTGTATCTCTTGGTGGGTGTGTCTCTTGGTGTATCTTCGCTTGTCTTGTGTGTTGGGGCATTGCTGGTCTCTAATCTCTTCATGGCATTGGTACTGCCGCGCTGGCACGCTGGACTGCCATCTCTCCCGGATGTGCTTGTCGGTGGGTGTATCTTTCAGGGGGTGTATCTCTCGATGTGCGTATCTTTCAGGGGTGGTATCTCTCAGTGTGGATATCTTTCAGGGGCAATCCCTCAGTGGGTGTAGATTCCAGTAGGTGTCTTTCAATGGGTGTGTCTTCGGTGGGTATGTGTCTTCGGTGGGTGGGTGTCTTTGGTGGGTGTGTCTTCGGTCCTGGACTCCAGGTGCTTCACAGCGGTGATCGGCGAAAGGTGCATCTTCTCTTGAGATCTCTTGGCTCTGCCAACTGTTGCCAGTGACAGGTTCGTAGCCGGCACCACGTACAGGTGGACCTCGTCGCCCCCAGGCGCTATTGTTTGATTGACTGTTTGGTTGTTTGACCAGGGTTCGAGTTGGGGTCACTCGAGGCCGCCAGCCAATGAGAACAGGTTCTCGGAGACGGTCGAGTCGTCAAGGTCAGTCGCGAGGGGTCGGTCCGTCCCGTGGGTTCTCCGTCGCTTTGCCGTGCCTCGCGATCTGCTCGCAGCTACCCATGACTGGTAGGTGGTGAGAAATGCTCCACCACGATAATTCAAATATAGGGTCAGTGCCATGCACAGTCGGCAAGCCGTCAGGCCCTGTTGGTACAGTCATGATGCGTTTTATTCTCCATGGAGTTGCACATTGACGCCACCCTCTCCGAGAGCCAAACAGTCAAACAATTCTTCAAACAAACAAGCCTGATCGTGGTCAATCAGTCAATCGAACAAGACAACCTTGGATTTTTAAACAGTCAAAACAGATGACCCTGCTTATCCTGACTGTCTGACTGTTGACAGGTCTGGTCGGCTACGTATGTCAGACTGACGCTTGAGGCGTTGGTTGCACTTGGCCCGCCGTCCGACGCGCATGACGCACACCCTCACACGCACGCATTCGCGTGCCCGCGTCCTAGGGTAGCCAATGATGGCCGTTGAAGCTACACCATACAACTTCCCAAGCTAGCAGAAGCTATCAGCTTTCCAGTCTGTTCGTGCTGCAGTGCTAATATACTTCGACTTAGGACTCGACTTTCAACGAAAGTGAAAAAGTCGCATTCCTTTCAACAACCACTTGCAAATAGTACAGTCGACTGATAACCCGTACTGCTCATGATGACGTTGGCTCAAAACACCGATTTGCAAGTTAATATCAAGGCTACCGCCAATGCTATCCGAGCCAAGAAGAGAGATAGGCAGGTAAACCTCACGGCAACGCACACTCAAATTCTTCGGGAACATGGAAGAAATATCTCGGCCCCACAAGCTATGGTAGATGTCTACGTGGAGCTGGCCAAACCGGAGACTACTGGTGGTGTCGTCGTGATCCTAGAACGACCATCCAATGCAGAGCGGACCAGATACGGTGGCGGATACCACACCGTTATCTCCAAGACAAAGACTCTCAAAGAGGTGGCAAGACTGATCATGTTTGCCACTGGTGGAACTCAGACTATCAAAGACGTCACAGTCCTAGACGCCTTCCCTCTGCAACCCCACGACGATCCTGCTCTTCATGGTACCAAGAAAATGTCGAAGCTCTTGAAAGAACTTTTAGCGGCTAAAAGGCCAGATGTTGTGATATCCTGCTTCAAAGCTGGGCAACATGACGGATTCATCAAACTTTTGCAGCATCCAGGTGTTGGGCATGAATCGAATAATTCATCTAAGTCAATCGTAGTTTCGCCACCGGTTCATCATTTCAACAAGATCGACGCATTTCACCCCAGCTTTGCGTTCTGCCATAACGCCTCGGATGATTGCTTTATTCAACTATTGCAATTACAATTCTCCAAAGCTTTTGGCGAATGGTGTGGAACTTGGCAAGAAAAGGCTTGGATGGATCAAGTACGCAAACTAGGCAGGTCACGCAAGAACTCCACGATTATGATTCAAGGGGAGAGGACACGTACGCAAGATGGGGCGATCAGCTTGCCCAGACAATTCTCACCAAGGCAAGAGTCTCAAGCGCTTGCTTCGCAATTTGAGGCGATGAGACTTTCGGATGATCAGCACGACAGTCATGTGGCGGGTATTCTGATCGGAGCTAATGATCGAGCCCTCTGGGTTCCGAGAAGGATACTGGATGACGCGAATCGACTACAGAGAGAACGTAGCTCCTTCCATACTCTCACAAAGCAAACTTGACTAGTATCACAGTTTGAGCGTCTGTGAGCCTCCTCCGTTATTGGTGGTGCCTTCCACTGAAAATGCTCAGCTCCGTCGGGGAGCAGTCATTTCCTTGTTATGTAGCTGTCTGGATACGAGAGGCACTTCAGTCGTCGTAAGTCCCGCACAATCTGTCCATAGTCAGGCTCGTCTTTGCTATCTTTGCCAGAAACGGCGCATAGAATGGTTGGGGCTTGGCTGTCTTTAGTATCAGATGGTTCGTTGTTGATAGCCATTGAAATAGTTCCTGTTGTAGGGTCCGCTCGAATAAGTGGCTCGTTACGATTTGAGGGGTGATCGACTGCGTTCGGTCTGGAAACGCCGCGAAGCTGCGACACAACGAAGAGATGAACAACCTGATTTGCAGCAATAAAGATCTTGCACTAGAGCTATGGAGAGCAACAACCGCGCTTCCATGCGATACAATATGTTCGAAGTGCTCGACGGCTTTTGTGGTGCGGACGTGTAGATGGTGCAACGAGGCAGACGTGAAGCAGAATTGTTTGTAAGCTGCGAATGTGATCGCATGAAACACGATGGCCATGAGCGCGTGAAGCACTCGGGGGCTTTTCCTTATGTCTCAGATATGCAGACCATCTTGACAGCAAGCCAATCCATGCTCGAAGTGGAGTCTTTGGCGGGGTAGCAAAGCTGGTGAGGGTCTTTATCCAATACTGCAGCCTACTTGCTCCTCATGATCTGGACTGATGGAGTTCACCTTGCTGCCTTTTACACGCTCATGACCGAAGTGTGCAATTTCGTCCCCAATCATCGACTTATTAATAAAACTCTCTCGCGCCTCAACAGCAGACCAAAGCCAGAACTATACACATTTCGAAAACAACCGCTTAGCTTCGCCGTAAGTGTTGTCTTATCTAGAAGACAATTAGCTCTATTTTATACTAGCATCGGAGAAGACTAGTTCATCGAGATTTGTCGGACATAAAAGGCTCAGTGAACTCTTCGCAGTACTCTGGAAACAAATCGTCCGTCACAAATGCGACTGAAGTCAAAATTCCGCCCAGCGAAGATATGCGCTTGATGAATAGATCATCAGATGCGTACAAAGAGAATAGGAAAGCCAATAGGGCCGCAGCGGCTGCGAAAGATGCATCTGGAAGTGGTAAATGATGGTTGTGTCCAGTGATAGTGCTTCCAGACTTCAGTGGTGTCATAATGCAATAGTGCGGTCATCAACCAGCGCACGTATTTCGCTGTCGTAGAGAGTATTGTCTTCCACTTTTCCTAGCGCAAGACTCAAGGCACCCACAGCATAGTAAGGCGCGAGTATGTCATAAGATCCCAGCCTCTGTGGAATCGCCATGTGAAGGTGCAAACAATGGCTGGATGTAGTCAATCAAGAAGCTGTAAGCATTTCGGGGATTCGAGACAGCGGCGAACAGGGTGATCATCAAACAGACACAAACAAGCAGTTTGTCTGTTTGATCACATAATCAGACAAACAAACATTACCACGGGCATTACATAAGCAAACAAGCAGCATGTGTATCGTCTGCAAACAGTCTGCAAACATATGGTTCATTTAGCGAAGTTGAAATTGATACAGAATGTTCTTACCTCGGCCCCAACCCTAACCCCTGAAGCGACATTCTGACGTCGTTAGCGCTGACACGCGACGCGTGATTTATGACGCGTCGGTTCCGTCCGGCCTACTTCGTCACCAGCGCTGTCTCGTCGCCGATACGATCAGACAGGTACGCTTTACTATGTCATCACACTCGGAACGCTCGCCAGCGTTGAGTCTTGCGTTGTCGCGGGACACTCAGCGAGATGACAACGTCGCCATCCCACTGGCGCTAGTCCGAGTGGCTACGCCCACGGTCCGCCGTCGAAGAAGCCGCGTGGCAGCTGGATATGGCAACATGGAGAGCCTTTGATCCGCGACAGTGACTTCAGTCTAGTCTGGCTATGTACAACATGTCATGGCGACTCTGTCCACCACCCTTCCAAGGATTATATCCTTCCCGCTGTTTCGACCACGTTGGCGCAGCGTCACATAGAGCGCCACGGCTTCGACCTCAAGGGTCGGCCTATAAATCGGGGCCAGAAGCGTCGAGCCGGTTCCATGCTGGAGTATGTCGATCGTCAACACACGGCCGACAACTCGACTTTCGACGAGAAAGGCTGGATCGATTCTTTCGTGCGCTAGGCAGTGACGACGAACCAGTCCTTGCGTCAAGCAAGCTCGCATTCGCACCTTTTCTTGCTAACTTTCCAGAACCCTCGCATAGAGAACTTGGTTCCTACTAGTCTCAACACAATTCGAGGATGGATCATGCAAGCAGCGTCATCTGCCAAAAGTATAATCGAGAGATCACTGCTGGAAGCAGCAAGCAGCATAACGATATCGTTCGATAATCGGACTGCGAACAATGGCTTGGACTTCCTTGGTGTGACGGCACATTACCTCGATGCCTCCCTCCGTCCACGTGCCATACTCCTCGGTCTGCGAGATACTCGCGGATCGCACAGTGGCGAGAGCATCGCGGAAGAAATCTTGCGAGTGATCCATGACTACGACATTGGCGAAAAGGTGCAGTACTTCATGGCGGACAATGCGACAGCTAACGATCGAGCGATCAAAATCTTGAGCGATAGTCTGAACATCCACCCCAAGTACCATCGCCTGCGCTGTGGAGCTCACGTCATCAACCTCGTAGCCAGGGCCGTGCTTTACGGCACAGACATCGATGCGTTAGAAGCAGAGGAGCGTGAGGAATGCCTTTCGGACAGTCGCTATGTAACAGCTTCTGAAGCACTCGTTCGGTCTGTGCCGTCTGAGGAGGTGCTCAAGACGTAGCGTCGCAAGGGTCCCGTCGGTAAACTCCATAACTTGGTCACACATATCTTGAAGACGCCCAAACATCGACGCTTCTTCGAGATGAAGCAGAATGTCGATGCTGACTCTGACGATGACCGGATATACCGAGTGATCGTCAACGGCGGTATCAGGTGGAACAGCAGCTGCGATATGGTCGAGCGCGCTATGAAGCTTCGGGACGCCATTGAGCTTTACCAGACCCATTTCCGCTCAGTCGGTGACTGTGACAGACTGCCTACCTCGGACTGCCTTGACGCAGAGAACTGGTCTGAATTGGAACGTCTGCTCGAAGTGCTTCGTCGGTTCGTCCCCTGAAGAATGCCTCATTACGGCTACAAGAAGACAATGACGCGAAGCACGCACTGTGGGAGCAGTTAGTAACATTCGATGGCTTGTTGAGCGAATTCGAGAAGCTTAAGGAAAAGTACAGATACGAACCGAGTAGCCACATCAAATCGTGTATCAACTTGGGATGGAAGAAGCTCGACAAGTATTATGGTCTGTCGGACGATACCTTTGCTTTCAGGACAGCGATATTCCTCCATCCTCACTTAAAGATGGCTTGGTTCGAGAGACACTGGGGATGCCGGCCGGCATGGATCAATGCTGCCAGAGACGCGATCGACGAGGCGTACGCCCTCGCGAAGGCAAGATGGCTACACGATGCGCAGAAAGCCGTCTATTTGAGCCCGGTTGAGCCGACAGTTAAGTCTGAGTCCAGCTTCGACGAGTACAATACCCGCAAGAAGTCGATTCGATGGATGACCTGCAGCTCTACAAGCGGGAGGAGCGGACGCTGGGACTCTATTCGCCATCTCCGCTCGAATGGTGGCGTCGGAACCACACGAGATTCCCGCTCCTCAGACATCTCGCATTCGAGTTTTTTGCAATTCCTGCAAGTGCTGCAGCGAATGAGAGAACATTCTCGATCGCTGGCAACTCGGTTGACAATGACAGACCACGGACACTTCATGAGCTTGCGGAAGCACAACAATTACTACGCAGTTGGTACGACGAGGGGATTGTGTGAGGTGTTCTGCTGCTGGTCATGAGAGCAATAGACTTCGTGTAGACCACCTCAATGCCAAGACTGAAATGTCTTGGCAAATGGTGCAAACAGACAAACAAATCCATGTCATCACTCGAACAAACGAACAGAGGCCCAAACTTAGGCAAACAAACAAACATTCTTCAAAATCTTGTTTGTTTGTTTGATGATCACCCTGCCCGGGCAGGGGCCAGAAGCATCCTACACTATTTGGAGGGTCATCGGTGACGGGAAATGATGGGTGGGTAATTTTGTTATCTTGAACCCTGTCACCCTGACGAACGCATCTAGACTTTGATATAAATAGTGAAGTGCCTTCACGTGCTTAGCGCCTGGTGAAAGATCTATCATCGTAATCACTGGTGTGGCCACCTTCACAACCACTTCTCTTAGCATCCACACCATTGGCAAACGTCGTGAGGTGCGAGTACTGGTCGTCGCTATTTCGATCCTTTCAATCAGAGACACAATCTCTCTCGCTTTGCCAAAACCGGGTCGATCCTCCTGTTCGCTTTCTCTTTGCGTGTTTCCTTTGCACTACTCCAGTCAGTACTCCGCAAAGCGCTCTTCGAATGATAGATTCAGCTTACAAACTGTAGCGAACGTTGTTACCCACAAACTTCATCATACGCTCCACGTCACGTAAATTTACGTCGCCAAGGCTCTGCCGATTCACGAGAGCATCGATAAGGAGACGGCAGTATTCGCTATTGTGATTTTCGTATCCTGTGTTGAAGTGCAATGCCGATATCTCAAAGAACGATAGGAAATAGCCAGCCGAAGACCAGTCTAGCAGACACACAATGCCATCCTTGGTAATCTTGATGTTGCGAGGCGCGGCGTTAAGGTAGGTAAACCTGAGGTCGTAATCGCCGATTTCGATCTTGTCAGAGGGTTCTAACAGTCTCCTATTTAAAAAATTAGCTAAGTCGGTTTTAGACTTGATGCCTTGCGGCGGCTACGCATCGTCCCAGAGGATACCTGTCTACTGTCCTTCTACGCATAGGCTAACAGTAGTTCAGAAAAGGAGTGCAAGTGGTCTAGAGCATCAGCTATTGCGCTGACGACATCAGGGTCGCAATAACAAATGTTTTGACGATTTTCGATATACTCTATTACCAAGTAATTTTCAGTCCCCTCTTCATTTCCGAAAAAATCAAATACTCATAGCACCTTAACACGTACAGGATCGACAAGACTCCAGGCCAGCCTCTGATTCTCAGCCTCTTGCAGCTGTATTTGCCCATGTTTAATTGCGAAAGAGTCTTTTCGGATGACTTCAGGTTTTTGCCCTTCGACACTTATGAGTCGATGCGAGAGTTTAGCTCGGCCGAGTCCTAGCAACAATCTGCGAGCGAGAAGGCATCCGACCCTATTGAAGCGGCGGTACTGTCGGCTATCTTCAGATTACTCCCCGTCACGGCTTGTTGTTGGTGGATAAATTTGATCTGTAAACGCACGGATCACCTGCGGGATAAACACTAGAACTACGTTTGAGCCGCCAATTATTATCTTCACGTCTCCACTTAGTAGCAATTCAACTGCCACAAGGGTCTTCAGATCAATTGCCTCCGACCTCTCACCCGCGAGGGGCCAATGCCCGGAAGAACACGTACAAACGTGCTCACCGTCGGCCGAGAGCTCGGCTCTGAACACCCGTGAGCTCGGCTACGCATAATGGTGTTTCATCCATAGTGCAGCCATGATCCCTGCAGTAAAATTGGCTACTAGATAGTCATAATCGAAAGATTTGATGCACGACTGACTCGATCCCGAACGTGGCTGAAGAAATACTTGAGGTCGATTGTTCCTCGGCCGAGAGATGGCAAAGCCCTTGGTTGGCTAACCTACCTCTTTTGTAGCGTTGCGTGTAAGGAAAATTGACCTAATCGCCGCGCAGTCACACATCATCACCTGGGACAGAAGGAATGGTCATGTGACATATTGCGGCGCTAGATCCTGAAAAGTCCTGAGCTTCACGATCAGCAATCTCGGTGTAAGCGTCGTGCTGTTCAACCAAACAGGGGGCCTATGAGAGTTTGCCGAAAGGAGCCGAAAGGTATATAAAAGTGCGAGGATTCTGTGACCTCAGTTGTCCTGGCTCTTACATATGGAAATCTAATTGAGTTTGTAAACATCCAACTCGAGCCCGACATAATTTCCGATTGAGCAGGGCCGCTTTAGCTTCTACCGCTCACGCACTTTTTCTTTAACACCCATCCCCGAGATGAGCTCCGGCCTTAAACGATCAGAAAATCTATGGAAGAAACGGCCGGCCAATGCATGTTCTAGGTGTAGTGGAATGAAGGTGCGCTGCGACCTGAGGAAACCTTCGTATAGCCGGTGCGAAAAACGCCGAAAGCCTTGCAAATATCCCGAGCGGAAAGAAACATGGACAGAACCAATGGCGGAAGCATTGGAGGTATTCGGCGAAGGGCTGGGCCCGCGGAGGTCAACGGCACAAACAAGGCTCGAAACGACCATGACAGGCAACGAGGGTGATCTGAGGCAGATTGGAGCGGCACGTCCAGCGGAGGACCAAACGAAACGAAGTGAGTAGCTTACTGGCAGGGCCGCGCACTATCTGCTTGCCATGCTGATGAATACAGGTGATCTGTGCTATTTGTCAGATCCACCGGCCAAAAGGAGCAAGAGTAACGACGGAACATGGCAATGTTCTGAACAGCTTCCATCGGACGCACTTACCACTTCCACAGTGAGGGCGATTCTAGCCCAGGACTGCATAGTCACGAACGGCGATCGGGATCCCCAAAACAGCTCGAGTAGCCGACACAACAATGAATCATATGCGCCTACTTACCGCAAACTGGTGTTTGATGCGCTCGCTGCCAATCCACAAGGACTGAGCTCATGGAGTGTCTTTGAGTGGGTACGGTGTAACCGCACGCAAATTTCCCACAAATTTGACGAGGTGCAACTTCGGAAAGCCATACAAAGAACTTTGAGTGAGCAGTCTAAGAAGCGCCAACCGACGGTGCGGAAGGGAAAAGCTCATAGCTCGGAGAAACTGGCCTACATCTGGAGACTAGCACACGCGATACCATTAGGACCATTGGTAGAAGACACGCAAACAGAGGAAGAATCACAGCTGGCTTCGATGCCCGATCATACAGTTACCGAGTGGAGAGACTACCTCGAAGACGTACAAGCATCGAACCCACGATCTGCAGCTCGTAGGTCGCATACGTGCCAGGCCAGAAGCGGAACTTCTGCAGCAGCGCAGCCACGAGAGATCAGTGTTCACAATGATATCCAGGCCCCAAAAATAAAGCATGCTGCAGCAAGTAATGTCGACTCTCGGCATGTAGTTTCGTGTATGACATGGAACACTGAAATTCTCCTATCTAGACCAACCTTCGCGTATCCGGAGCCCGAAACGAGGACCAAATGCACATCTTTAAGATCGGGTCGGGTATCAAGGAACACATCTGAAGGAACAGTAGCAAAAGCGACGATCGTGAACTTGAATCCTGCAAAGTCCGATGCACCAACTGTCCGAGCTAACGCTCACGGATCAGAGGATTTGGATCTTGGTATCCAGCAGCAGATCGCAGATCTTGCGATTGAGCTCTACAGGATCAAAACCCGACGTGATCGACTAGAAATAAAGATTAGTACTCATGCCCACACTCGACCGAACAAGAAAAGATTGCGATGCGAGGTTGAGCAAGCAAAGGAGACGGGAGCAATGTCCATCAATGTCCTTGACGAAGCATACGACGCAGCTCCAATTACAAATAGCGAGCTACAAATCAATATTGACGGAGTGCGGAAGGTCGAGACAGCTGAGCAGGAGTTGGAGCGAGTTGCCAAGAGCCATACAATACTTCGTCAAAAACTGAGCGAGCTTGTTGACTAGTACGCTATTGGTTCCAGAACCGATGTGGTACATGCAATGCATTTTTGTATGAGATCTGAGAGTGCACAGCCACGCTTTCCTTCCTTTCATACCATTTCAGATTAGGTTTAAAATACGGGTCGAGGATTTGTCGAATCAGAAAGCAAGCATTCCAGATCGCCGGTGACGGGAGGACTGTCGAAACTATGGTCTTCATTCGACGAAAACGCTTCTTCAACGCAAGCTGAAAGTAATGTAGACGTAAATTTCGGTATGACACATTACGCCAAAGCAGGCGAGATTCTTGGTGACCAGGATGACGGAAACGACTTGATCCATCCGCAGATGCTCCTACTGACTGGCTTGCACAAGGGACAACTGGCACGCGTGAAGGAGAAAATGAGCTCGATTGCTATAGCTGATAGAGTCACACAAATGTTGCTGGAGCGGGACAAGCTCGACAACGACAACTATTGGACTGCTTACGGAGACGTGGGCAGACAACACGAGACGGGCCAGAAATTGATCACGGACATCATCCCATCCTTCAGCAGACCGTCCTTGGCAAAGACGTGTTGCTCTATCTCGTTGAGCAAACGAGATTTCGTCGCAATTGTCTGACCAGCGTTCGAGAAGGCGTTTACAGAGATGGAAAAAAAGCATATGCATGGTTCAAGACAGGAATTTCGCCACTCGATGACGTCGCCCGAGTTGGGCTACGGATAGCGCACAGCGAATACTCTCCTCGCGTCCTTGGCCTGCGTGTTGAACCTCGTTGTTGGTTTCCACCTTTGCTTCTCGGTTTAGTCCACGTATGACAGTGAGGCGGATCTCATGGCTCCAGACGCTTGCCTTGCTGCCCATTGTGCTGCTATACTCGCAACCTAATAGCCGGTACTGCCGGCGTACTGTTGGCGCTGTTTGAAAACCATGTGAGGGCTAGTATCCCACCCATCTCTTCGACTCGATTTGTAAGGATTTTGATCCAGGTGATAATTCTTGCCTTGCAACAGCTTTGATTGTGAGATGCGATCAGCGCTGGCCTCGACTTCGTGACTATTTCTGCATTTCCGGGACTAGTCCTCAACAGGATTGGAGGCAGCTGCTTCGGTACTATGCCAATCGTAAAAATCGTGGCATAAACATGCGTGAGAAATTTCCCTAAACCATTACGTTCTTTCCATACGGGCTCTATACCAACACTGACATCTTTGGCCAGCTCCATAAGGACCGTCGTTTGTAGTGGATAGTCGGAGAGCATCCGCGTCGGTGTCCGATTGATCCCGTCTTCATGCATAAGTCTGTCTATATATCCGCATCAGCTCATCTCGCGCATGACGCAAGGTAGTTCAGACATGCAAGGCAATCCAGACCAGACATGCGAGACAGCTCAGCCCATGATCGCATGCTAGTGCACGGTTTCATTCGTCACAGGCCCAGCCATGGGATGCACGCGCATGCTCTAGCCATGTGTAGTCTCGGATGCGAGAGCCTCCTATCCCAATCGAACACATAATGCTCGGCAGTGAGCGATCAAGTCGCTGAGCCGTCTGTGAAGTGTCCGGCTTGCGTGGTGCCATTTTCCTACGCATAAGGTACGTAACATTATTGTCTCGAAAACTGTCTTGTCTCGAAAACTGTCTTGTCTCGAAAACTGTCTTGTCTCGAAAACTGTCTTGTCCCGGTACCGTTCCCAAGCAACTGTCTCCCACGCTGAACGTGAGCTATTCTATCGACAAGAACATCGCTGCACAGAGCTCTCTCATATATTGTCAGTCACAATTTGAGTCACTTCCAAACAACCGCTCGAGTGTGACAATACTTGATGCTAGTGTTAAGCTGCCGTATTTCAGCATCATGCGTGGAAACTCGGGCCGGCTTCAAACCGTCGTGAGCCAATTTGACGCTTTCAGGGTTCGGCAAACGATACATGATCTCAGGTGACAGTCATACATCGCAACGTGACGAAACCTGGTTTCATGCCATGCAATGCCGTCATCTAACTTTCGAAGCTGTCTCGCACTGCCTTGTCATCTCGCAAGGGCGGCCCATGCGGCCCGATCGAAAGTCTTCCGACCAAACGCTGATATCGTAGACAAGGTGCAATATGCAGGGAGCACAGCTCTAGCTAGCATACTGCCCCAAGCGACTCCAGCCATCGAGCGGATCGGCGGTGTCCACACCTGGAATCTGGTCATGCAGCAGCATGTGGCTGCGAAGCGTATGCTTAGTTCTCGAATCGGATTGTGCTTTGAAGATAGAAGTAGGTCTAGACCAAGACGTTGAGCTGGGGTAAGTGCATCCATAGGTGTTGCACGAGAGTGTGACCTCCCGCTGCTATGAAATTGTGGGTTGATTGATTGTTGGCTAGTGTAGGCGCGCGGTCTGCTTGACCAGGCCTCTGTATCTAGTGTCTTGGCAAGCTAATCCTGCGATCTGCTACTTGGACTTCCAAAGTGCCTCGGCCTGCGACAATAGGTCTATCACGAACGCGGTGCTGTTCTGACATGCAATATAGAGATATTCCATAGATCAAAAAAGCCGGATTCGAACGTCTAGGGCATTGTGACAGCGCATCATGCACTAAGCTAACTGATCAGCAGCTATCATCATCTTTACCAGGGTTGGGCTGCGTGCAAGGAATCAGGCCATGCAGGCCATCCGAATCAGCCGCGGCTTTGGCTCTAGAAACAGGGGCGGAATTGCTATCCCACAGGCGATCCATGAGACTTCCGCAGTGTTATCTATCATCCTATGGAGATCTTGTAACTCATGGAATTTCGACTGTCTACCATGGACAAACCTGGATGTCTCGCAATCAGCACCAACATGGCAAGCGACCAGATCGATCAACTACCCGCTGTAAGCGGAGAACAGCTCTTTCGGCTCCGTCAGATCAGTGGCAAAGGATACGGCCTTGTTGCAAGTCAAGGCATCAAACGAGGAACATGCATCATCGAAGAGGTTCCAATCATTCGATGGGGCTCCAATGCTTCAGAGCAAGAATCTGAAATGGTCCTTGCCCGCCGACTCTCTGAGCTCTCTCCAGAGAAAGTCGAAATCATTGATGAGCTCTACCATGATCCTCGTAAAGTCGATCCTTGCCTGTCCCAAGACTCTCCTTTGACTGCAATCCGGATGGCAATCTTTCACACAAACTCTGTCAGCATGGGCGAAGCTGGTCAGTATGGAACCGGTCTCTTCCCGCTCTTCAGCCGACTCAACCACTCTTGCAACGCAAACGTTCATCACATTTTCAACGAAACTATCGGCAAAGAGACTGTTTATGCTGTTCGTCAAATAAACAAAGGAGAGGAGCTTGTGACTTCTTACATGCCTACCGCTTGGCGCACCAAAAGACAGCGTACTGATTATCTTCAACAAGGCTGGGGTTTCTCTTGCGCGTGTAAAGTCTGCGTTGGTCCAAATGCGGCGAACAGCGAGAGAAGGCGCGAAAGAATGTTCAGCATTGATCAAGCATTGGCTATGTTTGACAAAGGCTTCAAGCCATTACCTGGCCTTAAGGTTCCTTTGACCGCTCGACAAGCCCTGTTAGTGAGCGAAGAGATGCTCAAATTACTTCGTGAGGATGCAATAACTGACTTTCAGCTCGCTCAAGTGTACGTGGTGTGGCGTATGACAATGCAGATCTACACTGACTCCATTTGCAGATACCGCGAATGTGGCAAGTACAGTCTGAAGTCAGGCAACATCGAGAAGGCCGTTGGGTATGCGAAGAAAGAACGCCTTGTCGAGTTGTATTGTGTCGGAACAAAAACTGCTCACTTGGAGGAGGATATGAAAGGAGCGGAATACTGGCTTGCATATCTGTTGGCTCGGCGTGAAAAAACTCTTCCCAAACACCAGAAGAGAGCTACCGCCGCGGAGGCACAAGTCACTGAATATTGAAAACTAAGCGGAGCAAGCTAGAAACATCTATCAATAACAGATTTCAATGCTACATGAGAGTGGCTGAGGTTCTTATAAAGGACATGTTTAGTAGATGACAATGTGATTGCTTTGACATATGTGAACCGAAAACCATGGCTCTTACCAGCGCGGTCAGCTGAATCATATTAGCCTAACGTTAGCCTGAACAAGATACTATGGAATTTGCTTTACTACGACACTAGAAAATTGATGAAACCCGGCGTGAGAGGTTCGTAGGATCTTGCTATACTGCACATGCTTGTTGGCTTTCGCATCGAGCGCTATTGGAGCGAGTGGTCCGCCAATCACGCGAGACATGAACGAGTGGGGCGTAGTTCTAGGGCCATGTGCTGTCACCGCTTGTTGGAAGTTTTGTCGTGCGTTGTGCGTCTATGACCACGCATCTGCACTTGTCTACTTCGACCGACAAGACATCAGCCCATGCTTGCTGCACGCAGAGATCCCGCCCACATTAGCAATCCTTGTTGCTAATCTGCTATGCTCAGTACACGTAAGTCACACAATCAATGAGAACATACAGTCTGAATTTGCGATATTGCCTCCACCAGCCCATATGACCATTAGTCGCATGACTTGCGAGTTGACTTTTTCTAGTAGGCAGGTGATGAGTCGGTGGCTTCCACTTGGAATTGACCTCACATTAAGTTTCACTACGCAAGGGTGTTGTCAGGTCATAGCTTCTCCACATCATCACATATGAGCCAAAGGAAGTACGATCAAAGACACGAGGACACATCATTAGCTTGTGCTAATTTCTACGACATGAAACCACAGATAATCGACTCGAAACTAGCGCTTTAAGCCTTTATCGATGATCTCCCGGGTTGCGATAATCCAATCCCGAACTTATATATCGATTTAGAGGGCAATAACCTTTCGAGAGACGGAATCCTTTTACTAATCACTATACTTGTCGAGCCTCGCTACACAGTTCACCTTATCGACATTACTAGACTTAGAGATAACGCTTTCACGATCGCGGGCTTAAGTAGAAGGACGATCAAGTAGAGACTAGAGTCTAAGGAGGTTTACAAGGTCTTCTTTAATATTCGAAACGACTTAGATGCCCTCTACAGCCTTCATAGTATCCGCGTATAAGGGATTAAGGATTTGTAGTTAATAGAACTAGCATCGAGGATTTCCTAGCGCAAGTACGTCAACGGACTAGCGAAGTGTATCAATAGAGATATACTAATCTCCTTCGAAGAGAAGTAAAAATAGAAGAACACGAAGAAGGAAGGATACTAGCTATTTAACCTAGCATTAGGAGGTAGCTACTCTATCTTCGACTAGCGACCACTCTTTACAGAAATCGTGTCGTATTACGTACAGGATATTATCTATATACTGTCTCTACACTACCTGTATCTGGACAGACTATATAATGTATAGTTAGATAAGATCGAAGAGGAAACGAACGATAGAATCCAGCATTCGTAAGGTCAAGGCTATAAGGGCTAGGGTTAGCGAAAGGCTTTAGGGCTATAAGGATAGCTAAACTAGGTTCCAAGCCTAAAGCAGAAGTGCTCCCGGGTTATGCTATCCCTTCGTTAGGCCTCGGCGACGTTATCTAACATGCATAAGAAGCAGACGATGAGCTACGTTAAGGACGTTGCTAATATACTTAGGCCTCTAAGAAACATGAGCGTCAGCAAGTCTCCTCCCGAGATCTGACCTAGAAAGTGCTATCAACATAGTTCTATAATGTCAAGTATAACGGCCTGAGATGTCATCGCAGCACATCTTTACAATTGATGCAACAAGTGTGGGGGTGACTACTTTTGAGTGATGAAATTGGGTGTGAAAGAGTTGATTGAGCTGTATATCTACTGCTGGGGCCATGGACTGCTTTATACCTTCAGTGGGTCTGTGGCGGCCTGGATGCTCTTGTCCGGCAGTCTTCAACAGCTTTAACACTCTAGATCATCCCACCCTCTTTCCGCACAGTGCTTCCCAATCGTTTGTGGCCAGGCTCTCTTCTATGATTCCCCTACGTATGTACATCGAGTCGCTGCCGCTTCCTCTCACCTCTCCAACTCCTTTACGTTCGCATCGTCCACATACCGTGGACACGAATCTGTTCTTGTCGCTCGCGGCTTGCTCTTGCTCCTTACCCGCCCACCCAGCGCTCTCCAGCACTGCACTCGCTCCGCAACTCACGCACGGTTCCCACACTCGACCTGCCAATGCCTTGCCCTTTGCCTTCTTGCTCACCTCCCTCCTCTCGAGTGACTCCATGATTAGCTTGCATTCCGCGTCCATGCCTCTTCCATGGCCAATGTTTCGTCACTGGCCCGCCCTGTCGTGTCTACTTTCTCGCTTGCTTGCTTGCACGGTTCGAGTTGCTCGATCCAAGCTGTTATCGACAAAAATTATGATATGTGGTGCGCTCTTCCGGCCTTGGACCTGGTGCCGTGCGGTTTTCCTGTTGCACAAGTCAGAAGTCCACGCCTTACCCTGAAGATACCTTTCGTTCAACTCTGGAAGATCAAATCGGCAAGCGCTGCTTCCACTGTCGCGATGTGGTTGGTGTTACGAGCCGTTGAATGCATCTCGTCTAGCTTATTATGCTAAGCTAACCCTACTTTGTCGGAATATAGCTCTGCGGATAACTTTACGCAAACACTACCTAAAAAATTTATTTTTATAGTTCTTATAACATTTCTAGTAATTCGCTGTATTACTATAGTACTTACCTTAATCTCGTAATTTTACGATATCAAATATTCAAACAAACTACTATTAAAGTTTCAAAAAAACCACGGTCTGTAGAAGCCGGACCTACCTCAAATTTTGCTTACACTTTTAATAAAACCACTGTGATTTCTTCGTAGAATGATAGTTAGATAATTCCCAGCTGTGCTTTGGTGAGCACGACCCCGGTAAGTCTCTAGATTGACCTGGGTAAGTATGGCTTCCTTGGTGACTTGGAGACTGGCCTTTGAGGCTATCACCCTCGGTTCTCTGTCGTGTTTGTCATTTCGAAAATAAGCGCGATGTGCCGGACATACTCAGGGCCGGCTGCCCCGAACTGAGCCGAACTCACCCGGATAAGCTTGGGGTAGCTCCACCAGGTGCACTGAAACAGATAAGAGGGAGCATGTGATCTCGGCTATTCACTCTGCACTGCTTATGCATCGTCTGCAAAGTACATTATCTCCAACAAGCCTTTAGCACGTCCCAAGACTGACCACTAAACTTCCACTGGACACCACACCTTAGCAGAGTGGAAAAGGCTACACTTTATTTGATAAGAACCTTTTCCCGAACAAGACGCCATGTCAAACACCACACACGTCTTTCAAGGTGCCATCATACATTCCCGACATCTCGACACACTCGAAGTGCTTCCGCACGCCACACTTGTCGTCAATAGCGCCGGCAAGATCGTCGGCTTATTCAAGTCCCCGGATGAGGTAGACCAGACCAGTATACCGGCAGATTCACAGTTCCATCGCATTCCGCCGGGCGACTTCCTCATCCCGGGCTTCGTGGACACGCACAATCATGCACCCCAATGGCCAATGCGTGGGCAAGGCCAGGGCCTTCATATCCTGGATTGGCTACAGCAGGTCACCTTCCCCCACGAGGCTCGCTTTGCGGATCCTGCATATGCACGGAGGGCCTATGGAAGCTGCGTCGACGGCTTCTTGCGACAAGGCATCACTACTGCGTCCTACTATGCATCTAGTCACGCCGAGGCAACGCGCATCCTTGCTGATGTCTGCCTAGAAAAGGGCCAGAGAGCGTTGGTGGGCAAGTGCAATATGGACTGCAACGCGCCTGATTCTGTCCGTGATGTTTCTGCTGCCATTTCTCTTGATGAAACTGTCGCGTGCATAGAGCACATCCGAGCGATGGACCAGGGTGGAAAAGCCTTGGTACAGCCAGTGTTGACTCCCCGGTTCGCATTTTGCTGTTCTCCCGATGTGCTCCAGGGACTCGGGGACATAGCCAAGTCTTACCATGGCGACATTGCTATCCAGACGCATTTCAATGAGGCTGATCAGGAGATCCAAGCCACAAGAGAATTATTTCCCCACTTTCAGTCTGAGTGCGATCTCTACGAGGACTTTGGGCTCTTAGGTCCTCGGTCCATTCTCGCGCACTGCACGATCATGACCGACTATGAGAAAGCCCGGCTCAAAGCACTCAATTGTGGCATAGCCCACTGCCCAATCGCAAACATGACGGTTGGTGGTGGATTTATGGCTGCACCTGTCGCTGACTTTCTACGCCTTGGGATCAAAGTTGGCTTAGGGACTGATAGCGGCGGTGGGTTTTCGTCCAGCATGTTGGAAACTATCAGGCAAGCAATCATTGCCTCCAATTATCGCGAAATGGCATCGAACGGGTCGGAAAAGGCTCTTTCGCTACAAAGAGCGTTCCACCTCGCCACTCTAGGTGGAGCTGAAGTGCTGGGCCTGCAGGATCGCATAGGCAATTTGGCTGTTGGGAAGGACTTCGATGCTATTGTGGTCTCTTCAGAACCGCTGTCTACTATGACTGCCCGTGAGTATGATGAGTCCATCGAAACGACTTTTGAGAAATTCCTGATGACTGGAGATGATCGAAACATCGTACAGGTGTATGTACAGGGACGGAAAGTCAAATAACATGAGGAGAAGAGGATCAGCTGCAGCCAGATATTCTCGCTCTAACCTCGCTACTTAGGTAACTTAAGATGTATCCAAGAGCCCAAGCGAATCTGCAAAAGTGCGCGTCGACACTTCGTACGAAACAAAACGCGACACACTTCGCGCAACGAAGCTTCGCAGGAGACGGCGTGCGAGAAGGCGTGCGAGACGGCGTGCGACATTCCGCGCAACAGATTTGCATGATAGAATTCAGCAATAATCAAAAATATACATGGTTGAGTCTACAGCTTCAACAATTATCAGATCAAGCATCCTTCTTCAGCAGCGTAAACTCATCACCCAACGATCTGTCTCCGCCCTTGATAAATTGCCAAGACACCTTCTTCTCATTGTGAACAGTAAGTTTGCTGAAGCCAAAGTCTCGCTGGTTCAACACATTCGTGATGTCGAGCTTCTTCTCATCGCCGCTCAGCACGCTGTGGCTCTCGATGTTACCAGCCATTCCGTTGATGATGTGCGTCATCGACACGCCGGGGTTGGTGTAGTAGGTGTTCTCATCCTTGACAGATGCTTTGTCGATTGTGCCGTTGATGCCTAGAGGGAAGAGCCGCTCGTACCAGTGGATATGGCCGGAGAAGTAGGCATCCACGCCGTACTCGAGAAGAAGGCCTTCGAACGCGGCGCGAAGATTTTTCTGATAAGACGATGTTTCGGAGCTGTACATTGGCCTGTGGCTCATGGCGAAGACCCAAGGAGTCTTTTTGCGATCGATGCTGGCGAGGTCGTTTGCGAGCCACTGATATTGTTCGTAGTTCTTGTTGTCTTTGTAGCTGCCATCCACGGTGCCAAAGGGGCCGCTGTTGGTGACGAAAGTCTCGTTCTCCTTGGGCAGAGTCTCGTTTCCCTTGAGATCGTAGACAAAGGACTTTTCGGGGCTGTACGCGAAGTCGGTTTCTCCGTCCAACGAGATGAAATGGGCAAGGCCGTAGTCGAATGAGTACCAGAAGTTGCTGACACCGCCGGTCTCTTGTCCTGGCATGCGGAAGCGGTGCTGGTAAGCGGTGAAATTTCTGTTCATGAGTCAGCAGCGTACAAGAGCGATTCGTCTTGTCTATCCTACCTCTGTGACTCCGGACAACTGTAGTAGGTGAGTTCGGACTTGGGCGCGGTTGAATTGGCCTTGTCATCATCCAGGTAGGCAGTCAAAATGTTGCCAGGACCATCGAATTCGGCGCATGCGGCCTCGTGGTTGCCCGGCATGACCATGTATGGGACCCTGGAGGCAATCTTATTCATCCAATTCTGCCACAAGTCCCAGTTACTCTCGTACAATACACTCATGTCGCCACCCTGAGGGCCGCCCTGGTTGGGGATCTCGCCCGCCGGAAGTGGCGCATCGTATTCTTCGGGAACGGGACCATTGCCTGGGAGCTCGGTGGAGGTCCCATTGTAGCAGAGTGGCCAGTCACTCTCGCAAGGAAGAATACCAGAGTACCAGTCATCTGCGTAACTGATATCGCCACCGTGCCACGCAAAGGCAAGACCGTCATCCACAGCCTTGACGAGCTGCTTGTGCGTGCCTTGCGCATTCGTGTAGCCCATGTCGTTCAAGACGGCAATGCTGAATGACCCTTTACGGCCAGCATCGCGCGCGGTTTTGAAGCTAAGTACCTGAGAAGCAGTGGTGCCGTTCGACGCTGAGATTTGGTAGTAGTAGGTGGTGTCCGGCTCCAGATGAGGGATTTGCACGTCGTGGTAGTACTGGCTGCATTGCGTGACCGCGACTTGAGAGCATGGGGGCGTGCGGTCGTAGCTTGAAAGAACTTAGTAGATCTGTTTTATGTTGACGCGCGACAAATAACCTACGAACGAGTCTGACCAACGGCTGTGTAGCACAAGTCGTTCTTGGCCTTGCCCCAATGGACAGACGGTGCGCCATTGAGACCAAAGGGCGTCTGGTAGTGAATGTTGACACCTTTAGGGATATATGCGAGAGACAGGACGTTGACGTTGTTGCTGGGCTTTGACGATGCAGGCTTGACTGCAGGCGGCTCGACCAGGCGAGGGAAGCCTTTCCCATTCCCCTTTATGGTGGGATCTACCCGATCGCCAACAGGGACGTCAGGACCAGTATAGGGGAAGCGGGTGTCAACATCGCGTGGTGATCTGCGGACGGCTGCTGCGGAGGCGCCGGCGGACAGAAGAACGCTGAGAAGCACTGGGCTGCTGGATGTCTTCATGTTGAAGTTGCTGAAAGTGAAATCGAGCGTAGAAGCTGCTTGAATGCGGCTCTTCAGTCTTCATGCAGAAAGCCGCGCCTGGTTAAGTACCTTGCAGCATCTCGCTATCCATCCGTGTTGGCTGGACGTAGCGTACGAATCGCCTTCCTTTTTGAGTAACGACACGGAGGGCTAGCGTTGCCACGGAGGGAAATGAAGCCTGGCATGGCATACAACCGAAGCACGTGTAGCTTTGAGATAAGCGTTGTGGAAAGCTTGCGTTATTTGGAAGAGTGGCCGCTGTAGCCGAGCCCAATGGCTTCACCATTCGCCGCGCACGTGTCTGGTATTGGAGCCGCTTACCCGGGGACAGTCCACTGCTTCTCTGAAATGCTTGTCAGTGCTTGGCTGCCTTGGCAAGAGTCTGCTGCCTAAGGCTGCTCAGTTGTCTCTTCTCGATCACGTGAGATGGACAAGGAAAGTCTTGCTGGGCCTCCGGAACTGTCTCCGAAAGATAATGTAATTCCTTCATTTTCCGTCATACTTAGCATCATTGTTGATGCTCGGAGTACCCTCCGACTTGCAGTTCATCTTGGTCTTTGTCGCCACTCATCTCCGGCTCCGCGGTCTGCGGGCCTTCGAGAATGACCACATTGTTCCAATTCCCTGCAGCCCTCCTACACTTTATTGAAGCAACATTGCGTCCGTTCGCTCCAAGTGCGTAATCGGGAAATATGCCTCCGAAGCTTGCGCTTAAGCCAACTTCGCGTGGCGGCAAAGCAGCTGCGACATCGAATGGAGGTCGTGGCAACGGCAATCCATCACAACAACCTCCGGAAAAGCCAAAACGCGCGCAGGTCCTCGTAGCCTGCTCATACTGCCGAAGGAAAAAGCTTAAGGTACGCGGTGCATCCCAGGCCTCGTGAATTACGCAACTCTCATAACGTAAACCTTAGTGCGATGGGCTTCGCCCTTGTGCCCTCTGTGCCATTCGAGGGCTTGTCTGTCAGTACGATGCAGAGCAAGGTGAAACGATCATGCAAGCTCAAAAGCGGAAGCACAATGAAACATCCGAGAAGCTCGAGACCTATGAGGCACTGTTCAAAATGATCAAGACTTGCGACGAATCAGCCGTCGCGCAGACCGTACGCTGGATTCGATCTGGTCAGAATCCTCAAGCGATCGTGGACCACATGAAGGCTCATAGCAAAACCAATGGGCCAGGCGCCCTTCAGAATTTCTTGATAAATCTGGCTCACAGCACAGGTTCACTCGGGCAGATTGTCAGGCTCGCTGTGTCGATATCGACACCAAACAACAGCGTCCAGATCCCAAGACCTGAGGTTTTCGAAGCACTCTGTAATCGCATTGTTTACTTCTCCTACATGGAGAACTTATTTTACCCAGTGCCATATGAAGACCGCACACCGCCTGTGCTTCTTAGTGGCACTGCCGAGCCTCAAGAACAATATCCCCTACACAGGATTGCTCCGCAGAGCGGCACTTCCAGAGACGACACTCTATTGCATCCATACCCAGTACCTGCCAGACCATGGACGACGCTCTTTGCAGATGACGATGCAGTGTCTCACTTGGTGTCATTGTTCCTAGTTTGGATCAATCCGGCCTGGCGTTTTGTGGAGGCCGACCTCTTTTTGCTTGGTAAAATGACGCTCGAAGCGCTTTACAGAAGTGTTTGCACGTCACTAACCTAGTTCTGCTTATTGTAGGCATGCGCTCGAAGACAATAAGTTCCGACTTCTGCTCGCCTCTTCTGGTCAACAGTATCTTGGCTATAGCAAGCGTTAGTAGCGATCCAAAGAGCCGCTCCGGCTTCCCACGTACAGCGCACTCACACCGACCCAGTTGCACTCTGAACATGACATCGCCTTTACCGATTCGAACCGAGATAGGATTACTCGTGGCCAACAGTTCCATGATGAAGCCATGCGTCTTTGGGCACTGGAAGACAATCGCGCTTCTATTACCAATTTGCAAGCGCTCTGCATCCTGGCCTTGGAGTATGTGGCTTTTAAAGGGACCTAAGCGGCTTTCCACTAATGTTTACAGATCAAATTGCAGAGCGAGAGACACCGTTGGCTTGTCACTAATTCCAGTAGCTGCCGAACTCGACAGAACTCTACCCATTTACAAGAATGCAAAGGATTGTGAGAGAATGGGCATCTCTGAGCGCGACTATTCGCGGGTCAGACTCAACGCCCATTGGATGATTGAGTGTACACACGTGTAAAGGACCCCCCAGATTACGACTTGAAGCACATCAAGGTCTGACAAAATCAGGATCATGCGCATCGCATTCATGAGTGGTGCTATTGCAGAGCCCTCTCAGCATGGATTTCCAAAAATCTACGACGTATTCGACGACCAAGTTGAAGTTTGGACAGGCTACCCCTTGACGAGCAGTAAGACCACGTATCGGCCAACGCTCTACCTACGAGAGCGATGTCGGCTGGCGGAAATCTTTAAAGGCGTTCACGCTTTGATACTTACGAAGCCAAAGCCTTGCGATTCTACAGTACAAGGATTCGCCAATGCAGTGGAGGATACTTTGACGAAGATCAGACACTGGTATCAACGCTTACCATTCGAGCTGCAGTACAGGTGGCCAATGAGCTCCGCCATCTGGGAGCTCCAGTCAGTCTACTTTGTATCACCATTAAAGTCCACGTGCTGATTCCTTGACATAGCGCATCTTATTTCTCAGTGTCAATGGTCCTCTTATCCCAGGCTAAAATACGCCTGCAGCAGCGCGAAGTCTCGCCCGCCGGCCAAGTGCCACTCACCGAATTGAGTCCAGAAGACGCGAGTCTCAGATCACGATGTTCCGAAAAGTTCTTGTCCCAGGCTATCGCACTTTCGCACCAATCAGCGCAGATCCTCCGAGAGTTTCGTGAGCGCTATGGTTTGAAAATCACACCAGCGTGGTTACTGCATTTGCAAGCCGTTGCAGCAGCTATCCTCGTGCTCGACCCGGAACTCACGGATCCCACAACCGTGATGTCGCCCAAGGCTGGAGATCTGGACAGCACGATCCGTGACTCGTACACAGCTTTTGACGAAGTGTTTCGCAGCCTGCTCGGTGCGGGCGTCGAGGTCATGATTGCCAGGGCCGTCACACGAATGACTTATCATACCGCGCGGAAGCAGAAAATTGTGCTCAGCAGGAGGACCTGGGACATTTTGCAGGTGATGTCTAGTACTGTGTGGCGTTCATCGGATGTGAATCTGGTGAGCTCCACGTTCCCCAACTTTGCAACTACCAGCGGATATGAGGACAATACAGAAAGGATGAATGAGTTTCTGGGCAAGTTGGAAGAGCTTGAGATTTGAACAAAGTGCTAGGCTTTCTACCTAATTGTCTGATATCATTTCCTTACGAAACTTTCTGAAGGTTTAAAGCTTGGAGTATAATTTATCCTATATCCTCAAGGCGAACAGTAATGGCTTCTACCAAGCTCATCCTAACACCTGCTGGCAACTGTTCGGCGGGCTAATATGCTATTCGGTAACTTGATCTAGCTGAATGCACCAAAGTCCTCAGTGTATAGTCGCATTTAGTCATACACATCCTAACCCTCGAACGGCGGGTTGGGGTACACAGACAAAGGAGAAGGCCCCTGCGGCGTTCCCAACACATCCTCGTATTGATTCTTCCACCACTCGACTGTCGCGCGATCTTGCTCGAACTGCCGGAAGCCAGAGAGTTGCGTCACGTTGCTCAGCAGCGGGTTGGTCGCATCCGTGTTCAGAGCGTATTGTGTGCTCGACCTCGTTTTCTGGAACTCATTGCTTGCGATCCAAGACATGAACAACTTCGCGGCTTCCGGCTTGGGTGTGCTGGCGAAAATGGCACCGGTCTGCGCCCAGCTCACGTACTGGTCGTTGGGTGTGCTGCTCTTCCACCATGAGTCGGATCCAGCGCCTGAGGTGAACGTGAGCGCGCGCGACGAGTTGGTGGAGTTGTGCTGTCGCGTAATCTCAAATTGTGCGCTGGCTGTGCCCTTGACCCATTGAACGTCGTTCGCAGCCAAGTCCTGGAGCCAAGAGTGACCATACTTGGCGACAATGAGCGAAAATAGATAGGCGACGGCGTCGTCGTCGTTTGGGTAGGTTAGAACAAGCTTTGACTTCCAGAATGGGTCTCTAAAGGACTCGAAGGTTGTAGGGATGTCGGAAGCATTGAGTTTGGAGCTGTCGTAGGCGATCTTGCCAAATCCGTCTGTAATCACATAAGTCAGCCATATTTGGGTCAATAGACATTGCAGAAGTAGTCATACAGTTGAAGAGCCCCAACCAAGCACCATCAGGATCCTTCTCGCCATTGAAAATGTCGTTGAACTCTGCTGGTTTGTAGTAGAGCAGTCTGTTCTGGGTCTTCCAACGGGGAAAGTCCTGGAAAGTCTGCGAAAACGCAACGTCCGCCGAATGCTCGCCTTGGTAGAAAGCGGTGTCGATGCGACCGTTGAGGAACTTGCTCAGGTCCACTGTCAAGTTCAATGGAATGTCGGGGAAACGCTGCTTCCAGGCTTTGCGAATCCCATCGCCTTGCGTGCCAGCATCACCACCCCAGGAGATTTGAAGGGGCTGCGGGTTGCTGCTCGCTTCTTTCTTTGCCGCATCGTAGATCTCATCTAGAGATCTACTTTCCACTGGGACCTTGGCTTGCCACTGGGCTACAACGCCATGTAGGAGAAAAGATAATTGAACGAGTTGAAGTTTCATGGTGAAGACAATTGATGTCAGTTGAACGATAGCTGGATAGGTGACAGAGGGCAATCTGATGATCTCTGGGCAACGGCCATTGCAATTTATGTTCATGAGGCTGATGGTACATGATACATCTATAGATGATTTCTCCGCCGGCGGTATGAATTCCGCAACAAACCCCCTGACGTTCTTCAGGAGATACTCCGCACGAGGCTGAACTCTGATATATTGACACGCAGAGAGCAATATGTTTAAATTTACTCATTAGGGTAAACCATTGGTCGTCACTCTTTAGAGTGTTGCTTGGTCATCTACAGTTAGCTGAGCACGAGAACTCTCTACATAGCAAGTTGAACCTTCGCTAATATATGCTACTTCCATTCCCTAGGAGCTAAACTCTCCGAAGGATACCGCGAGACTGATGAACCTCCTTTGTAAGCTGAATGTGGTGTTATAGACAGCTATGCGGACTACTCCGCAGCCACTTGGTCACATCCCAATTGCCGAAGTATCCCCTCCGGATTTCTCGAAACATTAGCATCGAACCTAAGGATTCTCCCGACTTTGTGCCTGGCGGATAACTGCTTGTCATCTCCGGTCTGTGCATGACGACGAGATATCACAGTTACTAAACTGTTCTTCAGCCTAAATATTATTGTCTATGCGTTTTGTCGCGCTAGGCGTTGGAACGGTGAGATCGTTTCAGTCTGTTTGACCGATTCTCTTATAATATTCAGATCCAGCATCATTCACCATTGATGAAATTCCCGCATCATTACACTATCACAGCGTGTGGGCATTGGACAGGCATAGGCCTGCCACTCCCTCTCGAAGCGCAGTACTCGTCCTTGGGGTTATCCCCAAAGCCATTATACAAGGCACCTGTGGAAGGTTTTTGGTTCATTAACCAGCACTGCTCTGATGCGAGGCGTTCGCACTTCGCAAATTTTCAGTGCACCATCAATTACCACCGTAGAATTCTAGACCGCCGAGGAACAGCCTTGCCTGCGCTGTGCTTTGGTGCAATGACGGTCTGACAGCTTGAGCACCTTCGACTTGCACCTCTGAGTGACTAGCAAGTGCAGCCCACACCTTCCTCACGTGTACCGGATGCCAGTCTCGTATCCAAGGCCACCTCTCTAGTTCCGTAGCAAACTCTGTTTGACCCCGGATGTCCAGGGAAGCCAGGACTGATTGGAGCTGAGCAAGTAAACAGTCGCTGCGCATGTCTCCTTGAACCATGTCGAAAGCGATTACTGTAAACAATACCCACAATAGGGACGGCAGGCCCGCGAAGTTGATCCATCCTGAGGCGATGTCGCCAAAGTCATCGAGAATTGCAAGAGCTCTCGTATGAACCGCCATATGCGACTCTCGCCTTTGTGGTGTCCAGAAGCGGCAAGCCATCCAGACATGTAATTGGATAGTCAGAACGACGAGCTCGATGGCTTGGCTTACATCATGTCTTGAAGTATGCTTCGGGGCTTCAGATTGTATGATTCGCAAATTGTATTCCATATCGTAAATCTGACCAAAGGGGGGGACGTCTGTATCTCTAAGCTGAGTGGAGAGAAAGCAGAGCGTATGGAGTTTCTCGAAGAGTGCAAACGCTGCCTCGTGGGTCAAGAAGCCCGACTGCGGGCATTGCGAGGTGTTCTGGGAGGCTAGAAGGACGGTCTCTGACGAGCGTGTCCAGCTGTGTCGTTGCAAAGACGAGGGAATGTGATATGGCAAGATAGGCTTATGTGCAGTCAATAGAGCATATCTGAGATCGATCCAGACGCAATATAGCCACACGTATTGTGGCAGTTGCGAGAAATTAGTAAGTTTTTTTATCGCACGCAGGTGGATTCTTGCAGCATCGAACTTGCCATCTCGAACATCCATATAAGCTAAGAGAGCGATAGCGACCATTGTAAGGGGGTCGGGCGGGTTTCTCAGTGCATACAAGTCCATACTGATCTGCCGAATCGTATGTCCCTTGTGGTCAAGATAGGCAGACTGGTCACGATCCCTTGCCAGAGTGACTTGTTTGTGGATAGCAAATGCACTGATTGCAGCGAGCATTGGCTGGTTGACTTGTGCCATTTTCCAGAGTCCATTGGTCCAATGGTCCTCTGCCTGGCGGAAAGAGGTACAGTTGGCTCCCTGTAGTTGATTGTAGAAATACCACTGGCCGATCTTTTCGACATCCTCGTGATCCACCCTTTGCAGTGCAGTAGCGTATAACCCGACCGCCTCAGCTGAAGATGGCCACGATAACTCCTCCAGCACCTCGCTTCCAGTCGCTGCTCGGAGGTCCTTGACCGCAGTCACAGTGCAATCCCCATCATTCTGATACAGAGACCGGGGCTGGGACGAGCTTCTTTTCGCTAGAGCCGAGCTCTTCACCCTTGTAGGGCTGGATGCCTGACTTTTTCGTGGAGACTGGGGTTCATGTCTCCATCTACGATTGCGACTCAGAGTGTGTAATCGTATCAGTGCTTTGTTGGAAGATCGGGTGCGTCCATTTTGCGTATTACAAGAGACGAATAGCAGGTCTGACATGCTGGTCAGAAAGGTGTTCGTTGATCAGTAAAGAGGGCAATAGCATAAAGGAAATCGGGAAACGCTTGCAGGAGAACGTCATTAGTAACTGATCGTCCCCGGATCTCTTATAACGTTAAGCGAGCGAGCCCGGATCCCCTTTTTGCTATATGGCGTCGTGCGCACGTCCAAAGCTTAAAGCACCGGCTTGCCTTAAGTGTCTTAGTGGGTGACGCCGTGCCGTGTGATACATACACGAAGAAGCCATTCGTACCATTATGTGGAACGGAGGATCAGCTATTCGGACTAATGACACACACAGCGCATTAGAGGAACAAGCGCAAAGACCCTGTATAACAGCTACGATCGCCATCATCTTCCAGAAGTCGAAGCATCACAATTCGAGTCGCTAGCTGAGGTCTATTCACAGTGAGGTTCAAGCGAGTATTTGCGAATGAGCTTCAAGACGCAGAAACTACGGACTTGAAGACTCAGACTTTCTGCACCTTGAGACCCACGGCCAGTAGTCTTGCAGCAAAAGCCAGAAGCCCCGCCAGTATGATCATGCATCCGGAGAACGCTTGCACGCCGGCGAAATTGCCCCCATCGTGCAAGATAGCACCTGCGATCGGACCTCCGACCAGGACGCCTGGACTTGAGAAGAACAAACACATCCCTAACGTCGTCCCAAATTTTGCCATCTGACCTTTCAGCAAACTCAGAATGCACATCGCAGCCATGGCCAGGGCTAAGCCAAAAGCTGCGCCGTATAGCACTGCGAACACAAACAGGCCCGCAATATTTTTGATCCCCAACCAGCACAATGTAAGTGTACCAGCTGCCAAGCAGGCAGGGATAAACATGTTCAAGGGACCAGTCCGATCTGCGAAGTAGCCAGGTCCAACTCGCCCTAGAATCGAGCCGGCTTGCATGGCGGCCACAAGATAGAACGCGACATTCTCGGATCCTCCAATTGAGAGGCTGTAGATGCCAATGTAGTAAGCCGGGACATAAAGACCTGCAAAAGCTACACAGCAAGCAGATGCGAAGAGGAGAATGGCAGGGTTGTGGAAGAAAGCACGATCGAACAGTTTCCGCGTGGCTTTTGCTGGAACCCTGTTACGGGTTGTAGCATTCGAGATGATCCCCAGTGATAGGGATACGAATGCCATGGTCCTGACAGCCCATGCGAAGTTGACTTTTTGTTCGAGTTGACGGAATATGATTGGGTAAATAAGTCCTCCTGTAAGGCTGTTAGCTGATGGACAACAACCAGGGAAATACACAGCATACCAAACCCACTACCTGCAGCAGCGAGAGTCGAAGCTAGATTTCTCCGCCGGACAAAGTACTGTGGTACCACAGCTGTTGCAGGTACGAATAGCATGCCACATCCCAAGCCAGTGACAAGACCCTGAGTGAGGATCACTTGCCAGTATTTTGTGCACAAGCTTGTCATTATGAGTCCGAGAACTACCAGCGAATTGCCTGCCAGGTTCAAGAAACGAAGACATCCGGCGTCGTAGATGGGGCCCGAGAGCACACCGACGAAGACGAGAAGGAAAGACTGCAACCCCCCGATCCAAGAAATCTGGGTAGATGTCTTGTTCGAGAGGCTGTTGACCTCGTAGAATGTTTGGAAAACTCCTGCACCCAAAATCAGCATGCAGAAGTGATAGGTATGTGTATGATGGAGATCGCACCAAAGGAGTTGATCACACCCCAACTGTTCGACCACATGGCGAAAGATCCGACCACTTGTAGCCAGCAGAGTATTCCAGTGTCTACCATAGGGGGCTTGACTTCCGTCTGGTCTGGGGTGATCACCATATGCTGAAGGTCCCCAGTCTGGCCAACCTGTGTAAAAGGCATGTGGTCATGTTCTTGCTTAATGTTCGACATGGCTGGATCTCCGATGATGGTAAGTTGTGATGAGAACTTGTGGCTTACTGGGCATATCACACAAGTATTTATGGGACAGATGTGGAGGATTGTGTCGGACAAGTCTACCGGAGATATCACTCTTCGACATAACTTTGATCAGGCCGCGCACAGCAATACGACCACACAGCGAGGTAGCTGATCGCTCTTTGTTGATACTGCACGACTAAGCCGTATGTGGTATATCTGCAATGAAGCGTAGGCGCCTGCGAGCATATGTACATGATTCGCTGTGAGAAGCACTGATGATGAGTCTCTAAGAATGCGCGTCTCTGTGCAGGCGCTTACCGAAGAGGATTCACAGATATACCGCATACAGTTAGATCAGCGTTGCAGTACGGCTTACAGTTAGTCAACCGCCGGCTACACAGCTCAGCCACGCCCATACCCTGAGCCGTTGATCAGCAAAGCCACGGATTCGGAACTTGTCCGGTGGTATGCAGCGCCAAAAAAGTCAAGCCTACAGTTCATGATTCACATCACTGCATCCTTCGTCTCATTGTGGCATACATCCAATGCGGTCGGCCACCAACCGTGCTAATCTCCCTTTGGCATTTCTGTCAAGTCAGTCAGGTCGTGGGAGGAAGAGGCATTGCCAATCATGTTGACATATAAATATGTCATTGTCTCCTTCCATGTACAACTGCACACCATACTACTCATCCTCACACACTGTTCGCTTACATCTCCCGCTTTGAACAATGCATTACAAAACCGCCGCCGTCTTTGCCGCAACAGCGTTTTGCGCCCTACCTTCACTCGCACAACAGGTTTCCGGAACCACCAAGACCTCAGGTGCAGTTTCGGGGGGAGGTAACTCGGACTCCAACTCAGGCTTCCGATTCATTGAGGGATCAGACGAACCAACCAGCGCTACCTGTCCTTCTGGCCAGCTTGACACCATAGCGGGCGGCAAGAGATACTGCTGCCCCGGCTCTGTGTTCGGCGATATTGGAAACCAATTCTGTTGCGTCGGCGCCAAGGTGAGTGACATTGATGAGTGATCCTGCCTTGCGATCATGGTAACTAACTCAGATCCATCACAATAGTTCGAAGTCGCGACTGCGAGCTTCGCAAGCTGCTTCCCGTTCTGTAGCGGTTCGGACGGCGTCACTAACGCTGCAGCGCCTACACAGTCATGCGCAACCAGCATCTTCTTCACCAACTCTGACTACAGCTCTCTCGCGTCAGCAGCGGCAGTCAGTCTGAGCAGCTCGAGTTCTGGTTCTACTGAGGCATGGACCACAGGCACATCGGGAGCCAGCAAGACACAAGACAGCAGTTCGTCATCGGGAACGAGCTCTGCTGCGGCAAATAGTGCTGGCGCCACGAATAGCGAGGCGGGGGCTGCTATGGTCACCTCTGGACCAGTACTTGGTGGACTGGTTGCTGTTGGTGGCATACTCATGGCACTCTAGGTATATAGGACCGTATCAAGCGCCATGCGACATCTTGATAGCGAGATGCGGCCGATAAGTCATTGTCACTGTTTTGCGCGGTGAATCGTATTGGTTTCAATCATTTCCAATTCCTCAACAGGTTCGATAGTGACTGCATGCGCCTTATCATGATTGTTCAACCCTCTCAACTTGACTTCTGCCTTTCTAAAATCCGTGTTTGTATGACTGCGATTCATTTTCTGGGTACCTTCTACTCGTACTGCATATATCTTTGACCTGCCACGCTTTGTATCAATCACAAGACTCCTCAAAGACCTCCATACACTGCTCCAAGGCTGCCAAAAAAGGAACGTGTCCACATCTTAATGAGACGTCTCGATCGATATTGCCGCCAAGACGCCTGATGTCTTCCACCATCTTCTTCTGACAAGATAAAGCAATGGTGTTGTCCAACTCGCAGTATATATACGTGCAGGGAACATGCAACCATGCTAGTCCTTCACCACTGAGACCAGCGTCCGCTGGAGTCCAGGAGACTTGCAGGGAATGGTTCACGAGCCGTGACATTAACGACTCTACCCGACTTTGCTCCGTCACATCGTTGTAAAAGGCCACCTGTGGGTTCCTCACCCTGCAGGTATCATGCTCCTCGTCCAGCACAAACTCGAGCTTACTATCGGCATTGTAAGGCATGATGTCCGGTATAGCCGAGCTGGAAGGCAGGATGAAGCATGCGAAATAAAGGATCCTCACAATGCCACCACTGAGCCCTCTCTCCGTTCTGAAGGCGAGAGTGTGGCGCTCTCCGAATGCCTCCGACGCAACAAGACCTCCATATGAGTGAGCAGCGATCAAGATCTGTTTACCAGCGATCAGCAAGTCTTCGAGGACTTGCTTCACAAGTTCCACGTCGGCTTCGCGTGTCGTGGCGCCGGACGTCAATGTCGGAAGACCAGGACATTTTGCTTCGAAGTTCGCGAGCTCCAAAGCGTTCAGAATAGTGTCGTATGCTTCAGGGGTGTGCTATGTTTGGTAAGCATCATCCTTCACGCACTCGTTTGGTTTCGTCGGCTTACCCATGCTCCATGGATGAGAAGTACCGATGGCTTGTCCATTGTCATGGCGATCGGAGTTTCTTTCTAATGGTGTGTCAGCGACATTTTGTGTGTTGGTCAATTGAGCAACCTCATTGCTGGAAGTCTGACTCACTGACGGTCGAACAGAAAGCGGTCTTGAGATATCTTTGTTAACAAAAGTTGAGATCCTTTCCTTTGCTTCGAAAGGACTGCGTCATATGAGGTGTTAGCCAAGCAATCAGAGCAAACGTAGTGGCGAACGTCGTTATGTATCTTGCTTGTTTTGCTTTGTATATTGCCGTTCTAGTAACGCTGTTCCTTTCTATTGAGGAACGGCAAGCCCGATGCATCGTGAGCACGCATGCAGGTCGGACGTCAGCACTGGCTACTTTTTCACGCAGCATCCCGAGATCAGCGCAGATTCGAAACGATCGTAAGTCTTAGCACACTGATCGGCGCTCTCAGAACTGCCAAAAAAGGCTAATCACGTAGTAGCGCCTTCCTGGCTTTCTTGCGCCATTTTTTAGGCCGAGATTTGAACCCTCTTGTTTGCAATGGGTGCTGCACCGCCACGAGTCGAGATCTCCTCTTTGCTATGGCTATCATGGACGAATCGAACATGCGGCTGGATACTAGCATTTGTAACTATTGGAATTCAACGGCATCGTCTAACCCTGGCGTGCCTGGACTTATTCACCTTCTGTTTGTCTGCGTGCTGCACACGGGCCATGCTCGCGGTAGGATAAGTAAAGTCCCTTCTGCAATCCAATACCCTGGTCATAGAGCTAAACGTTCGCAAACAAGTCGTGGTCTACGAAATGGCATCGCATGAGAACATTTACAGTGGTATGATCGTCATTGCGATTGATCTGGCATTAATGCTAATTGAGGAATAGGATTTTGGGTCGACCATTCCAAGGGTCCAGTCTTTGGCGCAACAATCACCTTGGATTCGAAATGGGGGACTCTCGTCGCTTCGGCGGCAACACTGGCAGTCACCTTCACTGGAGCAGCAGTCTGGACAATTGTTGCCTTCGTCCTGCATCAGATGCGATCGACTGACAAATCTCGTGACGAGTTTGATGCTCAGCTACAAGTGGCTTTGAGAAATTCCGAAGCGCCTGATGCACTTTTGTGGACGCTGCTTGGACCAGGAGGACTCGCAACCACATGGCACGGACACAAGAGTAGAGCTTGGTTGAAGTGCGCAGTCCTTGCCTCTGCACCCGGTTTGATCTGGACTGGCTTCCTCATCGCTGGAATCTTTGTTGGCCAAATTGTGACCAGCACGGGAACAGATTCCCAAATGCTTCTGAAGGCTGGCGATTGCGGCTGGCTTACTCCAGCCGACCCTGCAGGTCAAGACAGTGCTTTGGGTATGCAGCATATCACCATCAATGCCTCTTCAGTGGCAATGCAATATGCCAGACAGTGCTATCAAGAAGACAGCTTATCTGCCGTCAGCTGCACGACTTGGCCGAAGCCAACATTGTCCTACCAGGTCGACAACGACCAACCCTGCCCTTTCTCAGGAGAAGGTGTTTGTTTCGAAGATGATGACAATGCACCTATAGCAATGCTCTCCTCCAGATTGGACTCTCATCTCGATCTCGGCATCAACGCACCCAACAGTGGGAGATTGACGCTAGAGAAAAGAGCTACCTGTGCTCCGCTTACATATGACTTTGTGGACAATCACGTTCGCTTCACCCCAAATACTGACAGCGACATCGCCATCGAGGAGTATCATTTCGGCAGCTGGATTCAGAATGATTTCAACACCACCTACTCATTCCAGTATGCGCCGGCTGTCCGGCAGCTGGGACTCAATGCTGTTGGGTACGGTGTGATTTCGTTCGACTCACCTTACCCGCACACGAGCGGCTCAGCAAACTGGGTACCGATAGCACCCTTTAACCAAACTTCTGGCGATCTGAGCTTGATCTTAGTGCTGCCCAACGCCGTCACTTTTACTTCTCCGGTCACCGACGTGATGTTTCAGACAAATACAGAAGCCGACCCAAATTTGCTGGGTGGAGCCCCCTATCGACCGTCCCGCAATGTCTACGCCTTGTCCTGTGTGGAGGAAAATCAGATTTGTAACCCAAACAATGGCCGATGTACGGGATTCCAACCATCTGTAAATTTTACTCGAGCACTGTCAGGGTCGGATGAAGATAGTTCTCTTAGTCAACTCGAACTGAGCCGAGCACAGAACGCAACAGCGTCCAGACTGATCTGGGCGACAATCAGCGCTAGCATGTTCAATGCAGTTCACGGCGTCCCGGGTTCTTTGGCCGCTCAGGGCTACCTCAACCAGCAAACCATCTCTCAGCCGGTGCCCGAAACGCAATGGAAGCGGGAAGTCCAAGGCTGGTTCGAGGCAACTTTGAGCAAACTTCAACTTTTGCAGAACGTCTGGGTTGATGTCCCACGCCAGTACGTCGAGTCCCATGCTGTCACAATCGCATTTCCTGACGACATAGAGTTGCAACGGCAATGTCATCAGCAGCGTGTGGCTGCTACTCAGACCCACCAGAACTACAGCTTCTTTGCTATCGCACTCATCGCTATAATGAGTGTTCTTACACCTGTGGTGTCGCACTCGCTGCCTTATCTCAAGCATTTCCTGCCAGCCTGCCATCCAAACGGTCACAGAACTGTCAGCTGGCAAGCAGAAGGTCTACTTCAGCTTCATCGTATGGCTATGGAAGGTGCCGGATACATAGGCTGGGAGAAGCAATCTGCCGACATACCTCGGACTGAAAAAGCTACTACGAGGCTACCACAAGCTCATATGGATTGGAGCAGTGAGCAACCCGTAGCTCTGCGATATCCATATCTTGATCTGGCTGAAAGAGACACCAAGGCGATACCTGCACCTTGACAGCGTAAGTTCTATCCTGGTCAGATTTACAGGCGTAGTGTCACTGACATGCGGTTGTACCAGATTGTGGACTGCCGCTGGCTCTGTCAGCTCAACGACGTTCAATGCTTTCATTGCATGTCGCATTTTCAGTGGATCTTTCTCGATTATAGCGCAGGGTGGTAGTGTCATGTTCATCGAGCGGGTGATCACTGATCAGAGCAACGAAGCGACTGCTTGGTATACAAATTGCGAACATAAGAGATATACTTTCCTGCACGAACGAACGAGCACGGAACATCAACCTGTGGGCAAGCTTTGTCATTCTTTCGCCTTACTTTGAATCTCTGACCACTGCATCTAACATGATAACAGAAAGCTGGCGATGGGTATTGGGTCTCTATACTTTCACGACTTAGCTGTGCTTGATGGCGCAGATCTATTTTTTTGAAAGGGCTTTTTACGACCGGAAACTTAGGCAGATTGTAGCGTTGCTCGAACGGATATGCGTGGCCGAACACTAAGAACGATTGGTATCTAACCAGAGAGAATGGCATTCTAGTAATAAGTGCAATCCTTCGCTAAGGCCGTCAAAAGACGGTTCACAGCGCTAATGAAGCCCATGATCTTTCTCTAGCCTGTGTATCATCTGGTCACGTTTGCCTGGGCGGTTTGAATCAACACGGCACTATCATTTCTCATCACCGCGCCACCATACAACTTCGGCACCGAACTCAAATCTGTGGAGACAGAGCTCTACACTCAGTACAACAGCTCTGATTATATCATTTGCCGGCTGCGGCTGGCATGCCAGCCCATGCCCTTCCCAAAAGCTCGCGAATACCCTCCGCCTGCAACTCCCGCGGATTGGGATATCGGGCGCTCAAAGCTTTCTGGGTCGCGTCGTCAAGATCGCTTTCCTTCAAGCCAAAGTTTTTCAATGCCCGAGGCGCGCCCAATTGTTCAAGAAGAAGGTTCAATCCATTCACTGCATCTCCGCCGCTGCCTGGGAACAGTGGCGCCAGAAGCTTCATCTGACGTGGAATCGCGGGTGCATTGTAGGCCAAAGAGTGTGGGAGCAGAATTGTGTGCGTCTCTGAGTGCGGAAGACCGTATGAGCCGCCGAGCATGTGACAGAGCTTGTGATGAATGCCCATGGATGAATTGCCAAGGCATGTACCGCAGAGCCAGGCACCATAAAGAGCACGTTCTCGGGCATCTCTCGATGAGCCGTCCGACGTAATCTTCGGAAGAGCTTCTGCGAGGGCTTTGATGCCTTCTGATGCCATGAGCGTCACGATCGGGGTTGTGTTCGCCGCATACAGAGCTTCGATTGCATGTGCCATCGCATTAACGCCTGAAGTGATGCAGATAGCGGTTGGTAGTGTCATGAGCAGATCAGCATCATATATGACCGTCGTAGGAAGGATCTTGGGGTCCGATCGAGTGACTTTCTCGCCCTTGTGTGTCTCACCGAGAATAGGTGTCATCTCGCTCCCCGAATAAGTAGTCGGGACGCACACATGCGGCAGACCTGTGCGGATCGAAATGGCCTTGCCTAGGCCTATCACTGAGCCTCCACCGATTGACACGATGCAGTCGGCAGAGACATTCTCTAGGTATGCCATAGCTTCAACAGTGGTTGCGGTTGGCGTATGCATCACTGCACCATTGTATGACCCAGCTGCTTTGATGCCAGTAGTGGCACACAGTTGGGCAAGCATCTGCGTCTGTGAGGCCCCTCTAGGTGTGGACAAGAACAGCGGAGATGTTGCATTACATCTCTTGATCTCATTTGCAATCTGACTGATCGTTCCTGCACCGAAGACGACTCGGCTCGACTTCAAATCGTGTACAAATGAGTCCATTCTTTGGTTTGAGACGGGATCGTTTTGATGAATTCCTTGGTCAGATCTTAAAACGATGTGAGGAAATGGTTTTGATAAGGTCGAAGGAACATTCATTTCTGGATTCATCGAAGGTCGAGTTTGATGGCGTGTGCCGGTGCTTTCTCGCCTCGAGCAACCCGCGGACCGAAAGCCGGCTGGCAAGGCATGCCTTCGGATGACAGCCGGCTCTCTGTTTTCCGGTACTTTGGATTTCCGGCTTCCGTTGCGGGCAACTGATCGACACCTGCGGATCACAGAATGTTGACAGGCAGCGAGGTCCGATCGATAAATTATTGTAGACATACATAGTCCCCATGTGCGATTGTTCCTCAATTGAGATCCATAACAGTTTCTAAAGCTTCTGTACTAGCCCTGCCCGTACCCGATTATTGACTGAGTCTCACAATGTCGTCAACTACAGCAACTGCGGCTCCTCCGATCAGTCTAAAAGACCTGACAATCGAAAACATCACAAGCAACGTGCACGCGATTAATTCTACGTGCCCTGATCCGCGCTTGAAGTTCATCCTGGAGCGCGTAGTTGTGCATCTGCACGATCTCGCCAGAGAAACACGTCCCAGCACCGCCGAATGGATGAAAGCATTACTGTTCCTGACCGAAGTAGGACAGATCAGCTCGGACGTCAGACAGGTAGGTGACTCAGACACACAACCGGTAAAAGCTGTGGAGGTAGAGTGCTAAGGATCACTGTTCAGGAATTCATCCTCCTCTCGGACATCTTGGGTCTTTCCTTGCTGGTTGACTCTATCGATCACCCCAAGCCAAAAGGCAGCACAGATGGCACAGTCCTTGGCCCTTTCCATACCCATGAGGCTGTCCACAGCCAGAATGGAGGTTCTATCTCTGCTGATCCAAGTGGGAAGCCACTTCTCGTGCTTTGCACTGTTAAAAACATGGAAGGCAACCCAATCGCTGGCGCCGAAGTTGACGTTTGGGAGACCGACTCCAAAGGCTTCTATGATGTGCAATACAGCGACCGGTCAGGGCCTGACGGTAGAGCGATCTTGACCAGTGATGATTCGGGAGCGTTCTGGTTCAAAGCAATTCTTCCCGTGCCGTATCCGATTCCACACGATGGACCGGTCGGCAAACTCTTGAAGCAGCTTGGCCGCCACCCTTACCGGCCGAGCCACATGCATTTCATGTTCAAGAAAGACGGCTATGATCCATTGATCACGTGAGTAATGTCTCCATCTGTGTTGACAAGAACGAACCTTAACCCAAGCTTTCAGTGCCTTATATCTCAAAGATGATCCATATGAGTCCACGGATGCAGTTTTCGGTGTCAAAGACTCTCTGATCGTCAATGTTCAGACAGTCGAAGACAAGAAACAAGCTGAACACTTCGGGGTCGAAGTGGGCTCCGCTTTGTTAAAGTACGATTTCGTGCTTGTGACCGAGAAAGCTGTGGCTGATCTGCGGCGAAAGGAGTCGGAAAGGGCTTTGACGTCGCAGGGCCAAAATTTCCGATTTATTGATGGCCTGCCAGTCCCAGATGTGGACTGATTCTCGATCAACAGGATACACGCGGACAAACATATTTGCAGACAAGAGCCTCTCGAGAACGTGAAGCCCAAGTGACGTGAAACCAATTTTGCGTTCAAGTAGCCCTCTGTGGCTTCTATTAAGAGCTCCCTTCTAATCGTAATCTGTGAAAATAAAAGATTCGTTGGGTAGGTCAACGCCCATGAACTGAGTAAAATCCATAAGCGTATCCAGGTCTGTAATTGAAGCAAACATGGCGCTTGGATCCTGGCCGGACTCTGTATCTGGAAAGAGGCCTTCGGGCGAATCGTGTGATGCAGCTGCCATGTGCCAAGATGGTTCTTGGGCGCAGTGATTTGCGCTTTGCATCTCCATCGACTCGGCAGGGAACGCACCGGACCCTTGTTGCGTGTACGACCTGGCGACGTCGAGCACTTCCGTCATAAGGTCGGCACTTCGACGCGCCACGCTGGCTTCCTCCATGGACCGCAGCACGTTTTGGCTTTGGATCACATCTTTCTCGAGGACATCGTGTGGGACATCGCATTGCCCGAACATCATGACGTACAAGACGATCATACCAGCATATAGGGCGTACGTCGAATTGTACCACCATGTACGGAAATAATGGCGTGTCTTGTAAGATTCGTGCAAGAGGAAGATAGTTTCGCGCGCAGCTGCCAAACACATACTAACATGAGCTTGTTTGTTCAGCTCGGTATCGTTTGTGAGGCCTGTTAAAAACGGCCGGTGCAGAATGGCGCGTGTGTTGAGGTAGCGCAATTGCAGGACCACTTTCTGCTTAGCAGCCGATTCTGCTTCCCTCAGAGAGACGTGATCGAATTTGTGCCAGTCAGGAAGGTTGTTCTTCCATTCCTCGAGAAGCGCGTCGATGTTGAGCGCGATGCTAGATCTCTGTGACATGGTGTAGCCTTTGGGGTTATGATATATTTCTTTAGAGATTCGTCGGAGGAGAACTGCAAGGCGGACCATCTCGTTGATCATAGCGACACTATAGTGTTCCTCTTCTGGGGACGACATAGAAGCAGATGGCTCCTGTAACAAACAAAATCAGCTTGTCTTGCCATCCAGGGATCACTGCCGGCAGAGTTGAACAGGGTCTTCATATCGTCGTTGCTTTGATCATGTCCGACCGCTACTGCAGAGTTCGGTGTCGGATCATGTAAGACAGCAGGGGCGTACCTTAATCTTTGGGAAGGATATCGGGTAGTTGTGTGGTTTTCCCACACTATCGCGACGTCCAGAAGAACAGCACATGTCGCTGCGACATCAGTGGTCAGGTTTGGAATGACACAGATCGTTATTGGCACTTACATCTCGTGCGAGTATATGCACCTAGAAGCGAATGAGTCAAGGAAGATTTTAACCTCACATTACAATCGAAACATACCACCAGGTCCTTCGTGCAGCTCTGCGGTCTCGTGGCGAACTTTCCATAGCTACAGTAGGCAAGCCGATGGCTAGTGCAGTACGAACAGCCATTCCACAATACATATAGCAGGCGTGTGGTTTGAGCATGTTTTGGCAATAAAGAGACTATTTCATGCGTTAGGCCTCTGTATCCTCGCCAATGCGACAGGACTGAACTCACCATCAGAAGAAGGGTCTGCGCGCTCTCAAGCGAGCATACCTCAAAAACATCACCCAGAAAAGCCCTTGCTTCCTGGAAGTATGATCGAGAAAGCGTCCGAAGAGAAATCTGTTGTGGAGAGACCGACGGCTGATGCTTGCTTTGCTCTATGGCAATAATTTCTTGGGAGAACTCTTCTGCTACTTCTCGGCCAGCGACAAGCGCGCCCACAGCGACTACAATGTTGAAAAGGGCCACAAAATGCTTTCGCTGTGCCGACTTCGCTGCATTGACATCCCGTACCCATATTTCAGCTTCGCATTGTACCATGAATTCAGTACCATCTAGCATGGGATGGAGGTAGTGCAGGTTATGAAGATAGCTACGAACGAGCTCACGCTCGAGGCGGTGCTTGACGGCAGTGTGAGGAGCATCATTGCCACCGATTCGACCAGGTGACCGGATACGAAATGAACCATCAAAATTCGAAGAGGCGAGCCGTGAAGATTGATTGTTGTCAGATTGATTCGCTCGGGTAGGCGCTCCATGGGATTCCCTGCTCTGCAAAGTAGGAGGTGGTGTGTCGCGACGCGAGGGCGGGAACAGTGGCTCTTCTATGGAAAGTAGATTGACTGCAGATGGTCGTTCAAATGGTCGGTGACCACGGCGGTGATCCGCAGATGAACTGCCCACTCCAGTCTCGTCTTGTGAAGGCATAACTGGGTTCAATGATGATGTCCAGAGCTGCCCATGACGGCATTTGTTGCGAACAAAAGAGAAAAGCTGGTTAAGTAATACATGATTAGAGGAGGTGCCGTAGAACTCCATGCCGTGCGTTCGTTCGTTTACGTCGCCTATCTCGTCGCCATTACTGATCTCTTGCGGAGTTCTTTCTGGGATTGCAACAATGCCAGGCATAGAGCTTGCAACCTCCGCGGGTGCAGTATTCATTTCAGCCCGCTGGACCTGGCGAGGCCGACGGGGTCGCAGACCCCTCTTGCTGACGCCGTAGTAGCACACAGCTGCATGTCGCACGCAGCGCGAGCAGGGCTGGCATTGATCACATTTTGCCTTCTTAGCACGGCAACGCTCGCAGGCGTGAGATGCGCGTGGGAGGTTGCGAGGGCCGGGATTGGAGCTGGTGCTGGCAGTCGGAAGACCACTGGCGGAAACCATGGACAAAAAGGGAGTGGATGAGTGATCGTGGAAGTTGCAAGTGGCAGGAAAGATAGAAAGGACCGGGGACTAGGGCCAGGCTGCATGTTCTTAGCCGGGCGCCGGAAAACCGGAAAGTTTGCTGATCCGGCTTTGGCGATCGGTAATTAATTTACGACAAATGGGATTCGACATCTGCACTATGTTATAGTGCCCGGCAGGCTTCAGTCTTTCATTTCTCTCCAATGTCACATTGGTTGGTGTCGGGTTGAGGATATGCGGAAAACCGGTTCGTGACCTCGGTCATCCGCAGGCTACGAACAGGAGAGGAGCGGAAGTGGAATGATGAAGACAGTGTGGAGATTCGGGATGCCTAATGCTTCGGAAAACAACATTTGGGTATAAGGAAAGGGTTTAAAGAGTGCAGGGCGTCCTAAAAGATGACAGTACTGTCGGACTTCCTTCAACTTTGCACCACATTGCCTCCAAGATGCCTGTCTTCCAAGAGACCGCCGACGCTTCGCGAGACCTCAGAGTTCTACCATCACGTGCCCTTCCACTGCCCAGGAATCAACCTGACAGCGTCCCAAATGCACATGACCACCGGGAAGTTGTCGTGGTTGGCGCTGGACCTAGTGGTCTCTTTCTCACTCTACTGCTTGCTCGCTACGGCATCACCGATTCTTCCCTGCTGTGCCTCGACTCCAAACCAGGCACTCTGAAAGCGGGACAAGCAGACGGGTTACAGCCTCGTACTCTTGAAGTACTCCAGAGTCTAGGTATCGCTGGCGAGATACTGCGAGAAGGCTGCCATATGACCGAGGTTGCCTTCTGGAATCCCGTCGTCTCAACCGGATCAGAACCAGGGCAAAAGAAAGTCGGCATTGAGCGGACGGCGTTCGTGCCAGACGTAGCAGTCCCTGCGCGATATTCTCATGAAGTCACGATCCATCAGGGTCGCATTGAACGGATCTTGCAAGAGAATCTCCATCTCTACGCGCCACAGGACGTTATCCGACGATCGCATCATTTCACTAACTATGAAATTGATTACGAAAATCATCCCGAATACCCCATCCTTGTCAAGTATGAATGCGAGCTGGAGGATGGCACCTTAGCTCAGAGCTCAGTCCGTACAAAGTACCTAGTCGGCGCAGACGGGGCGCACTCCAAAGTTCGAAAGTCTATGGGTCTTGAACTCGAGGGCGAGACATCTGACCACATTTGGGGCGTGTGTGATTTCGTTGCCGACACGGACTTCCCGGATATTCGAAATCGCTGTGCTGTGCACTCTTCGTCGGGATCTGTCATGGTCATCCCCCGCGAACAGATTGCTACGGGCGAGTACCTGACGCGATTATACGTCCATGCGCCAGAATCTCTCCGGTCAGAAGCGGAAGATGATGTGGAAGAAGAAGCGTGCGCGAAGCAGAAGAGCAGAACCAGACGCCAGGCCCTCACGTTGGAACAAATCTTCAAGCAGGCTCAAGCGGTCTTTGCGCCCTATCAAATCAAGATCAAGGAGAACACGAAACCAGACTGGTGGGCTGCGTACCAAATTGGACAGAGAATGAGCCCCAAATTCACCCAGAGAGCACCTGACGGTGTTGACAGAGTGTTCATCATTGGTGATGGTAAGTTTCATGCTCCAGATTGGTACGTCTCGAAAGAGCTAACACCACGCGCATAGCATGTCATACACATAGCCCAAAAGCGGGTCAAGGTATGAACGTCTCGATGATGGACGCATACAACCTTTCATGGAAGCTGGCACACAGCATTTTAGGCCTGACGCCACACAAAGTCAAAGGCCAACCTGATCCCGTGCTCGAAACATTCGATCAAGAACGTGTTGATACTGCACGTCTACTGATCGACTTTGACAAGAAGTTCTCACACATGTTCTCCGGTCAGATCGGCGCTCAAGATTCTTCCACCCAAGGGCTTTCTCGAGCAGAGTTTCAGTCAATCTTCAGCCAAGGGAGCGGGTTCACCAGTGGCTGTGGTCTTCACTATCGTCCAAGCGCAATCGTCGATGACATCGGAGCAGCTGGCCCTATCGCATCTTCGGCCATAGATTCTCAAAGTACACACCTTACAACCGGCCGGAGGCTTCTAAACGTTGAGCTCAAACGTTACGCCGATGGCAGCATCCGCCAGCTCCACGATGGTACGTTATCCTCCGAAATTCCCATGTCCATTTGTCATCTGACTCAATCTTCCAGAGATGGGGTCTTCCGGAAGATACACACTTCTACTGCTTACCAGCACAGATCTGCTTGTTGAATCCGGCACATCACAAGCCGCCTTACGGTCTGCAGAAGCCACACTCTCAAGATATCCGCATGGCGTCATTGATTTGATCGTAATCCATCCTCTTCAGCAGCGGTTCGAGTGGACTGACATTCCACGATTCGTCAAGCGCCTGGCAGAGATGAGAACCTACGGCATTTCCAAGAAAGAAGACGCTTACGAAGTGTACGGGGCGTCCAAAGACAAAGGTGCCGTGGTTGTTATTAGACCCGACGGCTACGTGGGCACAATCAGCCATCCGGGATCTTTCGAGGCCGTTGATGCGTACTTCAAACGCACTCTGAGGGAGATCTGATGGTCTTTCGATTTCGGTTCCCTCATAATTGATCATCATCGCTAATCACTCCCCAACATGATATTGAGCGTTTTCTATCATAACATATATATACTTGTATCCACAGAAAAGAACAGACATTACCGGGCTTAGGGTTAGTGTTTCTCAAACGATATCCGAGCTGCGGATCATGTGTGGCTGTTGCCTAGACTCGTGTTCTTAACAGCAACTCGAAAGGCATTGTTCAGAGAGAGCAACGTCTAACTAGCACTCGGTCCTCAACAGGCCCAAAATGGGTTATCAAATGAGCCCAGCTCTCGAGGAAGACATTCGCCGTCTGATCGACATCCAGTTCGCTGCGTTCGGAGACGATCCCACACACCAACTATTGTATCCCGGGGACCAATCCTCGAATGCAGTCCGCGGAAAAGCATGCGAACGCACCCTTATCTCATGGCGGCAGACACCGGAGATGCTGATCACAAAAAGCGTTGAAAGCAGCACAGGGGCAATCGCAGGCTTTGCGAAATGGATGTTCTTCAAGACTGCACGCTCAGAAAAGGAATGGAATGTCAAGCCGAATGCTCCATGGGCAGAAGGGCATCACCGCGTCGTCGTGGAGCAGTTGCTCTCAACGACCGCTGAGATCCGAGGCAGGATGTGGCAAGGCAGGCCGCACGCGGGTTAGTCGCTTGCATCTCATTCGACCCAGAGGCCATCATCTGATACAATGCTAGTTCTGGGCCTTCTTTGTGTACATCCAGACTTTCAGCGTCGGGGCGTGGGGAAGAAGCTGGTGCAATGGGGCGTACGACAAGCTGCAGACCTGGGCTTGACCGTACATCTGGAAGCTAGTCCAGAAGGCCTCCCTTTGTATCGAAGTTTAGATTTTAAGATAATTGAGACTGTGGTTGTTGGAACCAATGAATGGGATGGCGGATTTGAGAGACAGTACGTAGTCATGCATTGAGTGCCCACGAGGCTGGTGTCGAACACGGCTCAGCATTGTGGAGTTGTGAAAGATACTTAAGACGCGGATACACAAACTATCCGAGGATTCTTTTACAAGCGAAATGGAAAGACGATATTGAGGTCAACTGTTCTTCATTCTGGATAACCTAGATTGACTTTCAATGTTTCCAAAAATTGGGGAGGAACTAACAAAGGAAGCTCTCAAAGGAGGATCCTCACAAAGGAGAAAACATCCACACAGCGCAAAACAACGAATCTGGCTCTGATCTACTTTTGGGCGTTACGATAAGCTTTGATGGCCTCGATGTTCCAGGCAGCGCGCACGAGCTCGGCGTCAGCATCGACGCGAGTCGCCTGCCTACGATCAGAAGCAGCAGCGGATTGGCGATCATAGTCCGAAGCATCCGGCGCGAGGCGAGACGTGAAGGTGCTGGGGCTCTCGTGAGCCGGGAAAATCAGCTCGGCAACCGGGTCCTGGGCAGCGACAGACTGGAAGTCCGCATTGAAGGCCTTGAGGCTCTCAATGGTGGGCAGGCGAGCGATGAAGAGCTCGAAGAGCTCGTGGATCAAAATGCCATGCTCTGGGATGGCAGCCCTGATCTCTTCAGGCGTCGGCTGGATGGCAGTCTCAGCCAGCTTGCCAGCGCGCGACTTCAAGGCAAGCTTGCAAGCGCCAGCGACCAAGATCTGCTGGTTTGCGTTCTGGGCAGCACGAGCAGCGGCGGCGGCGGTGCCCTGCCTAGTGCGAGAAGCAACCGGGCTGAAGACGGAGTGGAAAGGAGTGGTGCGCTGCATGATGGTGGTCGTTGCAGTGGTGGTGGGAGTGATTGTGATAATGAGGTGGATGGATGGAAGAAATAGTCGATACTTTGGCGATCCAACGAGACCATTATATACTCTCGTACATTCAACGTTGATGCAACAGAAGACGTGGCATAGCGGCATTGTTCTGCTCGACTTGACAGCTCGTCGCAATGGGCACTCCGTGTACAATGGTATACTGTAAAGCTTCCCAACAAAGCCAGGACAGCAACTGCGTTGTGCGAATCATTGTGCCAGAGTAGGCTCACCATTTCCACGTGGGCGAGATTTGTGGGTCTGGGCAATTATTGGTCAGTGTTAGTGGAAGATTATCGCGAACAGTGTCAAAGAATATTGGAAGCAAGTGAACAGCTCCTCCGTCGTGGCCGATTTATCCAAAGGATATTGGATAACTCACTTCTCCTCCTTCGCCTTCTCCTCTGCCTCTTCGATTACACTCCTCAGAGACTCCGCCGACGCCTCCAAACCCTTCTGCTCACCATTGCCAAGAGGAAGCTCCAACACCTCTTCAATTCCTTTCCGGCCCAGAATCACCGGCCTACTCAGGTAGACCTTCAGCTCCTCATCAAAGACACTGACAGGCCTCACGTTCCTCTGGTCGAACAGAATCGACTTGCAGATACTGGTCGTCACACTACCGATACCAAACTCTGTCGAGCCTTTGTTCTCGATAAGTGCAGAAGCCTTCTGACGTGTCTCGGTAGCGATTGCTTCGCGGTCGAGCGATTTGGTCGCAGGGTACTGATGGAGAGGGATTCCCGCAACGGAGGCGCTAGACCAGGCGACCTTTGCATGTGTTATCAGTGTCTGTTGCTGGTGCCCTCATTGTTTGAAGACGGCTTTAGGGCTGGCAGCTTACCACTTGACTCTCGCCGTGCTCTCCAATGACGAATGCATCAATACTGCTCGCAGCGACGCTTGCTTTCGCTGCCAGAGCGCCACGCAGACGCGCAGAGTCGAGGAATGTGCCGCTGCCGATGACCTGTGTAGTCGGTAGGCCAGAGTATTGCAGAGCGAAGTAGGCGAGGACATCGACTGGGTTCGCGATAAGGAGAAGAATGGCTTCCTTGTTGAAGGGCTTCATGTCTTTGATCACGCTGGATAGGATGGCTTGGTTGCGGCCGATGAGGTCAGTGCGAGATTCGCCTGTGAAAAGTTATTGTTAGCGATCTCTTTGCGCCTGAGACCAATGTGATAAAATGGCTCCATGCTCTGAGGCTCACTGGCAGCGGAATCGAGAGCTCTCAGATAATTGTACGCTGAGTCCAATGATCACTCACCCTTCTTCTGCGCCGCACCCGCAGTAACGACAATGATATCACACTGTCCGGCTTCAGCGTGCTCAGCGGCTCGCACGCGAGTGCTCGTATTACCATGATAAGTGGCATCGCTGAGATCCTGAACCTGAGCGTCGCGAAGCTCAGTCTTGGGGTCTACTAGTAAGATTTCGCTGGCGACTTGGCTGTTCTGTTGGGTGCAAAGTAATCAGGTCAGCAGATGGCTTCATTGATACTGATGAACGAAGCAAGAAGGTATCAATCGATACCATGTATGTCGACAGTCCCACGACAAAGAGTACAAGTGATAAAAACATACTACCCAAAAGTCAGCCTTCCATCCTCATCCCCGTCCAAGAAACCAACCATCTCCCTCCTTGAAGACACGGCTAGCCAACATACCAATAAGCGAAAACGCAATCGTCGCCCCCACAGTCCCAGCGCCAATGATAGCGATCCTCGAAGCAGTTGGCGTAGGCATTGTTGCGTGACTCCTGTACGAAACAATCTGCTGTTGGCGTTGGTGTTGTCGATTTGCCCCAAGCTTTACGCCAGTAGTAACGGCTGTTGATCGAGATCTACGAGGTATGTAGTTACCCTGTGCAGCAATAGCAATACAAGCATGCGATTGTCGCTGTCGCACACACGCAAGGGACGTGCGAGAGCAGACAATACTGACGTAATCCAGACGTAAGCACGTCATTGCTCTGGATGCGTTCATCCTGTGAACTAGCATTTGATCATACGTCGAATTCCAGCCGCTGGATGCGAATGTAGGGCATGAAGGATTTGCGGTAGCTACTGCGAAAAAGTGACAATGACTGAGAGAAAAAGAGCGTGTCGATCGGGACTCACAACAATCGAGATAATGCACCTCCAACAGGACCAGGCCCCGCAGTGTCGATCTGCGGCCGAACCAGTCAAGCGAAATGCTCGGCGACCAGAGATGTAATGCTACCAGTGGCTTTGTCGAGTAATACTTGTCGACATGCTGTGGCTAAACAACGCGACCTTCAAAGCAAATGCAGAGCAACAGTGAATATTCCCGAACCGGAGCGAAGACATGTCGAGGTGGAGTATCATTTCAATTTCTTCAGCCCGCCTACAGCAGCGGCCAATGCATACATCTATCTACAATTATAACAGTACGAAGGGTGAGGTATCATCCAAAGCCCAAAAGGACAAGCGAGCAAACAATGAGCGCAACACGAGCAATCTATTCTTTCTGCGCTGCTTCCATCATCTTTTCGAGACGAATCGCATTTCGCCTGCTTGTTTCTTTACAATCGGCTGCGAAACAAAAATGTTAATTACAAAAAACGCCTTCTTTCCCTAATGCTGTCTCCGAAAAGCGGAGACTGGTATCCAACATCTGCGCCGGGTATGCTGGTATTGGTTTCTTTTCTCGATTTCTTCTGTTCCCCGCTAAAGCGTTTGGCAAGTTCTCTTGTGGCAGTCTTGGTGAGTGAATGGTGTAGTATGTGAGGTGGTGGCGTGAGGTCGTGTCTGGGTCGTTGGTCGGCGTGTCGAGAGGTGTGTAGTGAGGTGAATGAAGAGGAGAAGCGGAGCGTATGTCCCGAGGCAAACGCGGACAACTCGTCGGCGGCGATTGTTCCTCATGCTTCTTTTGAAAGAGCCCGAAGCTCATTATTCCAGGTTTTCTCAACCGATGACCTCTTATTCATCCGTCAGGCGGTCCAACAGATGAATGCTCAGAATCATCACCAGCAAGCCAATGGTGACAATGATGAATAGTGCAAAAGCGAACCAACCCAACACCATCGCACTGGTGCCCACACCACTTCTGACACTGCCATTGCCGAAGTCTTGAGCAATCTGCGCAGCTGCCACCGATGCTGTATGTTGCCATAAGACTGACACAAGAACGAAGATCGAGGCAATGAAGATAAGAGCGAGAGCGACTTGCGAAACCGGTCTTGAAGGGAAAGGCTTGATGTCGATATCGGAGCCAGTGCGAGCATCACGCTCCTCATGCCAGCCAGGGAAAGTTGCGAGGAGGAGGAAAGTAACGAAGGCGAGGATGATGGCAACGATTCTGCAAGGATTGTTAGTCGGACATCTAGTGGACAAGAGAAGAAGACGGTGCTTACAGGAGGTAGGGGAAAACGACGGCGTTCTTGAAGGTCGTTGCCACCCAGATCAAGTTCAATGGATCCTGGTCAATGTTGATGCGCTCCGCAAGAGCGGTAGCATTGTTCGAGCAGAGGAAAGCGCCGTCTGTGTTTGCGCACAGTCCGAAGTATCCAACGCGCACTTCAAGCGCTGCTTGTCCAACAATGTTGGCGATAGCCGCTGTGACACCAGGATCGACTTGTGTCGGATCGTAGTTTGGTGTGTAATCATCGTAGTAGAAATTGATGAGGAAGATGCCGGGGATGAGCGGCGAAGATGAGGAGCAGCCGGCTAAGAGTAGCGCTATTGGGATCGTTAGCACTTGAGGTTTTGCAAGTGGTTGCTGGAGGTGGTAAACTTACAGAGCAGGATAATTGCTATCGCAATCAATATCATGAGCACATGGTGGTAACCCAGGAAAGGAATCAATCGCTGGATTCCGACAGCGAACCGTACGTTCGGCATGATGGCAGAAAAGGTCTACCGGCTGTCTGGTTTATGGGAGATGGCTCCGCAGAGATCAAACTCCGCCCGTCTGGGACGGGAGAAGGAAGATTGCCGGCTTGGAATGCGCTCGCGCAGGTTGGTGTAGGTGTTTTTGTTTCGATTCGGTAAAGAATGTTCGACGGTCGATGTTCTTGGAATGCGGATTCGGATCGATCTGGCTCAAAGACGGACGTTTGTGGAGCGACCGTTGTCCACTGTTCGGAAGGAAGTTGGCTTTGGATCGAAGGTGGATTTGTGGTCTCGTCTCTGCAGCAACGCAAGAATGGTCAACAGGATAGCGATGGTGTTGCAGTGAGTGTGTGTGGAGGAAGTGGGAGTGGGAGAGGGAGGCTTAGCTTGAGCAGAAGTGCAATTGCTAGTATCGTCAGGCCGAGAGCGTGCGCGTAGCAAAATGCGAGAGGTTAGGAGGAGGCTGGTAGACCCATCAAAGTCCCAGCCATCTCCAGAGACATACTGCGCTTGCCAGCCACCAGAGAGGAAGCGGGCGCCGGCGTTGCTGGGCAACGCACGTGAGTAAACAGACGCTAGTCGTCACATCCTCCAACTTCTCCACGCGAAACTTGGCCAAGGTACGGCTCGCGCGCCATTCCCGCTGGGCCGGCGTCACCGTACCTGACGCTACGGATATGCAGAGGCGGTAAGCTTTCTCCGACGTGGAGGACGTTGGGATGGCAGGCCACTTTGACTTGTTCTGGATGTCGAATGTCTTACCCTCCATACAATCCCTTTGTACCCTTGAATGCTGGTATGCTGCACGCTATGTCGACTTCCATACACTAATGCTGTAGTGAGCGAACTCACGTAAATACCGCTGACAGACTGCAAGTCGATACCCATTCACGGCCACAAAAGGCCGCTCCTCGTCGCCATGAAAATATCAAGACTCGACACCCGCCACATGTAGACAATTTAGTGGTCAGGCAGCAACATTGCTGGGCTAAGCTTTTGCTGTCTCATGCTGTAACGCTGGCAGAGAATCGGCAGATTTGACCCTGCATCTATCCAACCATGTTTCGACGTTGACAGTCACATGACTTGTATCTTCGAATTAATATTCCACAGCATAACGAGGGTCAAAGGCACTGAGCAAATCCAAGTACATTCATCAGTGAGACCTCGATATCGGACCGCTCGGATGCGTGATAGCATCGCCACGGAGCGCAAGAACAAACAAGAGCTACGAATTACTGGAACAACACGATTACCAGCGCACAAAGACGTTCCGACGCCGCATATTGCCTTTCCTACCCAACCCGACCTCACTCGAGCCAGCCCGGATAGTCCCTCTTCGACGCATTTAAGCTGGCGCCCATGACCGCCGCGTGAATGCAAGGATCAAAGCCCCTGCTGATATGCAACTCGAGGCCGTTCTTGATGCAAGCATCACAGTCCCGCCGATCGACCGGCTCGGCCTTGTCTTCGAGCCAGGCTGCTGCGCGAAAACTTGCGTTAGCTCCGGATGTAGAATGGCAGGAGGAGCAGGGGAGATATGTGTATCTCCGGAACGGAACTTGTGCATGGCGTTGCCCGCTCCGCGACGGCTGAGGCTTTAAGGGCTGCTGCAAAGTAGCGCAGGTAGCAGCGCGCGCCGGCGGTGCCGGTTGTTGGGTGCTGGCAGGCGGCGTGTGTGCGGTTGAAGCGGATGCACATTGACTTGGCTTGCGATGGGGTGGGGGTTGAGGAGGGAGAGGAAGGGAAGAGAGCTGGTGTTGAAATGGACATTTGCCGTCATTCGTACTGTGATCAGTGGTTTCTGGACGACGACGACGACGACGACGATGCGGATATCTATGACATTGACCGTGTTCAAACATGTCTCCTGGGGCCTCCGCAACGAGTAGACACTGTTGCAACAATATGACGCAAGCAAAGCAACTTCCAACCATGGTTCGGATTCCAAGATCACGACATTTCCGTTGTTATACACAAATTCTGAAACTCCATACGATGAGTACAGTCACAATCTCACTCCACCCGCATTGGAAAACAAACTCGTCAGGGACGCCACGAAGGATGAGCGCTCAACAAATCGCTGAGCCGCACGCCCATACTCCTCGCATACACATCCATGTCCAGGCCCTTCGCCTTCGCCAGCTCGATGCCAGCCATGATGCACGCGTCGCAATAGCCCCTGTCGTAGTATTCGTTCTGGTACTCCAGCCCTGCACCAGCCTGGCACCTTTCGAAACGGGGACCGGCGTTCTCGCAGTAGTACGTTTCGGGCACGGTGCCGCTCGCGTGGTGACCGCAGGAAGGATAGACTTTGCGGTAAATGATACACATGGTGCTGCGGAGCGTTTATTCGTGCTTTTGTGTTGATAGGAAGATGATCGTTGGAGAATGTCGGTGAGTCGTGGTCGTCCGGATCGAAGGCGGTCCTCGTTATGAGTATGTCGGTTGGTTGGGGAAGACGGATACATTTCCTTGATCAAGGGCTTTTATAGTTGAGAAGAGCAATTGCGATTTGCAGTGAACGTGTCGAAGTCGTGGCATTTACCACCAGCTTGCATCTGGACACTGATGTCGCGCAGGCAAGTACGCGGCCTTGACCATCCGGGCTCAAAGTCGATAGAGCAAGGACGTAATTTTAGCAATTGGTCATACTCCAGACCCGACATCTCTTCATCGAAGACAGGGAGCATCATCTCCCGCTCCAGTCGACACATCAGATCAGCTCATCATCTCATGGAACCTGTTCCTTCTGGTACAAGGTAAGAAGAAAATTGGCATCGGTGGATCCAAGAATCCAACGCTCACAGTTCCGCAAGCAGCTTGGGGCACAGGAGCGGTGGCTGCGAGGGTTTCCGTTCACTTGCGGGTTTGAATTGAGTCGAACCCAAGGAATTCAGACTGAATTTGTATATATAGATCTCGGCCAGTAGATGGATTGGCATGGCCTCCAGTGAACAAGCGTAAAGGCGCCTTCTCTCTGTGGGGATGTGTCACTAGTGATTGCGGTTGCTGAGTATGAGTACATGAGACCGTGGGGAGCATCTCAAAGTGATGTCCGCTGGGCACTGAAGGAGCAGTGGATGTTGACAGAGTTAATATTGAACAATCTGGCCAGCTTGTTTGTGCTTGATCCTGCTTGCAAAGGAATCTGCTTGCCGATTTCATGACACGTAATACTCTGGCTTGCTGTCAGCTCTTCCAATCATGAAACGCAGAAGAGCAATCTGGCATGGTGACTGCAGCCTCCATAGTCCCTGCTACAGGTCTTGCGCTCAAGTTTGTGTACGGCCTCTCAATGGTAACGGCAAGATTGTAAGTCTTCAAGGTAGATTGCACTGGCACTTCGGGAATTCTGAAATACAGGCGACGTGAACAGTATCTCAACGGTTAGTATACTCCTAAAATCGACTAAAGCCTATGATGATAGCTTAGAGGGATGACGACAAAGCGCTGGTACGTAAGGCGTACACAAATTTGAGCGTAAGGGCTGTATCGTCGGTACGTCCTACCAGGCTTCAAGTCATCACGCGCGATCATATGCTTGAAGTGTTCATTCCACTAGAGCGTGCATCACTTTGAAGAATTGTTCGTACAAGACAAATTTTGGCACACTGCTTCTGACAAGCAGGTACAAGCGATGGCTAAAATACATCAGCGTTGACAAGTGAACGCTCACCCGAATTCGACCCTTTGGGTATGTCCACGCAACACAATCATCCCGTCCACCAATCCACCATGTAGCGCCAGCAGCATATCGCATCATAGCCTCAGTACTCCATGCTCCCATAGCCTTGGTTTCCTTGCGCGACATTGGCATCGAGGCTTCTGTACCCGCCACGGCCACCACGTCCTCCTCTTTGACCTCCGCGACCGCCGCCTCTTCCGCCTTTGAAACCCTGGCCACCACCTCTGCCGCGATTGCCACCTCCACCTCTATGCGCAGGGCCGCTTGGAGCACCGCCGCCTCTGTGATTGCTGCCTGTCCAGGCGTTGCCGCCACTTGGCTTTTGCTGCGGCGTATGTTGTTGTTTTGATCCACTCTCGCCGCCTTTCTTAGCTGAGGCACCGAGTGGTGGAAAGTCCTCCTCCCGAGGGTGTTTCCTTGCGTTCTTACCGTTGGGGAAACTCGCCTCGTATTCGTCCTCGCCCGCCACCTCTTCATCGATGCGCAGCAACACTTTCTCGCCGACCGTAGTTTCGAATTCGAAAGCTTGGTGCTCAGGCACAGGTTGCCAGTTGCGAATCCTGCTCGCTTCGATGGGCTTGGCTTGTCGCCTGGTGGCCAGCACAACATAAGGCGTGGCGTTCTCGGTGTAGATCTGAGCTCCGGGATTTGTCGGCGCCACACGTGCGGCCCATACGCGAGACTCCTGATTCGCGAGCCCGGTCACTTTCCATCTCTGCTTTGCGCCGATGCCACCGACCTTCTTCATGATCGAGTGGGGCGCAGGGCGTGGTGTGATGAGGATGTTGTTCGCGAGCAGTTTCAAATCTGATGAGTCGGTGTTGGGTGGGGTTGACACGAGCGATTTGAGCTTCTCTGTGTCCTGAGGAGATATGAGGTATCCGGTATAGAAGACGGAGCGCTTTAACTTGTAGGGAACAGCATTCTGGGGTGCAGAGTTGGAAAGGATGGCGCTGTTGTGAATATTGATCATGCGTTGAACTTCGGCAATCTCGCTGGTCGGATCCATGAAGCTGTCTTGCTCGGCGACCTGGATAACTTCGGCTGTGATCGGTGGGCGAGCAGCAGGCTGTTGAGAGCTCTGCGATAAGGTGCGGTTCATGTCGGCGAAGTAGTCGCGGAAGGCCTTGGTGTGCTTGGGTCGGTCTTCGTAGATGCGAATTTCTCCGGCACTGGTATATGTGTACACGATGTCCTGCAGCAGAGCTTGCTTGAAGGTCATGGTGCTGCTGAACTGCTCTCCACCTGGTCCACTTGTCGGCTTCAGACACACCATGTCGCATTCCAGTCCTTTTGCCTTGAGCATCCGTTGAATCAGATCAGAGAAGCCAGCTTCAGTCCTTCCTGTCAACAGGACGGTCAATGTGTCCTCAGCCTGCATGCTCAATCTGACAAGCTCAACAATCTGCTCGTTCCAGCAGCCCTCCCAAGCGCGCGGCTCTTCAATGTCAACGCCCTGGCCAGTCGCGGACAGAATGGCAGGATTGTGCCACCAGCCGCCATTGTGTAAGAAGTCTTGCGCTTGCAGGTGGCCGAAGGTGGTAGTGGCCCAGATCTGTTTGTTGGGTAGAGGCGATGAGAAGACTGCGGCGCGGTGTTAGTGACCTGACGTATAGACTGCCCAGTAAAGTGCATAGACATGTAAGCGAGAGCAGCCGAGCCCAACTTACGAGTGTTGTCGAAATCATATACATGGACAGCCCTGATGGCGTCGACTGGCGGGAGGTTTGTGTCGCTGCACGACCAACGCTTCAGCGCTGTGACGGTTCGCACGGGGCCAGACATGCTGGACGGCCTGTTGAGATATCGCGACTGTCGCAAGAGAATTATAGGATGTTGACCTGCTCGTTGTCCGGAAGCCCTCGACTGCTACTTCTCCATGGCCTTCTTCTTGCGCTTGCACGTGAAATTGAATGACCGAGATCGAACAAGGTAAGGTAGTGACGCCAGGCGCGCTCTAGCGTCGCTTCGGCCCGTCGGCATCATGCAGGGACGATGCGCTGCTGCGTCTGGCCTACTAAACTTCTGGAGACTTTTCTTGTCTGGGGATATATCCATCCATATCATCAACCATCAATATGGCTATCGAACAGCAGAAGACTGCGGCGAAGCCGTCAAACTCCCAGTCGAATGGCATGAAAAGGAAACGTCCAGATGGCCAGAAGACAAACAATCCTCTGCACAACAAAAAGATCAAGCTCCTGGAATCCCGGAAGAAGTTGCCCATCTGGGCTCGCCAGCAGGACATCAAGAAAGCCCTGCACGAAAACGACGTGCTGGTTCTGTCTGGTGAAACTGGCTCTGGTAAATCGACACAACTTCCTCAATTCTTGCTCGAGTCCAAGTGGTGCACGAAATGTATCGCCGTCACTCAGCCCCGTCGAGTGGCGGCCATCAGCTTGGCCCGTCGTGTGGCAGAAGAAATGGGTACGTCGCTTGGAAACTCTAGCCCAGCTAGCAAAGTAGGCTACAGTGTCCGTTTCGACGACTCCACCAGCCCCAGCACGCGGATCAAGTACTTGACCGAGGGTATGCTGCTTCAGGAGATGTTGCGTGACTCGGCGATGAGCCAGTACAGCTGCGTAGTGGTCGACGAAGTTCATGAAAGAAGTGTGAACGTCGACCTGCTTCTGGGTTTCCTCAAGGGCATTGTGAAGGGCGTCAACAAGAAGAGAAAAACGCCCCTCAAGGTAGTCATCATGAGTGCCACTGCCGATGTCGATGGTATTGCACGTTTCTTCAATGAGCCGATGCCTAATGGTGATGTGCTAGGCGAGGAAGGCGATGCCGATGAGGATAGTGGGAAAGCAGACGCTATTGGGGTGCGAAAGGAAGGCGATGTGACAAAGTCTCCTGCACCATTAAAGCCGGTGTCGACGTGTCACGTGGAAGGCCGACAGTATCCAGTGAAACTTTCTTACCTCGACCGACCGACAGACGATGTGCTGCAAACAGCTTTCGAGAAGATCTTCCAGATCCACTGCAAAGAGCCTATGCCCGGCGACATACTCGTCTTCCTCACAGGACAAGAGACGATCCAAAGTTTACAAAAGCTGCTGGAAGAATACGCGACAAATCTGACAGCCGACTACCCCAAGATGCTCGTCCTACCACTATTTGCTGCTCTTCCTCAGCATGCCCAGCAGCGCATCTTCCAGTCGGCGCCTCCCAATACACGCAAAGTCATTCTTTCTACCAACATCGCCGAGACGTCCGTCACTGTACCAGGTGTGCGCTTTGTCGTCGACACTGGCAAGGCCAAGATCAAGCAATTCCGCAACAAACTTGCACTCGACTCCTTGCTCATCAAGCCCATCTCTCGCTCTTCGGCAGATCAACGTAAGGGTCGTGCCGGTCGTGAGGCACCTGGACAATGCTATCGTCTGTATACCCAGGAAGGCTACAACAGCCTTGAGAAGAACGCCACCCCTGAGATCCTTCGTTGCGATCTTTCTGCTGCCGTGCTCACCATGAAAGCACGCGGCGTCCCGGATCCGCTCTCTTTCCCGTTCCTGACACCTCCGCCGCGCGATGCAATGGAAAAGGCTCTCCTCCAGCTTCTTCAGCTCACAGCCCTTGACGAAGACGGCTCCATCTCGACAACCGGCAAGTCTATCGCACGACTACCTCTCACTCCGACACTAGGCCGTGTGATCCTCTCGTCGGCAACATCCGACCCACCATGTCTGCGCGAGACCATCGATATCGTTGCTTGTCTTTCGGTGGAAAACATCTTCCTCAATGTCGAAACAGAAGAGACCCGCGAACAGGCAGCCGACGCTCGCGGACAACTGTACCGCCGTTCAGGAGACCACATGACGCTACTCGCTGCCGTGCAAGCATATGCAGCCGAGAACTCCGATCGCAAAGCCTGGGCTGAGCGCCATCTAATCTCACACCGAGCCATGCAAAGTGTAATGGACGTACGCAAGCAGCTTCGCGCTCAATGCCTACAGGCCAAACTCCTCCCCAAAGGCTCGACCTTCGCTGAGGGAGATGACGAGGGCGTCCGCGCTGCAGATGAGGAGTTGACGGAGCGCGTGCTCAAGGCGTTCCTGTCTGGGTTTGCCACGAACATCGCTCGCTTGTGTCCGGATGGAAGCTACAAGACCTTTGTCGGCAACCAGACCGTGGCCATCCACCCCAGCAGCGTGTTGTTTGGCCGCAAAGTGGAAGCGCTGATTTACAACGAGTTCGTGTTCACGAACAAGGCGTACGCGAGGGGCGTTAGCGCGATTCAGTTGAAGTGGCTCGAAGATCTGTTCACATAGACACATCCATGCAGATTTCACAACATAGTATCAAGCTTGTCATCTCGAGACATTTCCTCACGCATTCCCATCCATCAATCAAACACCATCTATCTCCTCTTCGGCGCGCCACCCTCGCCATTGCCTCCGCCCCTCTCCGCAAGCGACACAACCTCCTGAATGCCAGCAGCTTCCTGCTCGTCCTCCAGAGCCTGCACCTCCTCGCGCACATCCCACCACCTCGACTCCGCGCGCGCGAAAGCAGTCTTGCGCACTTCCTTGACGCTGCGCTCCGCGATCTCGTCCAGACGGCGGAACTTCATGGCATGCAGCACAATCTCCTGCCACTCCACGCCAGTGCGCACGAAGAAGTCGCGCAGCGACTCGAACGGCCGCGGGTAAGGCAGGCCGTCGCTCTGCGCGGACGTAGTCTTCTCTTCCGTCTCGGCCTCTTCGACCTCGGCCGCTTCCGAGGGCGCGACAGAAGTGGCCGGCGTGCCGGCGTCTTCATCGTCGGAGCCCTCTCCATCATCATCATCTTCTTCTTCGTCGTCCTCGTCTTCGTCCTCGTCGTCCTCGGACTCGTCGCCCTGCCAGTCTTCGATCTCGCGCTTGAAAATCTCGCGCACGCCGTCCATCTTGCCGAGGTCGAGAGCCCAGAGCTCGTCGAAAGTGTATTCGCGATCGCCCTTTTCGAACGTGCCTCCGTAGATGAAGCACGTGTCGTCCTGCACGGCGAGCTGCGCGTTGAAGCGCGGGTGCGGGAATTCCCAAAGGACCGGCTTCTCGATCCTCGCAGGCTCTTCCTTGTCGGAATCGGAATCGTTGGCCGCGGCGTTCTCGGCCGCGTCGTCGGCGTTGCCTTTACCCTCGATCATGGCCAGGTTGCGCAAGAGCTCTTCCTCGTCTGCTTTGCCGCGGCCACGGCGGCCTTTTTCCGCCGGGGCGGCTTTCTTCGCGTTGGCGCGGGCGCGGCGGAGGGCGAGCGGGAAGAAGCGGTTGCGGTCGATGTTGTAGGCGAAGAGCTGGTTGAAGAATTCCGAGTCGATGCCTTCCTCGCTCTCTTCGACGTCGTGCACGCCGCCGAACAAGATGCCGCGGCCCTTGTGGTGCGCCATGGTAGTGCCGGCTCGGAGAGGGTTGGGAGCGTTGGCGGGCCTCTTGCGGCGCTCCCAGCGGACGGTGGGCGGAGTGTTTGGTGTGGCATCGGAAGCTGGAGGCGTGATGCGGAGGAACCAGGTGTCTTGGTGGATCTGAGGCTTCATGACGACGCGAGAGCCGCCTCCCGCGTTGGCCTTGCCTCCCTTGTTTTTGATGGTGGCGTTGGCCTTGACACGCGAGTAGCCTCCGTAGATCACTGCGCCGGAATCATGGGGCAGGAAAGAGAAGGAAGAGCGGGCGTCAGGCTTGCCAGAAGCAGGTGGCAAAGCAGGTGTGATCCATTTGAAAGTCTGGGTGTCGTAGAGCCATATGTCTTGAAGGTACTTTGTTTGTTGGCTGGTGTCTTGGAAGCCGCCGAAGATGATGATGTAGTTCTTGAAAGCAGTCATGCGGTGTCCCGATCTCGCTGGAGGACCTCCCTTCGATTCGAGTTTGCTCCATTCTCTAGTGCTGGGCTCCAGGCGCCAGAAATCGTTGTAGTGGTAGAAAGTGCCCTGCTTAGGCGAAGAGAACTCTCCACCGAACAGGTAGACGGCCTTGTCGTTGCCACCTTGACACCAGGCATGGCCAGAGCGAGGGAGTGGGCTGTTTGGGCTCGTGACTTTGCGCCAAGTGTCGGAATTAGTCTTGTACACGTAGAGCTCGTTGAAGAACTTTGCCATGGCACCGTTGTAGTATTCTCCTCCAAACAAGAAGATCTCATTGTTACTCGCGGGGTTGGCGACGATGGTGGCGCTGGCGCGCGCAGAAGGAGGGTCCGAAACCTGTTCTGTGACCTTGTTGAACTGCTCCTGTTGCTTCTGGTACTCTGCGAGGATGGCGTCGATATCACCGTCGTCGGCATCACTGTCATCGGCAGCCGGTCCTCTGGCTTTGGTTTTCTTGTCCTTCTGAGAGGCTTTCTTTTCTTGCTTTTGAGCTACGCGGGCCTTTTTGGCCTCCTTGCCCTCCTTTGACTTTTTCTTATCTTTCGCCATGATGATGCTTTGGATTGATTTACGGTGTTGGGGTTCACCTGTCGCCTTGCTGCTTTCTCTAGTGCGTCTTTTCGTACGTCAGAGTTGGGTGATCAAGCGGAATTCTGATTCGTGTGGAAAAGTCCGCTCGTGGAGTCACGGATCAATGAGAGCTGTATTGCCGCAGCGCTACATGGTTGATTATAATCACAAATATCTGATACTGCCTGTTGGAGAATCATAATCGATCTATGGGGGAAAAACAATCGATGAAGATCGAGTGTAGTACAATATCACATCAAATACGCCTGAACGAGTACAGGTAATGGTTTCTGCGCAAAACAAACCCTCCGGAACTTCGTTGGAGCCCACCCATCACGAGATATCACGAACACGATAGACACATTTCTATACAATTTTTTTTCTTCGTTTAGACCGAATCATGAACCAGAACAAAATTTACACTTGTCCCATGTCTATTCCTGCATCCAAGACCAGAAATCGTGAAAACAATGTCACCACAGCCCGAACCCTAAAACCAGCTTTCTTCCGCCTTGCGAGCATGTGTCCAGATTCATCATACAGATGTATCGACACAGGAAATTCGTAGAACGGCGTAGTTCTCAGCGGAAGAAAACCAAGCGCATATGTTACCTACTTTTGAGATGGCTCATCCAATGCAACCCCAAGAAAAAGTTATGGCCACTGCCGCTGCTTGCGCAGAAGCGACAAAAATGGCAAAAGGTAAAGTGGTCCCACCGTGAATCGAACACGGGTTAAGCGCGCCACAAGCGCTTGTGATACCTCTACACTATAGAACCGATCTTAGATATTTGCTGGGTGAATTCGCAGTATATAACCCTCTATTAAAAAACAGCTTCACATGCCCCAAATCGTCTTTTTGTTCGCACTCAAAACCCAAGAGCATCCGTCCAAACCGGATGTTCCTCGTCACAAGTCCACGTCGCCCAGAGTTCCATCAGCGACAAGCCAGACTGCAGCCCGGGCCAGAGATCCAGCAGCAGAGAATCGATAGCCACAGGCATGTAGCCCGGGAAGTCACCCGCGGCAAGATCGCCTTCGCCGTTCGCGAAGTCGTAATGCTCGTCCACGACATAGACCCACGGCGGCACACCCTCGATCGGTGTGAGAAGGGCGTCCATGACCGAAATGTCGACCGCGATGGCTGCTCCGGCGGCGACGCCGAGCGGGAAAGCTTGGTCTTCGAGCATAAGGGCGTGGTAACTGTAGGTATTTGTCTCGTCAGCGGCCATCACGACAAGAATCGCGAAGAAAGTTCGCAGGGCCTCACTCCTGCACAGCCCGAAACGGCATATGACCCAACTGCTCATCCTCAACCCTATACAGAATCAAGCGGTCCTTGATCCTCTCCCCTCCCGAAGCCCGCTCAAGCGAAGCCTCCAACAACTCCGCAAAACCCTCGTACCAGCGCGCCCACATCCCTTCATCGTCGTAATTCACTCGATAGACAGGGAACCCGAAATCCTCGTACTGGTTCCGAAGGACGATCTGAACCACCGGATCCACCGACTCCGAGGCATCGAAGAGATCGCCTCGCGCGGGTGGTTCGGCAGGTGATAGACCGGCGCGCTCGCGCTCCTTGCGGTCGAACTGGGCTTGCATGACGCGGCGGAAGGCGGCGACGTTTTGCTGGACGGTGAACTCGGGGGAGAAGGTCTGCTGTTGTGTTCGATTGATGTTAAACGGATCGTTCGTTTCTTGGGGTTGATTCGTTTTTCGCCACTTACGCCTGTTCGGAGGTCGTCTGCCATTGAGTGTGAGCTGGCTTGAGGGTCCAATGGCGAATGCGCTGGGTTGCTGTGTTGTAAGCTCGAGACTGCCATTGTGCCGACGTTGAGATGGGATGTTTACAGCTATGAAGGAGGAGAAGCAGATCATGGCGAAAGTGATAAACCGCCGAAACGTTTGTTGTGCCGTGTAGGAATCACCGCTAAGAATAGAGCAAACCTTAAGATGGGTCACGTCACATCACTCGAGAATTACATGTATGAGAATTTGATTCGAACTACGGAGATCTCGAAGCATTCATCGTATAACTAACAGCGGCTTAAAATTTCAAAGGTAGAAGGGTATCATAATTCAGCGTAATCAAACTTAGACAAATCCGCAGCTTTCATCCTCAGCTTGCCCTCTCCATCTCTTCACTCTTTACATCAAGAAGCACTCGCATCTAGAATTTCTGTTCGCCGTGGCCAAGATGACTGATGGCGAAATCACCCCTCGCCATCTTCTGGCGATAAGTGGCTAGCATGTCCTCGTGCGCGGCCCACTCCTTGTCTTCGAGCTCGCGCTCAGCTCTGCCCTTCTTGCGCTGGGTGATGCAGACGAAGGTGTAGATGATGCAGACAACGATGAAAGTGCCGACGACGCTGCCGGCGATGATGTATTTAGCGGTGTCGGAGAGGCCGGTCCACTTCTTCTCGGCTTTCTGCCTGTGGGAAAGCTTGTTCAGTGCTTTGTACACTGCGGACTCGCCCCTGGTGATTTGTTAGTTAGTATGTTCTTGGCTACAGGGATGCAGAGATTGCGTACTCGGTGACTTTGATGCTTGCGTGACTGCCAGAAGTGTCGGAATAAGAGTAAGAGCTGCTGTTGGTGTGGGCGTCTACGACCTTCAGACTCTTGATCTTCATGGTGTAAGGGCTGCATCTACGTTAGCCGTTGTCGATCGCATGTAATGACAGGACAACTCACCCAGCGTCGTAGTCTGTTTCTCCACCGGCCCATTCAATGACACCCGGCTCGTTGTCTGGGTCACCGCCAGCCCAAAGACTCAGGTTGATGTAGCAAGGAGTCTGCGGGTATCTGCCCGGCTCGTCAGACGGAACAGTGCGCACCTGGTTTCCGTCAAGCCAGAACTGCAGCTCCTGCTCGGTCCAGATGATAGTGTAGTTGTGGAAGCCGGTCTGGGAATCGGCCAGCAGAGGCTCCTCGCCGTGGTTTTGTGTTCGGTTGCCCTTTCCGTACCAGTTGTTAAAGACGTGAGTGTTGTTCTGGCCCATGACCTCCCAATCGATTTCGTCCAAGTCGTCGGACAGCAGGTTGACGGATGAAATGACTCCGCGGCCGGGCGCAGCTTGCATAATTGCCTCCACCCTGCCGTAGAAAATGTAGAAGTTGGACGTCACGCGCACCGAGTCGCCGTGCTTGCGCATGGCAAACTCGACGCCCTCATCCTTGGAGAAACTGATGAGCTTTGCGCCGGCGGTCACATTGAAGTAGCGAGGATCCATCTCGGCCTGGGTATCGTTGAATGCATAGTCGAAAGTGGTGCCCAATGCTGCGTCGTCCGGACAGGTTACATTGCCCCAGGTCGGGTCGCAAGAAGAGTAAGTCTGAGCAGTGACGTGGGTCGCGAACAGGGCCGCCGCTGCGGCGAGGAATGAAGAACGGAGCATGATTGTAGTGGTTGAAGAGGTGTAATTCGGGTGTCAGGTGTTGTCCAAGTGGTGGACTCGTCGGGCAATCAGGACCAGCCTGAGAGCTATGTAAATGAGTGTGGTTGTTTGGGGTGGTGCTCGGATGAGCTGCAAAGAGCGACTTTGGTTAGAAAGTGTATGGAAGGAAGTGACAAGATGCACGGAGACGTGCGAAACGGAGGGCGCAATACAGCCAGGGAGGTAGGTGGTGAGGAGGGAATGGGACTCGAGATTCGCATAAGCGGCTTCTTTCATGATACGCGCCAGGAGACCCTTAGCGCGGATCGTCTGCCCCTTACCAAACCAAATATGTCGGTCGGCAGCGGCGCGTAGCTGGAGAGACGAATCACAACGTCTGAAGCGTTGCAAGAGTGGAGATCTCCATATCCTGAAAATCAATGGCGCGTTTGCAATTGACACTCCCGCTGCCTGTCTGTGAGGAACGAGTGGGAGACGCTGTCCCACGTGATGGCGCGTGGTAGATAGCGACTCGGGTTGTATCTCCATGCTAATCGCATTTCGGAGATATTCGCACCTCGTCTGCTTCCGTTCTGCCATGCTTCAACAAATGACGACAATACAATCACAACGGTCTGCATCAAATCTTGCGTACATACCATCGCGACATGCCTGATGATCCAACGGCTGTCTCAGCCCAAGTCGCAGAAGGCCGCTGTGACAAGACCGACTCGTGCCAATCCACAGCAGCGCGGGAGAGGCTGCATACAGTATCTGGACCGTGGATGTATTCGGACGGGGCGAACGCGGCCACAATTCGTGCCGTTCGACCTGCTATCTGCTGCGAAGGCGCACATGTGCATGAACATTCTCATTTTCGCCTCGTGGATGCACTGCTACCAATACTTGTGTGCTTCCTCACCCCTCCTGGAAGCAAGAAGAGCAAGCTGACTCTGGACGCGCAATGCCTTATCGTGACGTCCATCACGAACGCGACCACCATCTCCACCCGCTTGGATCCTATAAGGAAGTAGTCTGATAGATCCGCGAGTACATCTCAGCCTTCGAGACTCAGCTTACGGTCATACAATCGTCAGCTTACGCCAATCCCGCGATACCTTGCTCACAAATCCCTGTTGAGCCCTCATGAAAAGCTGGGCTGAAAGATACGACGACCTCTCCTCATGCCCCAAGAGGGATGTACGTACTATCATCATGCATCCTGCAGGATTCCAGTACAGCGTGGCAGCGCCTCTCGCCTCACTTAAGAATGCTAAGGTGGCCAAGCTTTCCACTTGGCTGCTCGCCACCTTTCTTCGTGCATGATCGTTCAATATGGGTGCTCTTTCTACTATCTGTCTTGCTCTTGTGACTTTGTGGATTTGGAGACTTTATACCAATTTGAAGCAGCTCGACCATGTTCCGGGACCACGTCTGGCCGGTTTGAGTGACTACTGGCGAGCATGGCACCAGCGCAGAGGCGAGCTTCGAGACAAATTGGTCGAGCTGCACAAACAATATGGACCCATCGTGCGGTATGGCGTGCGCAGCGTTAGCATCAACGACCCGAGCGCGGTTGGCATCATTTACAGCGACCGCGCTGGATATCCTATCGTAAGCAGACTAGAAAGCACATCCGTGTCCATAAACCAAACTCACCATCACAACAGGCCGACTCCTACAAAGTCCAAGTCGGCGTCTCCCACGGCAAAGAAATCGACAGCCTCATCACCATCGCAGACGAAACCCGGCACAATCGCTTGAGACGTTCCGTCGCCAACGCCTTCACCCCAGCCATGACCCTGGACTACGAGCCGCACATCGACCGAACGATCGAAGAACTCCTCAAAGCCCTCGACAAGAAGCAAACCTTCGACATGTCCCGCACAATGGCTTACTTCGGCCTGGACGCCGCTTCCGGCTTCGCCTTCAACGTCCCCAAAGGCTGCCTCGCAGCAGACGCCGACGTCGCAGGCATGATATCCGTCACTCGCGAGCGCATGCGCCACTGGAGCCGATGGGGCTCCATCCCAGGCCTGGAACGCCTCCTATTCCGCAACCCGATCGCGATGCGGACTCGCAAAGCGCCACAATCGGGAATCGTAGTCGCAGCCCGAACCCACCTGGCGCAACGCATGAAGACCCCCCAAAAAGACTCCGAGACTCCAGACCTGCTCACGCGCTTCCTCGAAGCCATGCAGCGCGACCCCGACACCCTGGACGAAACCGCCGTCGTCTCGCTGCTAATCTCCATGCTCGCCGCCGGCAGCGACACCAGCTCCAACGCCATCGCGGCAACCATGTTCTTCCTCCTCCAAAACCCCTCCAAACTCGGCGCGCTGCGCGCCGAGCTCGAAACCATCTCCGACCTCACCACGCCAAACAAAATCCCATCATACTCCCAGATCGCCAAACTCCCCTACCTCCACGCCGTCCTCAAAGAAGGCACCCGCCTGTTCCCGCCCCTGACCCATCCGATCGAGCGCCTCGTGCCAGCCGGAGGCGCAGCCATCGCCGGGACGTTCCTCCCCCAGGGGACGTCCGTGGGCAGCGTGCAGCTCGCCCTGCACCTGAACGCGCGGGTCTTCGGGTCCGACGCCGACGTTTTCCGCCCGGAGCGCTGGCTGGAAGCGAGCGCGGAGCAGGTGCGCGCGATGGAGGGAGCGCACATTGGGTTCGGGAGGGGGCGGAGGGTGTGCATCGGGCGGCACATTGCGGCGATGGAGATCAAGAAGGTTTTGGCGGTGTTGGTGGTAGGGTATGAGGTGAGTCTTTTTTTTTTGTATGGATTGCGAAAGGGCATTGGCATTGCTGACGTGGTGACAGATGAGTCTGGTGGATCCTGCTGCTCGACTCGATGCCGACTTGAGCCTTGCGGTCGCGTGTCCGGACGCCGTGTATGTCAACGTGAAGCCGAGGACGTAGGAAGTGCTGGATGATGGTGGTCGTTGATGAGGATGATTGGAAGGTAACGACAGGGGGCTTGCGAGCATACATGTAGCCCAGCATGTTACCTTGGTTGCTCTCTTGTACCGTCACAGCCGTTATTCACAATCAAGCAGGAAGAGTGCATCGACAGAAATTTGAAGCGGAGCATAGCGGTCAATCACAGATAACCATCTGCGTAGAAGATAATATTACCGATCAGCTGGAGAACCTAAGACAAGGCAACGCCCATCCATCAGCCCCAATACTCCAAAGCAGCGAACCTATCGTCCCCGCTCGCTCCCATTCCCTCTAGAACACGTATCTAAAGTTAGGGTTCTCCTTATCCGTCAGATCCTCGAAAGCGTGAATGTTGCGCTTGTCGTCCGCCTCTCTGACACCGGCAGCAGCAGCGGCGTCGCGCTGCTTGTTCAGACGGGTCAGGTAGAAGCGCAGGAAGATGATGACCAGCAGGAGGAGCACGTAGCAGCCCATGTGCGTGCTGAAGGCGATGAAGTAGCGGGGAGCGTCGGTGTTGCGGAAGACTTGCGGGCCTTGCGTAGGCGTTAGCTTCGTTTGTTCATTCTGCATCTCATTCCGCGGGTGAAGACTTACCGACGGCGTTGCCGACGGACCAGGCGATGAAGTTCATGGAGACGGCGAAGGATTTCTTGGTTTGGCCGGCGACGTTTCTGGGGGAGTTGGTGTTAGTGGATTCCTTCGAAGGAAGTGGGAATGATAGTTCTGCTTACCTGGACAAGAGACTCATGCCTAGACCCTGTGCAGCCCAGAAGGAGAGCACGATGTAGTAGCTGATAAGCAGACCGACTTTGGTGGCCATACCGGTATTGGGAACAGTCATCAGCACGATAGTGCCGACGTAACTCGGAATCAGATAGATTCCGATGACGAGCAAATTCTGCTTGGTCCTGTTGACGAGCCAAGTGGAGCTCATCAAGATGGCGATGATGAACGCGCCGAGCACCATTGCCAAAAGCTGGGTTTCGAGAGTGGTGAAACCAAGACCCTTGATAATGATGTTGTAGAAGGCGCCGAGACCGCTGGTGGGCAGAGTGGTGCAGATCTGAATCAAGCAGTAGCACCAGATCTGCGGGTCCTTGAGAGCCTCGATTGCCTGCTCTTTGCGGAACTTCTTGTTCTGCAGACCAGTCTGGTTGGTGCGGACACGCTCGACCATCAGCCTCTTGTCCTCTTCGGAGAAACACTTGGCGCGCATGGGGGAGTCGGGCAGGTACCAGACGACGAACACGCCCCAGAGCACGGAGAATGTGCCGTAGGTGATGAAGATGGCCTGGTAGCCTGTGATCGCACGGCCCCTGCCGAGCAGAGAGAAGCAGTAGGCGAGCAGACCACCGACGATTTGCTGTGCGCCGTTCATCATGTACCAGTAGGTGACGGTTTGAGCTTGCTCTTCACGCTTGTACCTGAAATTGAGTAAGCATAACGAGTGTGGTGTACGTGGACATCCGAGTACTCACCACATGCCAGACATGACGAGGAAAGTCGGCTGGCACACTGCTTCAAAAGCACCGAGAAGCGTGCGGACAACGACCAAGTGCGTGAAAGTCGAGCAGGCAGCGTGCAGAGCCAGGATAGAACCCCAGATGATAATGCAAATGCCGAGGAATTTGCCAATGGGAACACGCTGGATGGTGTAGTTGATAGGGTATTCCACGACCAAGATGGCGATGTAGATACAGGTGGTGAGCCACGGGAACAGCTCAGTGCCCACGAGGTTGAAGTCCTCCTGGAGGCCCATGATGCTGGTGAAAGACATGGTGCCTTTGTCGAGGGCTTGCAGGAAGTAGGTGAAGACCATGATAGTCAAGACGCGCTTGTCGATCATTTTCTTCAGGCGCTTGTTCTCGGATTCGCTGATGTCGACTGCCTCGCCAGTGGCGTATTTGGCGACTTCGGCGTCCATGCGGCCATAGTCCTGGTGGTCCTTGGAGAGTTCTTCGTCGGGCGACATGACGCGCTCGACCTCGTTCATCTCTTTCATGCTGGCGTCCTTGCCCGAGGTCGGGTCCACGGTGTTGTTCGCCATGTTGGTAGTATAAAAACAAGAGACTATGACCTTTCTGTCCGGCCACGCACCAGTCGTACGGCAATGCAATGCAATGCAGAGAAGAGACGATGAGCAAGACTCTTAACCCACAGTCCGGGCGGGTGTCCACATGTTACTTATCCTTCAAGCATACATGGCATGCACCGCCTGGGATGGCTCGGGGATGTAGCACCGAAGGGCAAGCATCTTTGCTCCAGCGCGGGCGGCGCTGACTGGTGGGAAAAGAGATGGTCTGCAGAGCCAAGCAGGCCAAAGGAAGACTAAGCGGTAGCCATGCGAAGGTACCTTGGAAAATGCAACCCCGACGCCTCCCTCGACCCTTCGCTTAGGCTAATGCGCCTGATGGAGCACGACTCGAGCAGTGCGCGGGGACTTCATGGGGTTGTTTCTGGGGAGAGCGGAGATGCGGCGCTGGGGCTGGCTAGGGCATCCGACAAACCAGCTGAAGAGATGACCCGGCGCTCGGAGGGAGATGGCGCGAGGTGGCTGTGGTACTTTTGTACATCCGGCGTTTTGTTTGTTGCTGTGACATTTTGCTTAACAAGGTCATTTCTTACACAGTTGAGGAGTGGCTAAACGACTTCTGTTTCCAGGCCCACGTACCATACTATCACACCATGCCGCAACAAGCTGTCACCGTTCATGGCCTGCAGAGCAAGGACATTCGCGAGAAGATCACTTTGCTGATCGACAATCTCGTCAACATCAAAGATGAGACCGGCGAGTTCCTGATGCCATTGGCAGACGGACGTATCATTGATACCAAGGGCTGGCGAGATTGGGAGTACGCATGCACTCGCCACATCATTCAATCCCAAAGCTAACGTGATTCTCCAGATGGACACATGGCATTGGCCTTTACGGCCTATGGCAGTACTACGAGCTCCACGGCTCTGAAGACGTCCTCAAGATCATCCAAGACTGGTTCAGCGAGCAGCTCGAATCCGGCACCACCAAGAACATCAACACCATGGCCGTGTTCCTCACGCTCGCCAACGTCTACGAAAAGACGGGCGAGCACACCTACCTGCCCTGGCTCGACTCGTGGGCCGAATGGGCCATGTACGAGCTGCCGAGGACGCCCTTCGGCGGCATGCAACACATGACGTACCTTACAGACAACCACTACGAGCTCTGGGACGACACCCTCATGATGACCGTGCTGCCGCTGGCGAAGATTGGCAAGCTTCTGAACCGCCCCCATTACATCGAAGAAGCCAAGAGGCAATTCATGCTGCACATCAAATACCTGTTCGACGCGACGACCGGCCTGTTCTTCCACGGGTGGAAGTTCGACGAGAGCGCCGAGGGTGGCTTTGGACACAACTTTGCGCGCGCTCGCTGGGCGAGAGGCAACAGCTGGCTCACAATCGTGATCCCGGACTTCATCGAGCTGCTGGACCTGCCTCCAAACGATGCGCTTAGGATCCATCTGATCGACACCCTCGAAGCGCAATGCCAGGCTCTCAAGCGTCTGCAAAGCGAGGACGGAATGTGGAACACGCTTCTTGACGTGCCTTCGAGCGAAGGCAGCTACCCCGAGGCTTCTGCAACGGCTGGTTTCGCGTACGGGATGCTCAAGGCGATCCGTAAGCGCTACATCAGCAGGGAGTACGAGGGTGTGGCGCTGAAGGCTGTGAGCGCGGTAACGGAGAGGATTAGTGCGGACGGCGAGTTGAGGGATGTCAGCTTTGGCACTGGCATGGGCCATGATTTGCAGCATTACAAGGATATCAAGCTGACGAGCATGCCGTACGGGCAGAGCATGGCCATCATGCTGCTGGGAGAGCTGTTGCGAGTGTTCCGTTGAGTGAGGTGTAGGACGGAGGAAAGGAGGAAAGGAGGCAAGAAGGGCGAGTCAGCAATATAGAGTATAGAGGCATGATCAACGACTAGACGTCTGACGAAAGCGCCATGGAGCGCCTGATCTTCAAGAGTCTTCAGGTGTTTGTGTACAGGAGTGGAATTTGACACCTCCTTATTGTTTCCAAGTGAGCAGATCTTCATGTTGCGCAGGTGTCACACGGCTACCTGTACCCGTCGCCCCGTACAGATTTCGCGGGCGCCCCTCGCTCGTCATGGCTGGCTGGCTGGCGGGACAAGGGAGATGAGAAGGATCACCGACCCGACTGCGCCCCATTAGTCGCATCGCAAGAATATCAAACACACACATTGCCCTTTACCACTGCTTACGGATGTGCGCCCGCCGCTTGTCACCCAGAAACCTCATACAAACGTCTTTTCCTCTACGAAACACCGCCCTCCGCCAGTTTCACTTCTCGCAACCTTCGTCGCCACTACAAACGTCTCGCTTTCCTGCTCCACATAAGAATCCAAAGCGCGCCGCCATCCAACCTGTCGTCTTCGCACTCGCATTCACCGTCTCTGTTGCCGCCGCATACGCCCTAGACACATACACCCAAGACGATTCACCGACAGACCCCGTCGAAATATCCCTACTTCACCAAGACGACCACTCGCTTGCCCTCCAGGCGCAAAAGTACCCCGACGTCATGGCCTCAGAAATGGCTGCCGGAAGGCCGGGCAACCTCACGCCCGAGCAGGAGGTCAAGCTGAAAGAGATGTGGGCGCAGGCATTCGAGATCTTTGGCTTAGCATCCGAGAGAACACAAAGCAATGGCTCCGCAACACCCACAACCACCTCGGGCGCTTCGGACGACAGCAAGAAGCCCAAAGCCAAGGGAGGCATGAAGTTGTTTGGCCGCAAGAAGGAAGAGCCTACTAATGGAGTCGAAAGCGGCAACGACAAGCACGGCCAAACGCAGGAGTACCATCAAGCACTCACCTCGCACAAGCCCGAGGAGTTGAGGGCGGCTTTCTGGGACATGCTCAAGCACGATCACCCGGATGCGCTTTTGCTGCGATTCCTGCGCGCCAGGAAGTGGGATGTGCACGCTGCCCTCGTCATGGCCGTGTCGACCCTCCACTGGCGGCTGACCGACATGCACGTCGACGACGATATCATGGTCAATGGTGAAGAGCATGCGCTCAAGAGTTCCAAGGCTGGCAATGGGGCTGAGAAAAAGGAGGCCAATGATTTCATGATGCAGCTTCGCATGGGTAAGAGTTTTGTGCATGGCACGGACAAGGAAGGCAGACCGTGCTGCTACGTGCGTGTCAAGTTGCACAAGCAGGGCGAGCAGTCGGAGAAGTCGCTTGAGCGTTTCACAGTGTTCTTGATTGAGACGACAAGGTTGATGCTGAAGCCGCCAATTGATACTGCTGTAAGTTTGCGTACTTACGTTCATGGATTTTCATATGACTAACACCGCTTCCTCAGACCCTCGTCTTCGACTTGAGCGAATTCTCCCTTGCAAACATGGACTACACCCCCGTGAAATTCATCATCAAGTGCTTCGAAGCGAACTACCCAGAGTCTCTCGGCTGCGTCCTGGTCTACAAGGCACCCTGGATCTTCCAAGGCATCTGGAAGATCATCCGAGGCTGGCTCGACCCCGTCGTAGCCAACAAGGTCCAGTTCTGCAGCGGCGTTGATGAGCTGCAGCAATGGCTCCCCCGAAGCCAGATTATGAAAGAGCTCGGTGGCGACGAAAACTACACCTATACGTACGTCGAGCCTGTCGAGGGCGAGAACAAGCGCATGGAAGACACCGCCACAAGGGACGCTATCAAGAAAGAGAGAGCAGAGCTCGCCAAGTCTTACGAATCCCAGACTCTGGCCTGGATGTCCGGTGAGGATGTGGGCGAGAGCCGAACACAACTTGCTCAGCGTCTTGCGGAGAACTACTGGAAGCTCGACCCCTACATCAGATCTAGGAGTTGGTACGACCGTACCGGCGTGATTAGCGAGGGCGGCAAGTTGGACTTTTACCCTTCGAGCAGCAATGCTAAGACCGCAACTGCCGGCAATGGAGAGCTAGACTAGAGAAAGAGCATAATCGTTGGTTGTAGTAAGCATTAATTGTACATAGGCAAGCTTCATAATTCGCATCGAAATTGCCTTGAAATCCGCTTCGATTGACCTTTCTTTGAAACCCTTCGTGCGATCGAAGAAAACAAAAGAAAAACAGAACAACAACTCAGCCTCTGAAACACGACCTTAATCCAAACACACAACATCATCGATCATCACAAACCCTCCTCCTCCTCGTCCCCCGCCGTACAAGTCTTCACCAACTCCTCCTTATCACCCGGCAAATCAACAAACGGAATCGCCACCCTCAACACCTGCCCCCTAGCGCCAACCTCCGCCAACCTCCCCCTCACCACCGGCGTCGTCCCAAACCGAGACCCTCCAACCCCAGAATACACCTCCAAAACCTCACTGTCCAAATCGACCAAATACACCCACTCGCAGCACGCCCCCTGGCTCGCAAACTCCAGCCGGAAGCTGTGCAGCAGCGGGCCCTCCGCGTAGGCAATGTCGTCGAGCACGGAGGAGCCGGCTTTTTCGTCGATGGAGCCTGCGTGGCAGGAGCTGTAGTCTGCGTTGGGTGAGCGGTGGCGGACGAGGGGGAGTTTGGCGCGCAGGCGGCGCTGGAAGCGCGGGTCGCTGAGGAGGTGCATGATGTCGCGGCCGGTGTGGGAGGGGTGGCCGTCGTGGCCGCCGTACTGGGCGACGACGATGCGGCCGTTGTGGTAGAGGCAGATTAGGTGGCTGGTTCCCATTTTTTTGGGTTTTTTTTTTCCTTTCTTCGTTCGGTTGGAGAGTTGCGTTGGTGGATTATGAGGGAAGATGGGTGCGAGAGCTTGCTAGGTCACCACTTCAGCGGCGTTTCGCTCGAGTACTTATATAACTTAAGTTCTGCATCGTCTTTGTGGCGTGCAAGATGTTTCAGGCAGCGGGTTGGACTTGTGCTACCTTGCTAGGCAGACGGGCGGGCTTGAAGCATTCCAGAGTCCTTGCGAGGAGGCTCCAGGGCTGGTATTTGCGGCTTTGACGCGTGGCATCTCAGTTGCGGTTGATGGACAGATGGTTTCGTTGTGCTGCTCTGTTTACGCTGCTCCGTCGTGTTATTGTGACTTTTTCGATAGTTGCATTACTATATCGGGGTTGGTCATATCAATATCGATATTTCATATCCACATGTATCCTTTTTCTATTGTCAAACATCACAGCATGTCTATGGCACTTCTCTCAGTTCGAGATGATGGTTGAGCCAGCGAATGATTACAATGTTGGTCGATGATTGTCCATACTGAGCGTGATCAGCGGTTTGCTCCACCGCCATGGACGCGAAGAACCCCACCCCATGAAAGCACGACATCAACCCAATCCATTCACATCGAAGGTCCGAATCTGCGGGTTTGAATATTCGCGTGTCTCTTTGCATCGACCATACCATGCCCTCTGTCACCGTACTTCTCACTTTCGTGACGTCCTGCTTCGTGCTCTACACAGGATGGGACTGGGGCCTGCGTGGCGGCCAGTTCTCATGGCAGATCTCGAAGGGACCAAATATTGTTTTTATCCTGACAGACGATCAAGACTTGCATATGAACTCTCTGGAGTATATGCCGCATACTCGGAAACTCATTGCAGGTCAAGGGACTACATTCTCAAATCACTTCTGCACCAATGCTCTGTGCTGTCCCTCGAGGGTCACGATATGGACGGGACTCAGCCCTCACAACACGAACGTGACTGACGTCAACCCACCTCATGGTATGTGAAAATGTACCTCCTCTCATCTTGAATCGTCTGTCTAATCATCCCCATCAGGTGGCTACCCCAAATTCATCTCTCGAGGTTTCAACGAGAACTACCTTCCTCTATGGCTCCAATCGGCCGGCTACAACACATACTACGTCGGCAAGCTCTTCAACGCGCACAAAGTCACCAACTACGACAAGCCTCATGCCGCTGGCTTCACAGGATCAGACTTCCTGCTCGACCCGTTCACCTACGAATACGTCAATGCAACATTCCAGCGAAACCACGATCCACCCGTGTCTTACGAGGGCCAGTACTCGACCGACGTCGTCTCTTCGAAAGCGCATGGCTTCCTCGACGACGCCGTGGCTGCGAAAAAGCCTTTCATGCTCACCGTAGCGCCCATCGCGCCTCACAGCAACGTGCACATCATCGACAAGAACGTCAACGGCAATTACACTGGCTCTTCAGCGACTCAAGCCCCGCCGGTACCAGCTGATCGGCACAAGCATCTGTTCCAAGATGTCAAAGTCCCTCGCAATGCAGCCTTCAACCCAGACTCGGTATTATGCTCTTCTGTTGCTCGTCGGCGAAGCTTACTAACATCACACAGCCCGGCGGCGCAGCCTGGATCTCTCAATTGGCAAAGCAGAACCAGACGAACGTCGACTACAACGACGAGTGGTATCGCAACCGCCTTCGATCGCTCCAAGCGGTCGACGAGATGGTGGCCAGCCTGGCGGCACGGCTTGAACATCACGGTATCATGGAAGACACGTATTTGATATTTTCCACGGACAACGGCTATCATGTGGGCCAACACCGCCTTCAGCCCGGCAAGCAGTGCTCTTACAAAGAAGACATCAACATCCCCTTCCTCATCCGAGGACCCGGTGTCCCCAAAGGGCATACATCCCAAGTCGTCACATCTCACACCGACCTCGCCGCCACTTTCCTGAAGATCGCCGGCGCTCCCCCCAGACGCGACCTCGACGGCGAAGCGATGCCGCTGACGCTCGCCGCCATGGCGGAAGCCGAAACCCAAGGTCAAGAGCACGTCAACGTCGAGATGTGGGGCATCATCATGTCCGAAGGCAAGTACGAGATGAAGCTGCACAACAACCACACGTACAAAGCCCTGCGGGTCATGGGCGAAGGCTACAATCTGCGCTACACGGTGTGGTGCAGCGGCGAGCACGAGCTGTACGATCTCCAAGTAAGTCGCCATCGCCATCAATCCATCGATCAATCCACCTTACCTACCTACCCACCCACCCAGCGACCGAACGCTAACAACCTCGCAGAACGACCCCCACGAGCTCCAAAACATCTACCACCCGCAAACGCACACCACAGCCCTAGGCCAACTCCCGACCACGAACGTCCCAAAGCTCATCTCCCGACTAGACGCTCTGCTCGTCGTGCTCAAGACGTGCAAGGCGCGCGAATGCACGCATCCCTGGGAAGTCCTGCACCCGGGCAGCAACGTGCGTTCGCTGAAAGATGCGCTGAGCCCCGGGTTCGATGCGTTCTACGCGGCGCAGACGAAACTGCACTGGACGCAGTGCGAGCAGGCGTATGTGGCGGAGAGCGAGGGTCCGGCTGGTGTGGAGCAGTTCATGTGGCATGAGGTTGCCTTGTGACGGCGCTTCGAGACTTGGGATGATGTTGTGTATAAGTACGCGAGCAGCGCGGCGGTTATCGCTTGAGTTGCGGACTCAAATCGATTTAAAAGCTAGACATAAAAATGCAGATCTCATCTTTTGACACATGCCCAATATCTTATGTCCAGCGGCACCTCGGGCCCTGCAGCCCCATCTGGGGTCCTTCAATCATCGCAATGCTTACTTACTATGCAGCTCGTCATCGTGGGGTATCATTCGTTCATGCAATCCTTTTCACTTCTTTCCCTTTCCCTTCTTGCCTTTGCCGCCACCCTTGCCACCAGACGTAGCGGATTTAAGAGCCGGCTCACACCAATTGTCAGGGTCCTCAAGATGTTTGAACAACTTGCCTCGAGACGGGAAAGTCTCGTTGCAAGTTGCGCATTTGGGGCCCTCGTCCTGCTCGGCCGATGCGGCTGTGGCAGCGGCCTTTTTTGCTCGCTTCAGTGCTGCTTTGCCCATCTTAGGCTTTGATGGTTGCAGCTCGTCTTCGTCTGATGCTGGTTTGGAGGAGTCGAGACTTGTTTCCTCTAGGCGCTTGCGGACGGTCTCAGGGGAGGCGTAGTCGGAATCTTGGTCGCTCTGTTCGGAAGCGTCTACTAGCTTGTCTGTAGGCTTGTCGACATTGACGGGCTCAGAAGGTTGGTCGGACGTTGAAACCTCGCTCGCAGCATCGTCGCCCTTAGCAACAGGCTCGTCAATCTGGCCATGCTCAGCAGAGCCATTGACATGGCTCTCCTCATCAACAAGCTCAAACGGCTCCTCATCGATGAATTCATAGTCCGCTTCATCAACTAGCGGCGTTCCAGTTCCACTGCCAACCGCAGAATCCAAGTCCAGCTTCGCATTATCCTTCTTCATTTTCCTTTGCAATGCCTGTACCGCTTTCTGATGCTTTTTGCTCTTCTCGTGCGCTTCATATTGCCTCTCGCTCTTGAACTCCTTATCACAAGCCACGCACTCGATAATCTGCTGCTCAGGCTCTTCCTCTTCACTCTCCTCTTCCTCAGAAACCTCTCTGAACTTATCCCATTCGTTCGTCTCCGCCTCAGCGATCTTCGCTTCATTCGCAGCGCGAGCGCGGGCTCGCTGCGCCGTCGCCGCGTCGCGCAGCGCCTTTTGCCTATCCGCTTCGGACTGGGTGTTGGGAGTGTAGCGAGGATCGCGCTTGCGGATGAAAGCAACCAGCACGCGCACCGCCTCGTTGAACTCGCGGATACCATCCTGTCTCTCGGCGTTGTTCTCCTTCTCCATGAGCCTGCGGATCCGCCTGTCGGGCGCTTCGGAAAGCTTGTACTTGTCCCTCCAGGCGAAAGACTTGACCGTCGCGAAACCCGCCCACGCGCTGTAGAACTGCTTGACCACGTCGTCGTGCGTGTCGTCCTTGTGGCCGAACGTAGGGTATGCTCGCACATCCACGTCTTCCCACTGCGCCGCGATCTCCTCCTCCGTCGCGAGTTGCTCGAACGTCTCGCGGACGAAGCCGAAGAAGCCCGAAGGCGAGTCTGTGAATTCGACGTTGCTGTTGAACTTGCGCACCATCCGCGCCAGGTCGTCTGCAGTCGTCATGCGCACATTCTGGTACGTGGGAGTGTCCTCGCCGGCTCCGCTGTCTCCTCGCAGGATGGAAGATTCATGGCTGTCGTACCACGCTCGTTCTTGAGGGTCTGACAGGACTTCGTACGCGGCTTGGACTTCTGCGAAGGTCTTGGTGGCTCGTTCTTCATCGCCGCGGTTCTTGTCGGGGTGCAGGAGTAGTGCTTTTTTGCGGTAGGCTTTCTTTAGTTCGTCTTCGGTCGCTGTTCTTTCCACGCCGAGCAATTCGTAGTAGCTGGTCTTTGTTTCTTGGGCTGGAGCCGCGTCGGCGTTGCCATTGCTAGATGATTGTGAGGCACCCATGCTCGTGGCTCGAGCCTTGAGAAATGTCTGAGGTAGAGGATGCTCTGGGTGATTATTGTTGATCTGTGACGATCATGAAATCAGTGACTACGATAAGGCGCTTATCGAGAAGGATCTACCCGCATACTACCTTTGGTCCAGGTCGCGGTGGGTTGTGTTTTATGGATTCTTATGTGTGACTTGAAAAGAAAGAATTGCTGTTTCGAAGCGAGTGGCTACAGGATGTCTCGCTATAGCAGGTCGCCAGCTCTCAAAATAGGAGCCGCGATACTGACGGTCAATAGAAAATATCAAGGTTACTCATTATTACGCTGGGCTTACCCTTACGTGAACGCTCTGGGGCTGATGTCGCTAGCCGACATGCGATGCGATCATACACTGTGAACATGAATTAAGCGCTTTTTCGTTCGAAAAAACTCGCTAAAACTGTCCTCTCGTGTCGGTCAAACCAATTTATGATACATCATGATTCGAGCGCATTTTCGAGGAACGAGCGAAGAAGGCAGGGCGGCGCCCGGTGGGGTCGGCATTTGACAAAGCGAAGGGAACAGAGCTTCGGAGCTCAGTACGAACCCAAAAGGTTCGTATCCGTCTTGGAATGTCCGAAGGGCGAAGGGGAGGGAGTGAACACGCCATGCCTGCTAAGACTGCTGCAGCTCAGAAAACTCTCATATACTGTTTCCAATCAATGTAAACCTTTTCTCGCCGTTCATTTTACACACATCTTCGAATAACCATGTCTTCTCCATCCGAACGCGATCAAGGCATCCCGGTCTTCATGATCGGCCGCTCAGCCGAGAACGGCAAAGAGATCTTGCCGGCTCTAGCGCCCGAGTTTGACAGTACGCGAGAGACCCCATGTGATAACGCCTTCGATTGTTTTCCCAACTCACACAACCCAACACAGTAATCCATTTCTGCACATCCACCGCTGCTGCGCGGCAAGAGCTGCCTGTCGTGCTCGATGGCAAGCCTGTGTCACAACCGCAGACCACGCTCGGGAGTAACACAAAGCGTGGCGGGTCACCTCGAAAACCAGCTGCAATCTTCGTTGGTGCTGGCTTTGATCGCGAGGACTATGAGGCCTTCCGGGGAGATGTCGGCGAGAACCACGGACTGCCTTGGGTGAGGGAGGAGAAGAGTGATATTCAAGGTCTCGACAATCCTGATAACTGGATGTTTAGAGAGGGTCTGGGCCGTGTGCCCAAGCCGGAGGTGTTGGTCAAGAGTGTCTCGATGGTTCTGAGCAGGGATTTGTTGGCTGCGAGGTGATGGGCTTGGAGGATTCCCTGTTTGTTCCTGTTGTAGTTGTGACTGCTATCTAATTCACACTTCCAGACTCGCCGCTGATGAATTTACAATGAGCCTCGCTACGTCGGCAAGAACAAAGTGTCATCGTCGATGTCCTCTCCTTTGCCCTCAACCTGTTCAATAAGATCTCCGCCTTCGTCTCCAAGCACGTCATCAATTGAATCATCCTCTCTGTAAGAGGGCGCTCCATTCACAGCACCTGAGATAGCAATGCGATTGCTACGACGCACAGCTGTGGAACTCGTTAGCATGTACAACTGAGGACGGACCCAATGTGAACTTACCCGCTTGTCCGGCTTCTTTGGCCATTTGGAAAGTCATAGCATTCTTGGCTTTTTCTGCCTCTGCTTCTTCTCGTCCTCCTGGTCCTCCCCTTCTTCTTCCCCTTCTTTCCCCCCTCCTTCATCCCCTCCTTCAGCCGCCTTTTGGACGTCCTTTGAAAACGGATGGGACGGGTCTATTGCTCCGATCCAGTCTTTCATAGCAGCGTTCAGCCTCGCCATGTCCTCTCGCGTCGGCTGTTTTTCATCTTTCGAGATCTCGACCAGAACGTTGTACAGCTTTCGAGTGGGTATGGCGAAGCCTTTGAGAATGCCATAACCTGAAGGCCTGCTGCTCGCCATTTGGTTCAATGGGCTCATTTGGGCTTTCCGGATGGCGTCGCCCAATTCCGCATGAGCGACAGACACGCTTTTGGAGGTTGCCGATGCTTGTGATGGTTGGCGCACACTCTTGCGCTCGGGCTTGCTGGATTGTTTCTGAGCTTCCATGGCCTTTTCCACTTCTTCGAGTGCAAGTCGCACGTTGATGAGGTCGATGTTCCTCTCGCGATCCTCCGCAATGGGTGTGGACGTTGCTGGCGATTTGGACATCGTCAAAATGTTGTCGTCAGTGTTGATGATGAAGCGCTTATCGTTGAGGTGGTGCTGGTATCGGTGTGGTCATTTGGGAAGTAATGGTTGAAAGTTCACAGCGCGAAAAGTCACGAGGTGGGTGGCAAATGAGGCGAGCCCAGTGAAGGCAGCTCAGTCAAATGCGATTTCACACGTGAAAACGTGAGTCAGCCGAGGCTACCCACTACTCACCGTCGCAAAGATCATCACGCCCTGTACAACTTGCTCTTCAACATTCGACATCTTCCAACCAACACCACTGTGAGAACAACTGCAAACAGCCCTCAAAATGGCCGCACCGCAGACAGTCGAGGACGGCTACAATGAAATTGCGATAACCGAGGCGGGCGAGAAAATGCGAGTTGAATTAAACGGCCGCAGAATCCGCGGACATGCGTATCTTACGGCCGCCAAGTCAGGCAGAAACTACAAGGTCGAGGATGACGGTCCCGATAAAGCAGGTCTGCCCCCAGCTACGCCAGGACCAAAGGAGCTCATCAATTCGGACGCTGTCCAAAAATACCTCGAGGTAGGCATTGTCATCGGAGACGATCCAGCAAGATACACGCCATCGGGAGTTCCTCGTGACAAGACAAATGCGGACGGGCGCGACGAGAGGGGAGTGCATCGTCGAGACCAGAGCGCTCTTCGGGCCTACACAATGTTCCAGTCGCATATCCCAGCCGAACTCGAACTCTTTGTTGCATGCAAGCCCGCCAATGGTATATGCTGCGCAAAAAGAATTCGTTTCGACAGCATCTTCTTCTACAAAGAGTTCCTTGGCTCAGCCACGGACAGCATGACAGTCAAGAACCGTGCGAACGTGATCACCCAGGAAATCAAACACGCCTGTGCGGAGACAAAGATGACCAGCACTGCACCCAAGGCCAAGATCAAGGCCACAAACGCCGACATCTCGAATTGGGCGGCCTCCAATTCCTTGACTGTGGCACCCATCGACGACTTGGTGTCCAAGCTTGCGATGCAATACGAGCTTCAGGTGGAGAACACCGAGAAGGGAAAGACGAGAACATACATCAGCGACATGAGAAAGACGCTCGAGAAGGCCGCACCCGATCTCTTGTTTGGACCTTCGGCTTCTGATACTGGTATTCAGGCGTTCCTCGATCTGGAAGAGTTGATACAGGACGACGAAGCCGAGGAGCTTATAGCAGAGCTCAAAGTAAGTACAATTCGCAATTGTTTCAAACCAGAATATCTGCTGACCATTGATAGCTGGAGATGGGAAGAGACATGGTGAAGCTTATCCATGGCATCCTCATGGACGACGAAGATCTTCGCGAGCGGCTTGAGTACGAGCATCTAGGCTTCTTCTTGGACGTGTGTGGAACCCTCATCCCGGGCACCGACTGGAATGTCCAGACAGTGAAGCCATTCATCCTCAAGGCTTTTGACGCTGTCCGAATTAACGCCAAGTACCACTACCACACACGCCAAAAGGTTGCAGACTCGTCGGAAGGTGACACTCAGGTCAACCTTGATCAGGTGGGAAGATTGATGGATTGTGCCAGAGACGGTATCATCAAGACTGCAGATCGTATGGACAACGAATTGCAGGCACTTGTAGACCAGCATGGAGGTTTGATCAAGCACAGCAGCGTTGAAAGCACTATGGCTTCGCTGGCGAAAGCTATCGACATCGACACGGCACAGTTTCATTGGCACCAGCTTGCCTCATTCCTCGCCACACAACTTGGGTTGGCACGAAGTGAGCCTATCAAGAATCTTCGGGAGCTGGCAGAACTGCTTCGTCTTGCAGTTATCTTGATCAGAGAGAAGAAGCAAGACTAGTTCTTTGAAAGCAAGCGAGAACGACGGATTCGGATGCTTTGCTAGGGTTTAGGGAGGATGCAAAGCTGCAGAACGGGCAAGGTACACTGGTTAGGAAGCGAGACAGCATCATGTTTACACTCAGAGAAGCTGTCATAACCAATATGATCGATCTTTACCATCAATGTCACTCATGCGTACGGCGCAACTACACATCAGGTGCCGCTGCTCAGTGGCTTAGGTAATGAGCACTACAAAAACATGATACATGCCCTTGGAGGGAAGCTACATTGCTGCTAACGCGAGGTTAACGACACTCAAACACACGCTTTCCCAGTAAGAGAGGGCCGGCAAAAGTGGCGATCGTTCTTTGTAAACGGTAAGACCACCCAGGCATCGGTCGCTCCTTCCCTACATTGCTTGCTGCTACTTCTTCCTTGCCGCCAAGCCATCGGACAGCTAATCTCACTTATGCCTCCGCCCCAGACCTCGACACGACACCGTCAATACCTTCGCCTACCCAGCTGGCGCTGAACTTCCTCGGTCATGGCGGAAGCCTCGTCGACCGACAAAAAGGCAGAAACCGCCGCAACTACACATCAGGTGCCGCTGCTCAGTGGCTTGCTCGGGTCAGGCAAATACTTAGATCTCACTCTGACGTGCGGCTCGCGCAGCTGGAAGGTACACAAGGGTGTGCTATGCCTTCAATCTGACTTCTTCGAGAAAGCCTGCGACGGGAACTTCAAAGTAGGCGATTCAGGTCTGAAATACCAAATCTTTCACTGACCGTGTTGTAGGAGGCGCACACCAACACAATCGACCTGTCCGATGACAGCGAGTACACAATCGCGGCAATGGTCAACTTCATGTACTACGGCAAATATGACGCTGTCCAAATCCTGCCGTCGGAAGATTACGCGGGCGGTGTCGCGATGCTCCTCCATGTGCGAGTGGTTGGTCTGGCGCAGAAATACTTCATCCAGCCGCTCGAGACGTATGCCGGAGGTCTGGCTTTCAAGCTGATGAAGCAGTGGGATGGTGCATCACCGATCTTCGCCGAATGCGTGCACGCAATCTACACCAGCACGGAAGACACTGCCTTCGGAACCTCCCTTCGCGAGAGAGCAGTCGAGGTGGCTATGGACAAGGCTCTTCTGCTCTTCGGACCTGGCAATGAGCATCTCTCTCAAACTCGGCAGATCCTCCTTGACGAAACGCCAGGTTTCATGGAAGACTGGGCCAAGGCCATGAGTCATTGCAAAGATATGCTGTCCACCGCAAACACGAGTCTCGAGGCTGTCAACGACGCACTGAATGGCGACAACGTTAAACTCAACGACCGGCACAAAAACCTCAAAGATGCTTTTGACCAGCTCAAAGCTGCAGCCGATAAGGCTCAGGAGGAATCAACTAAAGCCAGCAAAGAGCATAAGTATTTCGCCACTTGTTTCAACAATCTGAACAACCGAATGATGAGAATGGTCAACTTGCCCGTTACACCAACCGCAAATCCTTCCCACGCTCCGTCAGGCCCGCCTCCAGACTGCTACAAGTGTCCCAACTGTGAGGTATTGTTCTTCAGAAAAATCTCGACGTATGGTGGTTTCCAGCACGCTTGCTATGACAACGGCTGGTGTGGGAAACTTGGAAAAGGAGGCATCAACTTGTGTTATCAAAAGTGGCAAGAACACCGTATGCCGACGGCTGACCTCTTTGGCTAGATGGTTGAGAGAGAGAGGCACCGGAGGATCGTGGCGGAGTATGCCGGTACCGCTACCCTTCATAGCACGGGTAGGCAACTGTATCTGTGGGCAACCCTCATGCTCGGTTGAAGTCGGCATGCGGAAACTGGAGTCTACAGGCAGAACACGACAGGCGCCAGCATGGAGAGCGGATTCAGTATCAGATCAAACGGATAATGCTGGATAGCCAATTTCGTCAATCGACGACGCATGAAGAACATGAAGAAGCGTGTCCGTGACTCGTAGCATTCAATTCAAGTCATAGTCATTTAGGTGCCGTCTCTCTGCTTCCGTGCTCATCACTCGCGCCATGGAACTCACTCCACTGTCCTGCGAGATCCACCGCGTGGCTCATGACAGTGACGACAGCCTCATGCAATTGAGACACAACCTCCGTTGGCCTCCCCTTCTCCCCTTCTACGAGCCCGTCCTCCCAACCCCGCTTACCACCCTTCCGATTAACCCAAATCGCGTTCAGACCGAACGCCCTAGCACCAACAATATCGAACGGATTGCCGCTCACCAACCAGATGTTCTCCAAGCTCTTCGGATCCTTCGGGTCCATGCCCACTTTCTCCGCCAAATGACGGTACACCTCAAACGCAGGCTTATACTTCTTGACCTCTTCCACGGTGACAATGTCCTTGAACACGTCCGCGTGGTCTTTCAGATCAGGGGACTTGGTAACGCTGTTGGTGACCATCGTGGACGTGCCGTTGGAGAAGACGACGGGGTGGATGTCGGGGGTGCTGCGCAGCTTCTCGCACGTTTTGGCGACGTCCGGAAAGATTCCGAGGGAGTCGTAGGCCTTGAGCATGTCCTGCAGGTCTTCTTCGGAGAGCGACAGCGCGCTTTCGGCGAGGGCGTTTTTGAGGGATTGGATCGTGACGTAGGAGAAGTCTTTGTATTGGCCTGTGTAGTCTTTGTCAGACTCGTCGAACTCTTCTGTTGTGACTTGCGGTGATAGCTACCCATGCTGTTGAGACGCCAGGTGTATTCGAGCTGGTACTTGCGCCATGATTGAGCGAGGACGTCTGCTTTCTCTTCGCCGAAATGGCTGGCGAGCTTCTTTGCTATGGATTCGGTTGAGAGGAGAGTGCCGTAGGCATCGAATGCCATGACAATCTTCTTCTTCGGGTTAGGGGGCGGGTTTGGGGGCGTTTGCTGAGGCATGTTTGATGGGTTTCAATGGGTTTCAATGGTATACGAAAGTGGGATTGAAAGAAGTAGTTTTGGGTTCTGAGCTCGATGTGTGTTAATCTGACATGCACTCCCCCTCAGGCCTAGATGAAAACATCCGTGGTAACTTTGGCGTCACTGTGTCACCGCCAAATGTCGCCATTGGCGTTTGTGTGGTGATGATGATGCCGGCCATGCAAGCATCACAGTCGAAGTGACGCCATAGAGTGGCCGAGCTTGGACGAGATCTCCACGATTTCCCCAAACTCTGATGTTGCTCGGAGGGGATCACCCAGCATTTGTTAATTGGATTATGACCGTTAATTCGCCATCTAGATTTGACGCTGGACATCAGACACAAAAGATATTGCTTGTTCGAGGATCTACTTGCGGGAGTCAGAGTGCATCGCTGTTTGGTCGTGGGTTGTTTCACCTGAGTTAACCTGGCTGCTAATGATTTCTCTCGAAAAAGAATCCAACTTTGAAACGTTTCGGGACTGTCTGTCGACGGTATTGATCGAGAGACTTGCGCCTACAACGGCCAAACCTAAGAAGAGAGTCAAGGGCCGCAAGAATGAGATCAAGCCTGTGGTCAAAGCTACTGCTAGAGAAGAAGGCGAGGCCGATGCAGCCGAACTGAGCGAGTTCACAGAAGTAGGTACTAGTATATCATTTAGCCAGATATCTGTAGCTAAACCATCGACCAACAGTACCTCGCAGAAGAGACATATCCTAGCCTACCACAAGACTTTCGCACATTATCATATGCTGCTGTCCAAGATGATAAGACACTCGCCACCAAATACGAGCCGCCACTGGACAATGCCACGCTGGAAGCGCTCATCAAACCACTACCGCTCAGCATATCCGACTCTCTGACCTCATATCACCTCATACAAGACCCATCGGACCTAGATCGCATCCTCGAACTCATCTTCAACTCATATGCATCAAGCGCAACCGCCGCGCCACCAGAACACACGCCGTCGTTAGCTGCTTCTCGCCCCGACGGATGTGAAATCTGCGATCGTGAACAGCTGCCATTGACATATCACCATCTCATCCCGCGACAAATGCACGCGAAGGCGGTCAAACGCGGCTGGCACGCAGAATGGGAATTGGCGAAAGTGGCGTGGCTATGTAGAGCTTGCCACTCATTCGTGCATAAGATTGCAACTAACGAGGAGTTGGCGAAGGAGTTCTACAGTGTGGAGCTTTTGATGGAACGAGAGGATGTTGCGAAGTGGGCGGCTTGGGTTGGGAAGATTAGGTGGAAAGCGCGGTAGCAGTTATCACACTTAGACCATGTAATAGTCCGCATCTAGTCGTTGCAGGCGAAGAGTTTGGAGCTTTGTCTCCAGTCGCTTTTCTCGGCAGCTCTTGGGCTAGATCTCGCAGCAATGTTGAGTTGCACGAATCATCGTGCGGGTCTAGTTGATCAATTACATGTCAGTGTCGCTTGACTGACCTACGTTACCATATACCAGACCAGACAAGCATTCTCGGGAGGTCGCAGGCAACAAACAAAGGTTCTATTGGTATTTTTGATGAGACCATTTATTCTAGCTTTTGCCTGATCAGGACTTCCAGAGTTTGAGATGTTTCCACGTGCCACTCCATCTCCGGAGCACACTCCATCTCAAAGACAATTCCCAGTTGGCCTGTAGAACTTCCTTTCCATGTTATCCGAAGAGATTCAGCGTGACCTTGTGTCGACATCTCAGGAGCTACGGAGGAACAGTCAGTAGACCATCGCAGACTCGCAGTTCTCCTCGGACATCGATCGCAAGCTGAGTACACATATCGATCAGATCAGATAGTTTGCGACTTGCGGCAGTCTACCGCGGTATGAGTCTGGATGGATCTTGTTCTGTGCCTTCCCAACGAGCATCCGCGACACGGCAAGCAGAAAGCCCGAGTTGTGTGAGGAGCTGAGCTGATTTTCGTGGCAATGGGAAAGGTAGATATCGATCAGCAGACGACGAACCGGGTCTCCTTCCATGGTGCCACTGTAGATAATGTTGACAGTCTCATGGTCAGGGAAACATTTCCCACAACGGCACTGGTTTGAGTGTTGATGGAGCTCTCTCACCACAGCCTTCTTTACAGCATCGTCCATCAGCTTGTGGCCGAGGACATAGAGTTTCGCAAGCGGAACGAACTTTTGAGCGGCAAAGTGGCTGGTTGTGGATGCCCCCATGACGTCTTCTGTTTGGGTACCTGGGACCTTGTCGCTATAGATGAACCTCATGTAGTCCGTGACTGTCTCGTAGTCGTCGGTGGGTAGTGAAATCGTGCGAGTTTGACCCTCGCGCCACTCCTTCTTCAAAGCCGTCTGGAAGAAAGCCGAGTGGCGTGCAATGTAGTTTGTATGGACAAGCAGTTCGTGTTTCTTGGGTCCGACGATGAGCGTCACAGAATCTCCTTTGTCGAAATGGGGGCCGATAGTGGCTGACTGCGACGAGGAAGAAGCCATTTTGAGACGCTTGGGGTTTGGTTCGGTTGTGGAACTCTTCTTGTGCGGTAGAGATTGACTGTCGCTGGAGATTGGAGTCTGTATGGATGATGTTGCAGGAGTGTGGTGCCCTCTACTCAGCTTAAGAATGACTGGGCGTCCCGGTGGCATATCTGCTAGGCAGTCGGCGTCAAAAGATCTGATGCGACAATTGGAGTGCGGAGGGGTATTGCGTTTGTACTTTTATCCTTGACTTGAGTTGTGTCGTCACATGCAGTTTTGTCACGTGCGCCAGACTTTTAGCGACCCACGTGAATAAACAAATTGTACGACCCTCACTTGAGTCGATAGTGGCGCATGTGAAGGCTCAGATTGAGTGATGTGAAGCGGATATCTTACATGTCGTATGTCTGCTTCCAGCAATTAAGTCAAGGGCCTCACTTAGCACCCTTGACTTGCGACACTCGCGATGCTAGCAATGATTCAATGAGCGCAGATGAGATAGCTTTACCGCTAGTTAACAAAGAAGTAATTTGTGCTTACCAGACCAGACTCGAATGTGGCAGGATCGGCCTTGTTGCAACTGTGAAGATCGAGAGAACTGTTCTCTGACCGCAGCGGTAACGTTGCCATCTTGACTCATATATGGCTTTATTTGGTCATATGTCAGTGATAGTGTTGTGAGTGAAGTTCTGAGAATGCAGCAGGAAGTGCTTGAACTTACCTATAGACTCTAGTGCTATTTCAAGATGAAGCTGCATCACGCAAAGAGTAGTTCACATGCATGACCGTATTGTATGCCGCAGCGAATCTCCTGCGTGTGAGATCACATGCAAACCTCACAAAGTGAACAAGCCTGACTGAAGCAGCTTTCACTCAGCAAGCGTGCATGAGAAATCGACGTCGTCCAATTTCCGCCCAAACGATCACGTCCTGTGATGACATTGCCAATCTTTCGAGGCTCAGAGGGCTGTAGTAGTGCTACGAGAATTCAGTCAGCTCGTAGCTCATTTGTGGCCATAGTAACAAACGAAATGACACTCACCACGCTCACACAAGCTGATCAGGGAAATGAGTTTGCTCTCCGCGCCTGGCTTCATTGAGCAGCTTGCGAGCCAGTTCCAGTCTGAAAGTCCGGTTGCACTCAGGTTGCAGCCAGTGACCAAAAGCATTCTACGCAAGCATAACCACCATCAAGCGACGAGCAGGGTCCCCTTAGCTGGTACCCTTGTAGATGATGCCGATGTCTTCGGGACCAGGAAATGTCGCTGTCATGTCGATGTCGAGGAGCGTAGAGATCCGTTTGACCTCTGCGAGCGTAGCATGCTTCAATTCCTGGTTCTGGAAGCGCTCACCGAGCAAGTAGAGACAGGCTAGAGAGAGGTATCCGTCTCTAGTGAAAGTCTCGCACATTGGTCCGACCAAGTGTGTAGTTGGGAGCTTTTCGATGTAGGTAGAAGTGAGGTAATTGGTCATGGTATCGTGTTCGACGTCGGGTATGACGATGGAAGGCACAAACCACTGTGGAAGCATATTCTGGACGAATCTGGAGTCTTGCACCAAGTAGTTGGCGTGCACAAGAATCCCGTTACTCTCGGGTCCGACGATCAGGGTGAATCAGTCATTTTGGTGGAAATGGTGATTCGCCTTTATTGTTTGTGTAGACGAGGCTGACGTCCTGCGTCGTTTTGGATATGGCTCAGCCACGCTGTTGTGCCGGAGCTGCCGGCAAGACCAAGGCGGGATATTACGCACGAGGAGGACCAATGTGCTCTTATGTCTTCGGACACTGGTCGGATACTGGTCTCACATGCAATCGCACTGTCAGTGTCAAGTAGAGACCTTCCAGGTGAACGGTGGAAAGTCAGCATCGCCTCTTCTGTTAGAATGCTTCGGTCGTTTCACATGCCTGCTACACCAAGTGAAGAAAGCCATCTCCGTGGCATGCACATATGGTTTAGGGTGCATGATTCGATCGTGCGAGCACGTGAAATCATGGGTGAGTTCAAGAAGGATACTCTTTCTCGATGGCGCAGGTCCCACGTAGCTGTAGTGGATGTTGATGGCGATGTTATCAAGCCATGTACTGGAGGTCTAAGCAAGAAGACTGTCTCACTCTCAAGACTTCCATGAGGACCGATTGAACGTCACATATCATGCTGTAGCCTCTCTTGGATGAGGACTTGCCCAGATTCGTCCTGAAATGTTCAATATATGACTGCTGTGACAGTGCGGTCCACGTCGAAGAACTCTAAAACGTCTTCGCCGGCAGCAACAAAAATCGTACATAATATTAAGAAAATCCTGGACACCACAGAGTATCTTCATACATCAAATGCCAACGAAACTTGCCATTCGAACACCATAATGCAGAAACGGGCCAGTCAAAGCAGCGTCTCAGCCCCAGATGAGCGCTTGCGTTAGCAAGATGGTCGACGCTATAGGACTGTACGATGCATTACAGTCAACTATACAACGCTACATTCCAGATCCTCACATCAATATCCGCTCGCATCTTGGTGAGGACAACAAGGAGAATTCCTCACGTAAGAGTCCGCGGAGAAAGGAGAAATTCTCGCCAATTTTCCTGATCCTCCTTCGCAGGATTATCGAAGGAAGGATCACGTAAAATTATCAGCGTAGGATTACCAGCGTTCAGTTCCTCTCCCGATGTAAGGCCCCCGCCAGCACACAGCCTCGCGTGCGAGGCGATACCAGGCCTGCCGCCAACCGCACCCACGTGCCCATGCAGGTCTGTCTGACGTGCATGAGGTGGGCCTAGCTGCAAAACGACAATCGCAGCCGATACCCGCGTAAGCGCGGCCCTGCCGGCATCGTATGTTGGCGATGCGATGCGATGCAAAGGTGGTGAGATGGAGACACTGGTACATGTCGGCAAAACGTGTAGGTAGGCAGGCCATGAATCGGGCCTCGGCCGATGTGCGTAAGCTCTGCAATGTCGGGCACTGCGCTGCACTGCGCTGCATCTAATGCTGCAAGCTGCCGTTGAGCTTGAGCTGCGATGGAAGCGAAGTGCGTAGGGCTTACCAGCCTTGTGAAGTACTGATGTACTTGCAGCGATGGGCCGATCCTCCAGGCGCAGCGTCAGCATGTTGAAGGCCAGTCTAGCCGCACACATCGGCGGCACCGATTGTAGAAGTCGTCCTCGCCCGAAACGGGACACATGGCGAAGTATGGAGGTGCAAGTCTGGTGCGTTGTACTTGCATGATGACTGCCGCAGCTTCATTATGGCAACGATGCCTTGCCAGCCTGCCGTTCGTTTCGCTGGCGAGCTTGGCAGATAGTCTTGCTGGTATCAGACAACATCGATGACGTTGCTCGATCAATGCTTTGGCGACTCAGCTCTTGTCCTCGACAATGGCCTCACTTCTGCAGATCTCACGTTCCGGCATGAGTCTGTCGGCCTTCTCCTGCCGCATCGTCTCCACGTCGTCCGTAGCGATGCCCATGGTGGCTTCTCTGTTCCGAATGAACCACTGGATACGCTCCTCGCGGCCACCCATTCCTTGTACGTCTTGCCTCACCTTCCTCAACTCTTTTGCAGCCCGATCGTGTACAATATCCCGTTGCTCGACAAAGTTCTGACCGTTCTCTTGCGCGCGGTGCACGTTTGCGGAACTCCCCATCAGAGCGAAGAGTGCTATGAGTGCAATAAAATAGCTGTTGTTCATGTACAATGGAGACTGCTTCTCTCGCTTCACGCCCATGGCCTCGTCTTCCTTCGCCTCGCGCCAGCGTTCCCAATCTTCCCATGTGGCGTTCTGCCAGACCGGGTCAGAGGGATCCCGCCAGTTCTGGTGGAAAGGTCCGGATGTATTACTGCCGGCCTTTCCTGCAATATCTGCGTTGCCGTCCCATCCTGCGCCAATGCGATCGTATGCGCTTCTCTTCACCGGGTCGGACAGGATGATGTTGGCGGCGACCACGAGTCTATACCTCTCGGACTTGATCTCTTGAGAAATGGTGTTATCAGAGCAATCACTCCTATCAGGGTGGTAGATCTTGACCAGTTGGTAGAAGCGAGCCTTGCTATAGGCCTGGTCTTTCTTTAAGGCGAAGATCTGATAAGGTGTTGGACATCGCTGGCCCTTTGGTGTTGTTGGCCAGTCATGGTCTTTCTCGTAGGAATGCTCTCTTCCTGTACCGCTCAAAGTGGCGTAACCCTTGTGGTTGCGTTGGCGGTGGTGTCGTGTGCTCGAGTTTGTCCAGCACCGGCTCGATGATGACGTCGACGACTGTGGTTGTGTGGCGGAGGTATGGAAGGCTTGAAGACCGCCGTAGGCGCTGGAGATATATAGAGGCTTTCGTATCAACATTTCCGGAGTTGGCAGAGGGCAAAGGGCATGATGCATGCGCAGGGTAGGGATAGAAAGACGATATATGCGGCGAGTGAGAGTGAATGAGCGTGAATGCGCTCGATCGGAGTGAGTGGAGCAATCTGCACCTGATCCGCGAAGCCGGAGCTGGTCATTACTCTAAATATGTCTGTAGCTTCATACGAATACTTATGATCGTAGACTTACTCCCCTTTGGGCAGGCGGTGTCAAGCCTCAGGTAACTTAATCTACAACGATCACGAAGCGTGTCATATGCCTTACCACTTACCACGCACAAATCGAAAAACTGAATGCACTTGATACGTCTTACTCTCAACCTACGCGTTTCCTTGGCTCTACAATGCGAAGCCAACACAGCGGATGAGTAGACTACCTGGATGAATTTGATTCTGCCCCACAGCCAAAGCAATGCCATTCGACCGCGACTCGGGGTTGGTCTTCAGCGAGAAGGTCGTCGAGAAACCTAAGAAAGGGTCAAATGCACACGACTTCCTGACACGGACCCTCGGCCAACCACCGGAGTGTCGTTCCACAGGAGCTGGAACCGACACCCTCTACCTGATTGCTCTGCGCAAGCTTCTCTGCAACCTTGATAATGTAGACACCAATTCACTCAGCACCGTCCCAGAAAACATTCTGAAGCAAATTTGGAAGGCCATTCAACGCTCGTCAGTAGTTCTGGCATAACTGAACCAGTGAGAGTCACTAATAATCCCCAAGACAACTTGACAGTGTCCGCATTTGGCGCGTCTTCGTACAGTCCGAGATCGGTCAACGAAGCATATTGCATGACTGCGTCGAAATCTGCGAGCACCTCGGGCTGGCTATTCCGCAGGCCTTTCACGCTGAATGTGCGTGGGTGACCACACTCGACATTTCCACAGAGACATCGAAAGCAGACTTGGTGCGCGTCTCCGAGCTTCGAAATCTGCGCAGATTCCGCATCGCCACTGAGCATGATAAGGCGGCTGATGCACAATTTGATGATCGCGTCTTGAGAACTTGGGCCGACCAAGCACGTGAAGAAGGCGCTTTCCCGCATCTTCAGTCGATGTTTCTGTTTTACCAGAAAGGCATCACAGCGTGTTCGCTGAGCCGACTCTCTGATTTCCCAGCATTGGATGAGTTTAGCGTCTACAGAAGCAGCATTGAATGGCGCCAGACAAAGTCCATGTCAGGCTGGCATAGCGATGCAGAGTAAGCGCATCCGAGATACTCGATCTCGACCGATCAATGCTAATCGGGAATTTCGCAGGAACCGTTTCATGGATTTCGTGGTGTCGTCGGAGGAATACAACAAGGAGTCTTGGACCCACATTAAACTTGTGTGTTGGAACAGGCTTGTGAGCGACTACTTTAATAGCAGGAGTTCGGCATCGAAGGACCCTGTTGACCTTCGTCCACTCCTCAACTTGCAGATTCGACGAGGCGGCAGCCAGGGTCTTCGAATGATGTATGTCATGGGGCCCGGCATGGTCTGCTTGCAACGTTGTACCGAGACATTACCACCTGAACAGAAGCAGAAGGAGCAGCCGCCAACCACATCCATCACGACGGCGACACTACCGCCGATCAAGAAGCGGAAGTTGATGGCAAAGTCGACGGCTTTGGAAGACATGATGTTGTAACACTCGCTCATGCAGATCCGTCTGGAAGGGTTCACAGTATCTTCCACGACGAACATGTTGAACAACAAATTACAATGGCAGAGGTCTTGTTGCGCAATGCTGGCCATTGCAAAATACTTTTGGCAACAATAGTCGCTCTTTCAATGACACCTTACTACATGCTACGAGTTACAGCACTTCCGCTCAAGCTGGTGTACGATGCAAGCTCTCACGCCTTATCGATATCGCTCTATGCTATCCTTATAGGCTTTAGGTCATGTCAGGAGCATGCTAGCCGTTGAGATACTATCCACGTCGCCTCTGTAATTCAAAGCCTAGAGCGCTAGTACTATCAGTCTCAGAGAGTCAATAATCTTGCCTTTACCCATTGAGAGTCCGTACATAAATTTGAGCGCAAGATATGTACTCTAGCAATTCATCAAAGGCTTCAAAGTCGGAGCCACGCACCACACTGATAACATCTCAATATATCCATAAAACCAAAGTGTAGCACCGATTTGAATCATCGAGGGCTCGACAATATCACAAAACAATGCAGACTGCCACGATCATAAGAAACAGGAAAAGTGAAAGCATGCTTCAATGGTTTTTTTTTGAAAAGTTTCTTTATTCGCAGGTAGTCGTCAGCGCTTGACCGGCCAGCCCGCTGCCTCTGCCAAATGGTATATAATGTCTTTCCATCCCCACATCAACTACTCTAAGTTCGTCACATTCGCTCATGAGGCATCTCATCAAAGTCAGATCCATATTGCCCGTACTCCCAGAAAATGTCTATGCCATCGTTGAAAAAAAGTCGCTTTGCAAATCAAGGCAAAAACGCTTTACATGCAGGCGGCGCCGTCGATGCCGATGACCTTGCCGTTGACCCACTCGCCGTCCTGGGAAGCGAGGAAGCCAACGACGCGAGCGATGTCGATGGGCTGGCCGACGCGCTGCATGGGCGACCAGGTCTTGGCGTACTCGTCGACCTCGTCGTCGGACAGCTTCTCGCCGCCGGGGATGTACTCGCGGCAGACGGCGTGGTACATGTCGGTCTTGATGCCGCCGGGGGCGACGCAGTTGACGGTGATCTTCTTGTCGCCGGCGTCGATGGCCATGCAGCGCACGAAGGTCTCGATGGCGCCCTTGGAGCCGGAGTAGACGGTGTGCTTGGGCACGCCCTTGGCCTGGCCGGTGATGGAGCCCATGAGGATGATGCGGCCGCCGACGGACAGGTGCTTGTAGGCCTCGCGGGCGACGAAGAACTGGCCGCGGGTGTTGATGCGCATGACACGGTCGTACTCCTCCTCGGTGACATCCTTGAGGTGGCCGAAGGAAACGACGCCGGAGTTGGAGCAGACGATGTCGAGCTGGCCGAAGTGCTCGACGGCGAAGTCCATCATCTTGACGGTCTCGTCGACGTTGCCGATGTCAGCCTTGTAGGCGACGGCGTCGGTGCCGGTCTTCTTGATCTCGTCGACGATCTTCTCGGCGGTCTCCTTGGAGTTGGCGTAGTTGACGACGACCTTTGCGCCGCGGCGGGCGAGCTCGATGGCCATCGCAGAGCCAATGCCACGGCCGGAGCCGGTGACGAGGGCGACCTTGCCGTCAAGGCGGGAGGTGTCGACAGCAGACATTTTGATATGAGGTTGTGAGGGGGGTTTGTTGGAATTGGGTTGGAGGTGTTGGTTAGAGTGGTAGTGGTGATTGATTGATGAGGCTGATGATGTGGATGGGAAAGATACTTGGAAGTATGATGAAGGACACAGTCTATATAGCTACATGCGGTGAAGAAGCTCGCCAGGAACTCCAGACCATGTCGCCGGTCCCTCGCGCAATGCTACAAAGCGCGAGGCCGCGAGCTCGTGGAGCGATGTGGTGAGCTGTCTTGTCAACGGAGGTGTGGATGATACGTCGAATGCGCAGTTTGGCCTCCAGCCTCCGCCCACGGCTCCACTTTTGCCGTCCTGCCTACTCGTCGGTGTCGACGAGGGCAGACAGAGGTGAGGGTGGAAGGCCGGTTGTGGTGCAGGCTGAGACGGGCAACAGCACAGCTCAGCACTATGGCAGGCATCTCGGGCTTGCAGACAGCGCGAGCGAGGGCGAGAGGTGCGACGAGGTGAAGTGGACTACTGCTGATCGTGAGCCGGAGTGCTGCATTCGGCGCATACACATCGGAATTGCGTCCTTAGCGCCAACGGCACCACCAGGAACAAGGCGCAGCAAGGAGCACCACCAGCACCGTGCCATCTTCCTTCGATCGGCCCCCCACCGCGCCTCTTCGGCTGGTTGGCCCACGACCATTCAACGCTCCCTGCCCGCCGCTGCAATACCACCGCCTCCACAAGTCATCCATGCCGTCCAAGACTGCAGAGGCCCTCAACTACGCCTATATCTCCTCTTCACCGACATCGTGGACATCATCAACTGCTCCACGATGGAAGTCTGTTACAATGAACCCGGAGCACCACCCGTCCAGCGACCCGTCACCGCCACTAGGAAGTACTGAGGGACTCAACTTTCGCCGCCCTTCCTTCCCGCGTACCCGGCTGCTATTATTATTGCGGAGCTCCTCTAAGCTGACACCAAACACCACCCTGTTGGCTTCCGTGAGACAAAACCTTCTTGTGGGGTTTATTGGATTTCTCTGCAATTGTCCGGTCGTAACGTGTGCTAAATTTACTGGGGCAGAAATCTTGTTGCTACGTCGCGAGTCTGTTTTGGACATTCAACAGACAAGTCAGACAAACGCGAGTGTTTTGCCCTGTGGTTCGGGAGATGCGAGTTGGGTGCCAATTCCAATGCCAGACAGATGATGCGGTGAGTTCTAGTCGCGCGTCTCTTGGCTCCCCTTTCCTCCTGCAAGGTTTAGCACTCTCTCGTATCGTAACCCGGTATAGCTGCTTCTCGCTATAGGGCAGCCCGGGAAGCCGAGCTTTTAGGCGATGTCTTGACTTTCCCCCGGCAGCTGGCAAGTTGCATTGTGGGTGTTGTGATATACAGGACTTGATGCGAGTATGATCTTCAACTGTGTTTTTACACCGCCATGAGCTTTTACATGATGGGGTGCTGTTGGGTGGTCTAGAAGGACTGCTAGTCCTGCTTGACGGTCATACCAGATCTGACTTATGGGCTGGGGCCCGCGTAGACTGACTGGAGAGATTTACTGGTGTTGACAGACGACTGTTGTGTTCCGTCACTGGGGGACTACCGCAATTGCGCATGGAAGCTCCGGTCGCCTCGCCGACCATATCTCAATGGCAAGCATAGCCGTCTCTGATTCTGAGTTCACTAGTATCGACACATCCGATGTTGGCGTACCGACCAAGCTCTGATGACATCTCAATGGCGATCATAGCCAACATGAAGTGAGAGACTACACCTGCTAGTATTGACCCTGGGCCATTCGCTGCGAACATACTCTGCGTGTAAGATACCCTCACGCGTGCAATGAACAACCGAGTCCAAGGGACTGAAGGATAAAAAGCAGTTCCAGACAGTACAGCAATGCCTTTCGCCTTGCCCTACCCTCCAACCAAAAGTCTGCTCTGTTGCAGCGCCATGCTGTCTGTACAGCTCGTCAAAGAGGATCGCTGGTATACCCCGGCTACCGACTTCCGGCCCTGCATACATGCATTTGGCTATAGAGGCATCAGTGTTTTTTCGGACTTCACTGGACTCGCTCTTGGAGCCGCAATAGCAGGTTTCAAGGACCTCCGTTATTGATTGTAGGCTTCCGCGCATCGGGTCGCCGCCGCTCCGTTCTCGTTCTCACTGTCAATTGAGCTCACGGTTGGTGTCGAGGCTCAATCACTGCCCCTGATGATGAATGAAATGTTGAATCAAAGCGCAAATGCTCCCAGACAACATCAGGCGGGCGACTGTGACTGTAACGCTCGAACGACCCGGTTTTCAATCGTCGTCATAATCGTCCGCCACGTACCTAACGACAAACGTACTACACAAGCCTCCATCGAGGAAACGAATTGTCTTCAACCGTCCGTAGCGACGCCAGAAAGTGAAAACTCATAGCATTCAGTAGTCCAGCATTAGCCTAGCCTTACACCAGCGCGCCGCATCTCAAATAGCCCACAACTCCGATCTCCGACACATGGTCTCCCTCGTGGGAACGTCCCATGCCGGAATGCCACGCACGTACGTTCAGGAACCTGTAGCCTTGCTGCGGCTCTCCGCCGTGAACAACCACGATTGCGCAAACGGCTTCCGTGCTGTCGCCTCTGAACGGTAAGGTGGTTCCGTGAACCGAGTGGGATATTCGCAGGAGCATATTTGGTATTGTCGTTGCTTGCGACTGGGTGGTAAGCGGGTATATGGCTGAACAGTCGACTCCATCTGTTCTGTTCGGTCCGTAGAGAATGGTATCGTTTGAACGGATGATGGACTAAACGCTCTCCGCCGAACTTGCATCGCATCCAGACGATCCTTCCACAAATCCTTCGAAGGCAAATGTGATTCAAGCGAATAGCAATGCTTCCTCTTCTCGCTTTCCCGCCGTTGCAGCTCTCGAAGCGCCACCATGACCTTCAAGCGGCGTCTCTCCAATATCGCTATTCCAAGTATATCAATAACACAGTCCCCGGTAGTCCGTAGCCTAGGGATACAGCAAATAAGAGACGATCGGGGGAACGGGGGTTGTCCGGACCGTGGTGAAGAAGGCAAGGAAGGAGGAGGGGAAGTCCGATCGGTACGCAGTGACAACTAACAACCTCCAGGCAGAAACAGGGCGGAGAGATGAGCAGGGAGGCGCACGCACGTACGCACGTGTGAAGGATGGAATGGAGATGAGGGGAGATGGGAAGGTATATAGAACAAGGACGAGGTCGGGTGGTTTTGTTTTTTTCGTTTCAACTTCTCAGATTGCTACTTGCTTCCTGGGCGCACCCATCCATCCACTCGTTCTCCGAGTCCTTGTCCGTCGATAATCTTCTTCTACTCCCTCCTCTTCATCTTCTTCGCTTGTACTGTTTCTCCCACCTCGCTGCTTCCCTTGTTTCCCGTTTGTCTCGTCACCATCCAACCAGAGAGAGAGACATTACAGCATTAGATCTAACCCAACCCGCACGCTTCCAACGATGAAGAACAAAAACGCAGAAGACTAAGCAATCCAAAGAGTATGATGAACTCTGCCGCACCCAAGATAAGTGTGAAGGAAATACAAGAGATTTGAAGGGAAAAAAAGGTCCGCCCTTGACCGGTATGCTGCTGGGTCATTAGGTGGAGCTGGTATCGCAGAAGCATGTTGCATGCAGGTAAAATGGGATTCGTGTACGTCGTGCTTGCATCGGTGGAGATGCTTGTGTTGCTTTGCATGACCTGCGGTTGTTGCAGGGTGATTTGCATGCGTATGTGTATTTCGTCGTGCGACGAGGTGATATGTGGTGGTGGTAGACTTGCGAAAGGGCTGTTCGCATGTCGCCAACCCGTGTGGAGGAGCAGTGATTGCATGAGGTCAAATCAGACAGTTCACCCACGAGCCAACTTTTCAAGCTTGCCACGGATGCCATCGGAGAAGCGCGAAGAGGCGCCTTCGTCAATCACACCAATGCAGTGCTGTAGCACTGGGAAAGAGTGGTCGATGCCGATCTGGGAACCATCACGCTTGGTCAAGCAAGGCGCACCCTCACGCTTGGTAAGGTAGCGGATGATAAGCGGGTGGTCAGATGGCAAAGCGTCAATGGCGAAGGATGGACCGGCTACAGGGTACATGCCGTTCGGGCCGGCAGGCATTGAGTTGCCGTTGTGCACCAGGCTATCCGTCCACAGGATGAGAGTCGCACGGTAGACCGCAGCGGCCCACCATGGAGGACGGATACCGCGAGGCATGCTGCGCACCAGACGGAGGACTTGGCCACAGTGGAAAACGGCCTCCTCGACGTCGGAGATGCATCGCTTGTGCAGCCAGACGAGCTGCTGGAGGCTGCCGTCAGTGTTCTCGCGGCGGGCCAAGCGCTCAATCTCAGGGAAGTTTGTCACTGCGTTGAGGCTGATGAGGTGGAAGAGGACGAGGTTAGTCTGCATCATGGCGCACATGGGGTTGGCCTTGAGGTAGCGTTCGGCTAGGTCAAACCAGCGCTGGAGTAGTGATTGCACTTCCTCTAAGCGAGCGCGGGTGGATGCAGCGGTGAGTGCGCGCGTGCTTGAGTTGCGCGACGACATGGAGTCAGAGAAGCAACTGAGCAGTTGGCTGTACTGGCACACAAGGGTCTGGAGCGGGTGCAGTAGCAAGCGCATCTGAAGTGGCGTCATCTCAATGCCCAGGGGAATCATCTCATCGTCAAGGAAGTGTCTGAAGAGATCCTTCAATGACAGTGGCCTGGCGCCGGAACCAAGGGACGAGAAGCCGCCAGAGAACTCGTGCACTTGCTCGAAGATGCTTGACCACTCAGCGGCACTCTTCGCATGCCACAGGCGGTCTGCATCAGGCATGGGCGTTGCGAATTCAGTAACAGAGAAGAGAGGCGCAGTGTCGTGGAAAAGCGACAGGTCCTGATCGACCATAGCCCACGAGTAGACAAGTCTACTCCTGCTCTCGTTCTGGATCCATTCGCCCCACAGTTGATCGTTGCTTGCACGACGCTCGGATGACTGAGCTGGAGCCGGTCTGCTGTCAAGGACACCAGAGTGGCGCAGCATCGAAGAGTACATCCCACGCTGACCCATGGCGATGTCCATTTGCCACTTGTCGCCACTCCATGCTGCCTGGACAGTGAAGAGCAACGCCGAGTGGAGCACGATTGGGTCGCCAGACATGATGATGTTCTTCTCAATCAGGTCGAAGAGCGAGATGCGGCAGGCCTCGGTAAGACCGCCAGTGAGCCACCTAGCTTCTGAGTCTGGGATGTTTGCGGCGCCCTGAGCGATCATCATCAAGACAAGCAAGCTAGCAGCACGGTCGTTGTAGCAGTGCATCAGCTCGTTGGCGTCCAGAATGCCACGGGAGGTGAGAGGATAGTAGCGTTCAAAGCAGTTTGCGTATGATCGGAGGAAGTACTCGAGGACACGAGCGGGTGGCAAAATCACGAAATTTGAGCCGCTGTTGGATCCTGGTGTCATGCGGCCAGTGGAGGGGGAGTAGTGACTGGAGTTATCACGGTGGATGTCGAGTGCCTTGTGGAGGAAACTCTGTGTGATGGCAAGCAGCTTGTCCCTTGTCGACTCGTGCAGCTGCATCACTGTCAGGTGGTCGCTACCGGCAAAGTCAGACTCATCCCAGCGTGGCGTCCACGTGCTCCAGCCTTCGTGGTTTCGCAGACTTTGCTCCAAACGCTCAAGATTGAGTCTCGCGGTTTTAGGGCAGGAGCTAGAAGGAACGGTTGGCGTGCATCGGAAAACAGACCAGCCATCCTGTGCTGCGACGACCGCAGCCATATCGTTGCGCTGGTCGGGCGAAGAAGACGTTGACATTTGTCGTTGTGGCTCGACCATTGGATTGGTGTTGCTTAGTTCAAGATCAGAAAATGCACGTTCAACTTTTGGTGTCTCGATTGGTGTGATGAGATTTGACTGCATGTCTGCCATCATCGGCATCATGCCATCCGGTCCCTGGATCATTTGCATGACGGAAGGATCGAATTGCAAGTCAGCATTCATGAGCATATCTGGCTGTACGACACCAGCATCGAAGCCCAGTGGCATCTGCATTTGACTCCAATCCAGCATGAATCTTGGACTTGATCCAGGATCTGAGTCTTCTTGGCTCAATTGGTTGAACTCATCGAATGCGGACATAGGAGTAGTCTGGATGAAGCCGTTGGGTCCCTGAGGTAGAGGAGGCGTCATGATGGTTTGATCTGGTGGCGTTGGTCCGTTGGTTGAATCGATGAATTGTATTTGGGGTGCGTCCAGAGTAGGAGCGGCGTGCTTGTCCTCGGGTATGCTGTTGAGGGCACTCTTGGGGCTCGCAGGCTTCAGAGTCGGCTGTGTCTGTGTGGGGCTGCCATTAGGCTGTTGTGATTGTGTTTGGCCGTTCTCCCCGTTGGTGGCGGTGACGTTGTGCGGTGGCATGGCAGTCAGACCCTCGGGAGGGACTACCAATCCCATGCGGGTTGCGTTCTTCGATGAACGTCTTGTTGGTCGAAGGGTGCACTTGAGGTTCCTTCCGGCACATCTCGAACAAGGGAACTTCTTGTCGCACTTGGTCTTGGTTTTGGCACAGTTGCTGCAGGCGATGGGAGTCCGACCGGCTGACTTGGGGATCATGCCATTTACGGCGGGGATTTCTTGTTGGTTGGCATCACGGCCGTGGACTGTATAATGTCTTTGCAGGAGATCCCTATTCGATCGATTAGTATCGACTACATGCCAGCATGTTGGGAGACAACGACAACGGACCTTCTGGCGAAGGACATGTGACATGTGAAGCACTTGAAAGGCTTGACATTTGTGTCTGTTGATCACTCGTTAGCATGAGTGGATTGATCGACGGGACCAGCAGGTCGGAGACGAACGAGTTAGGATGTGTCGTTCGAGATGTTCGTCCCTTGTGAAGGACTGGCCGCAGTAGGTACAGAAGACCATTGTGTCGATTGGTCGTCCGTAGACGAATGGTGTCGATGCTGGTAAGGTGCAAACAGGCCGGGGCTCGAGAGCGAGAGTGTTTGGGCAAGGCAAGACGATCAGGTGTTTGCAAGGCAAAGGGGAAACGGGGAGGTGAGGGCAATAAGACACGGGCGAGACAAGGTGGCATGCAACGATGGAGCAGGGCTCAGTTGTATGGGTGGAGGTGCAGCGAACGGGCGAAACGGCGAGCTAAACACGGCCCTAGCGATAAGATTACAGCAGGCGTAGGATTGAGTTTGGCGGGCTGGGGCGCACTGGCGCAGCTGGAGGCTTGTCGCTCCGCTCGCATGCAGATCCGGCTGGCATCGAGGTGTAAGAGCGTGAGAAAGTGATGACTTGTAGACCGCGCCCGTGCTGCACGTCTGACGGGCCCATGGACAGGGAGCTGGCAAGCCCTGCCGCGCCTGCCTGCGTCTGCGGCTGGCATTGTCGGTACCGCCAGGCTGTTGCTGCTGGGCTTGGTGGTGGTGCTGTGTAGGTACTGTACTTCGCCTACCGTGCCATCATCATCATCATCATCCTCCGACTACACCTGAAGGATGATGTGTTGGCGCAACGGACCCTCGCTGGCCCGAGTTCGTGATTTTCACTTTCCTCCGCCACGCCTGCTGACCCCAATCCCTGGGAATAGATGCACAGTTAGGCGGTAGAGGCACACGGCCACGCCATGCCATGGCATGCTAACTACGCTGCCGGGCGCCGTACGATCGACCGTCGGAGCTTTTCGAAGCGGATGTCCGCTGATCCACGCAACGCACGCACGCCTCTGCGGCATGCATGCAGGCAGCACAGGGCAGGCGGCGTGTCCACTGTACGATGCGACGGCCATACATAGGCTCACGGGCACGACTCCCTGCGTATGCTTTGCAGCAGTGTGTGCCCGCGGGGTGTCTTTGCGGAGCACAGGGATGGCGAGAGGGCAGGAGTGTGAGGGCCAAAGGACCACACACAACACACGTCCCGTACTGCAGCGTGCTGATGCCTCCGCCGTCGAGGGTATTTTTGGCTGCTGCCGTGGTGGTTCGTAGTTCGCACGACGGCCAACATCGACACCCCTGGTTCCTGGCCTGGCCTGGCTCAGCACGCGTCAGACTCGCAACAGGCCCCAGGGCGCTGCAACGAGCCTAAGCAGGTAGCAGGTAGCAGGTGGCAGACACCCTGTCGACAGGATGATGCGCGCATCCGCCAAGCGCAGCCTCTCGAGGCCTCTCCCTGGTTCCCTGATGTCAGTCAGTGGTTAGTGAGCAGGCTGCGCTGCGTTGCCCGTTTTAGCAGCACAGATAGATAGACTGTGAGATAGTCGAGACGGGCTAAGAGAGAGATGTGGGCCCACCGCATCGGCGCTACGACTAAGCTCCTATCCCTGCAACGCCTCCCTTCGCCTTGCCGCACATATCGCATGCAGGACCCTTTGCTGCTTTGGGGTGGGCAGACGAGGTTGACCGCTAGGAAGAGGCGTGCCGGGGGGTGCTCGCCGCCGTATGCGGCAACCACGTCAACAACCCTGCCCGGCCCGGCGCCTCATACGAGCGAGGCTCTCACGAGGAGCAGACTTGACGCCAGTAGTGCGAGTAGTGCTGATCAAGCCACACCACACCAGCCCAGCTTCCCACGAGGCAGGCCGGTGTAGCGCAAGACCCAGATAGAACGTTTCACCAGAGCACCACCCACGCGGCTCTACTGTCATAATGTCCCGAGAAGAGTCGAAACCGAGCATCATCCAGTCCGTACGTACGTAGCACGCATTACCAGTTAGTAGTCTCCTCTTCTCTGTCTCGCAAAGCAAAGACCGAGCATCATAAGGTGGACCAGACGGCTGAAGAGGCATCCATGCTCATGCCGTGCAATGCCATGCCATGCCCTGCTATGCTCTCCTGCTCGCGAGCTTGTCGCCCAGTGGCTCGATGCCCAGCGCAAAGCACCTTGATTTATGCAGCAGATTAATGTGCGCGGCATCAGCCCGCTAGCGATCACGAGAATGTGCGTGATTGTCGATACCACCTCAGCCATACTACTGAGCACTCAATCAATCAATCAACCAACCGATCAATCAAATGCGCAGTAGCCAGCACCGGGGCACCCCGCAGCACAGGTCAAGAAGGCAGGGCGATCTCCCTCAAGTGTGGCGCGCCAGCAGAATAATGCCGGTGTCGATCTCAGGCCACTTTGGGCCCGCGCGCGCACGCACTTGCAACGGGCAAGAGAACACCGCTCAGACTCTTCCTCTCAACGTCGTCCCGCCTGTGCCTGGCTATCAGTGCTCGCCCGCTCTCGAGAACTACCATGGCAAATGCTATCCGGCCTCCGCCGTACCAAGCATTGCTTCTCTGCCAGCTGAGGCCATCATCCACCACCACTACTGTATGTATGTAAGCCGCCGTACGCCAGCATGGAATGGGCTCCATGTATGTAGGTATGCAATATGCACCTGCTGCAGCTGCCCGGCTTCTACCACGTCAGCCACAAGCAGCAATAGTCGGGTTCTCACGCGTCGCCTAGCCGTCTGCAGCCGCTCGGAGCTTTTGCATCGGGGAAAATTGATACCTCTGAGCTTACCAGAGACGAGAATTTGAGTGTCGACATGCGTCTTCCCGAAGCTGATCTCTCTTTGCGACCTTGATGCAAAGCGCCGAGCCGTCTGTCCCAGCCAGCCTCTGCCGTCCCCTTTGCAGAGAGAGAGAGTCAATTCCATCATCGTCCCCTTTCGCGGATACATCTCCCCGGCTCCACATTTGTGAGATCCTCCAATGGAAAGGTGTTCGTCACGATGAGGATTGCACACACGGCTCACGTTCTCCACATGCAGATACCATTCGACAAGGCAGGAAGCTGCAAAAACCCACAATCCGCACCTGTCTCCGGTTGAACCCAGCCGGCCAGCCTTGCACGCAGATAACACAACACGGGTTGCAAGGCAGGCCCAGGACAGGGCCACCATGTGCTCGGAATCAGGACCGCATAGATCCCATGCCGTCTATCGCGAGATTGAACTACTCCACAATGCGAGATTTTCGATCTGTTGTGGAACGTGTGGGTGTTTGCCGCTCTGGGGTAATGGACGACTCACCATGAACATGTCGTGATGCTACACTGACCTTTTGGTTGAGTGGCTAGCTGTCGACCTCTTCGCCATCCTCACCATTCCTTCGTGCAGATCGCTACGGCAATGAGGCATTGAAGCTCTTCTGCAGCAGTTATCGCGACATGTGTGAGGTAAAGAAGGATGGTAGAGCCCTCTGTCTTGGAATCTAGGATCCCTTCGGTAAGCATCCGGGATCTCACAATCGATCAAGGTCGTGGTGGATGTTTTCTGGAGACGAGATCCTGCCGCTTTGTCGCTTAGCTTCGATATTGCCTGCCCTAAGGCGTCGAGATTACATACATGCAGATGAACCGCAGAACCGCCAGATGTAAATGACGAATTGTGATTGCAGTACCTACCGACGAGACAAATACCAAGCAGTTACGGCAATCTCGGCAGCGCAAACACTACTTCCGTCCGTCGACTATAGACACAAACCAAACGTCTCTGCCGGTAAGATGGTATGTGCTGAGTTGCCAGCACTGTGGTGCACCGTCTGCTAGCACCACAGACCACGATATCTACCCATCCCACCGGAGGCAGTCAGGCCGACAGTGTTGTCGCAATCGACGCACCTCAAGCTTTCAACGAACCACGCAAGTCGATAACCTTACATCCTACCAAATGTCCCGGCGGCGAAGAAACGCCTCATGTAAGCATGTGCATATTCCTCTTCCGAAGCCTCCAAGCCACGCGTTGAACTCGTCGAGGCGAGCATCGCTTCCAACCGCTTTTCTAATCGTTGAGGACGAAGTAGGCAGGTAGGCGTTGGGTAGAAATGACGCCTGGAAGTACCTCTAATGAGGCGAGCATTCAACATGTCTCTCCACCTGCCATCTCATGTCCCTTGATTTAATATCGACTCGGAGTCTGCTCCTGAATGTCTCCTTGCTTTGCTGAACAGCACGATTGCGGAGCAGATCGATCTGTACGGTCCTTCCTTGCCGAGAGAAAAAGACGATGGAATCGTCAAGGATCACACTGCGTGCGTGCACGATTCGCCCGCTCCCTGCCGAACACGTTGTTGATGGCAAGATTCGAATCCGCTTTGCCATCGCGGTGGAGCCCTGTGGAAAGGGACGTCAGTTGTGGGGGATATGTAGGTAGTGCAGGGTTGCTCCTGGGTTCAAATGCTCAGTCAACAAGGACTTGCGATCTCTTAATATCCAGCCCGTCTCGCTAGGGCAATAATTAGCATCGAGGTCCCACTGAAGCAGGTGACGCACACGATTTTTGATTGAAAGTCGCGGGCGGACTCAGCACCGCGAAAACAATGCTGTCGGTACGGTTACACGCTTATGAGAACATGATTCTTGATGGGAGAAAGATCGTTTGTGTGTATGTATTTGTATGCGAGGTAGTGCGTGAAGACTGTTGTCCCTGGTCGGACCCGTTTGGCTTATCGATATCGACCAAGTCGAACTTGCACACCCACTCGTCAGGGACATGTGAAGATTGTGTCCCGCGTCTATTAACGATTGACTTTCGAGCACGACGGCAAGACGGTCTGTGGCAACGACAGCTATTGGCCGCCAGATGTGGCTGCGAGCGGTTGATGCACATGCAGCCGTGGTGGAGGGAAATAATAATAACGCCACAGCCTGAGAAAGACAACGCGGAACGCAGAGTGGCCGAAAATGCCGATTGGTATCAGATAGCACTCGAAAGGCGTCCAGACATTGCGCATGAGTTCTAAGGTACCAAACTGCATAACGGTGCACGGGCGAGAAGGTCGAGAATCGAGATTGTACCAAACATCATCTTGACTTTCGGCCTGCATAACCAAACAGTGCGCTGCTGTAGGGCTGGCGACGCCGAACCATAGGGCCCGGGCAGGTATTCCTGCCTGTCTCACTCCAGCATCTGGCTATGCTTCCCCAGCAGCATGATGAACGCAGCAATGAGCCCAGACTCGCGCCGCTGCTGGTTTCTGGACAACACTGAACATCATCACCGCCTCGTCGCTTGGGCCGCACCACGCTCTCCTCGCAGCCTGTGCGCTTACGCTTGCCCCCAGAAAGGACTTTGCAATGTGCGCTGCGCTGCATCATGCAGCCTGCAATGCAGCGGCACACCGGTTTTCCCAGTCAGCAGGAGTTAGCGATCGCTCGCGAGTCGTGTTATGCGAGCACATCCAGCACACCGAGTCTCGCGCGCACGAGCGCATCTTACTTCGCCGCGATAACACTTTGTGCAGCAGCCAGACTAGGCCAGTACACACTGATGCCACGAAGCATATCTATCGGATTGACCAAGCTCACCCGCTGGAATACTTTTAGACGCGATAGTCGGTATCTCCGTGGCTGGCAGGTGCGCTGATGCCATCGCACAGATATGTTGACACGATCTATGCAATCGGCCGGTCGTACGCAGACTTGCACCAGCATGACCGCCACCTACAGGTCTGAGCATGCTTTTTCACACGAGATATCCAAGAATACCAAGCATTCACGGGCGCCAGCCACCAAAAATAACCCTGACTGCCCTGCTTTTGGGGGGAGGAAGCGAAAGCGATCGTCAAGCGGCAGGCTTATCTCAGGCGACAATATTTGGGGTCCGAAACTGACACTGCCACTGACATGATACGGACACCACAGACGTCAAGGCTGGAAAGTGTAAAAATTGTTGCTATCGTCGAACAGAACGAGTCAGCGCCTTTGCCATACAACGATTGGAGCTTGTGCTCGACACCCTATGCAAGCCTCGTCGGTTAAACACAGCTAGCTACCCTCGTCAGATCGGGGATTTTCTTCGTGGCTGGCTGTCGCCAATGCAGATCCCCCCAATTCGGCCCTTGTCGGGTGAATGTTCGCCTATCTGCTGCTGTAGATCCTTGCGAATGAAGGCGTTTTCCGACCTCATACCTGAGACCGCAGATCGTTGCCAGCAAGCCAGGTGTCGATACCACTTTGGGCGAGGCTGACTTGCATTCGGCCAGCGCGGCAAGGTAAGGTTGCGGGCGCCGGCCTCACATGCTATTCGTGCACATCAGATTGAGACTCGTATCGGAAAATTACAAAGGTACTTCTGAAATAAGGATGCGGGGAGATTCCACCCACTAACGTCGATCCTTGCGGATTAGTGCCTTCGTACTCTTCCCACCCGTATACATTGTACTTTGCCCAGTCGCTAGTCATGTCAGTCGTACCGGTCAGTCTGATTGGCAAAATACAACCCTGGCCTTTTGGAGGACGTCGAAACTTCAATAGAGGACAGGAGACGTCATCCTTCAGCCCTCAGCCTTTTACGACATTCGAACATGGATCTTCTCTTTGCCATCACGCAGTTAATGTATGAAATGCCTTTTACACTTCAGCCCTAGGCGAGTGCGGGCTGGGTCTGAGGTGGAATCATCCCGCGTGTCATCGACGATAACCCAGAGTCTTGAGCTGCTGAGTGAGGACGGACTCGCTTCGCTATCGACTTGCGGCACATGCAGATACTTGTCAGCACGCGATTCGGCAGTCTGCGCCTCCGAGCAGCCATCTACGGAATATACACACAAGCTTGTGTGCTACCCAAGCCTCAGCTACAGCTCTATTGCTATTTCTACGTGCTCATATCATATACTGTAGGCACATAAAGGTATATGCCGACCATTGAGATAAGTTTCGAAACGTCCAGCACTCCTAGAAACCAGTTTGCTAGTGCCATTGACCACAGTGACTGAAAGATCCTATTCACGATTGGAATTTCGCACATAAGCTCGAGCGCAAGGGCGGCATGGAGAGCGCCCACTGCTTGGAGAATGCTACGATTGGCATACATGCATGTATTCGGTACCACAAACGAACTTTCAAGGTACAGTCTGACGGCTTGCATAGCCACTGACGTGAACAGTGAATGGTCTGTATCTCCACGGCCCATTGCTCACAGGGATCAGTCTTCCAAATCAATCAGTCTGACTATCTGTGTGCAGCCGCCTGTCAACTCCTTTCGTGCCATCCTCACATGCTGTGGAACAGTCGTACGAGATCTCGCGTGCTTGCGCTAGGAAACGCGAGAGGCGTTGCCCGCTCCTCCTGCCGCTTACCAAAGTTATGGGATCATGTTGTGTCGCACAGCATCAAAGCAGGCAGTAGTCTACCACTGTTTGTTGCACAACTCGCCTCCCAGTGCAGCTTGGACTTCCCGCTGCTGTGGTATGGTACTGTGTCATGTGGCCACGCGTGTAGCACCAACGAAAGCGCGAGCACATGCACTCTCACACACGGAACATTGCATCTGAGATCGCAAACACGTGGATTTCCTTCGTTTGCTACGCTTGTGCGACACCGAGGACGTGGGTGTCCTTGTTGTCGGGTGCTTCGAGGACGTCAGGAGTTGCGCCTTGCGAGGTGTCTCGATTTATCTGAGACTTGAGGAATGATACGCGTAACGCTGCGGTGGACAACTTCCATACACCGCTCTTGCTCGCCTTCTTCGCCTTCCTATCGATCTCTTGAACCTCGGCGTTTGATCCTATCATGTAGTACCAAAAAGCCGCCCAGTCTCCAGCCTTGGGCGCCCCTTGTGCGCTTTGCAGGAGTCATCGGATCAATATCCACTATCAGCCAACTCCGTCGAACGTGAGACCGTTCCACGACAATTCACAAATCTGACTCTTTGGCCTCTAACTCTGGCTCGAGGGAATAATTGGTGCGCAATCGCGATATCAATGCCTTCTCTGTGCCACCCTCCAAAGGCAACAGATTTCCTTCGGCATGGCATCATGGTCATGATTCCCATCAAGAGGGTGTGCTGATACCTACAATCCTAGGCGCGGACACGCCGGCAGCTCTGACCACCAGCAGAGGCAGTCGCCCCAACGAGATGGAATACATGCTATCTATGTACCGCAGCAACAGGTACGTTCTCGTCCTGCTCCACTACAAGGCTTAGTGCAGGCACCCGACTCGCCTCATGCGCGTCAGCATGCATTTGAAACCGGAGTTTTGGTCTCCAACAATACAAATTCCTTCTGCCTTGTCGTTACTGCGTGCATGTGAAGGAACAGTCGGTCGGTCGGTCGGCCTCGTGCGAACGCCGATATGTGATCTTATCTCATCCTTTTGGGACTTCATGCATCGTCGTCCCATCTACCGTTCGTCGAACGAGTGCTGCCTAGGTTGATGCAAGACGAGTATACTTGCATTGCAGATGGTTTTCATGCGAACGAATCGCTTGCGCATTGCCTCGTGCACTGTACTATTTGGGTTTGCATTTCCCATGCTCCAGAGTTTGTAGAGTGTGGATGACGACGAGACGTTTTCGAGCCTTGCTTTCAAGTTGTGGAATGCAAGGCTGAATCGCAAACATGGTATCTTAATGATGCAGCTCTCCTCGATAATCACGCCGGCGCGATTGGTCAGCATGCGCAAGAAGTGATTCCTGTCGAACCGAACCCGACCGGCACCGCTGTTTCGTGGCAACGCGGCACTCACACCGTCGACCAACCTCACAGGACACCAGCTCACTTGCGATGCATACATGTACAAAGCCCGTCGACGTGTTCTCCACTGATCCCGCCATGGGATGTACCTATACCTGTAGCCTGAACGCTACCAGGAAAAACACAGGCCAGTCAGAATAACCGTCACATCGCCAGGTTCTTGTCATGTTTACTGATCGCAAGGCCACGGATTAATCACTAACCTTCAATTCGGCCCTTGAGGCACACCATCCGGCTTACGCATGAAGCTGGTGTCTAGAATGTCCGCTGCTTCCAGCATGTCCGCTGCTTCCACGTGTTTCCGGGTGCTCGTTTCAGAATGATCGAGCTTACGATGTCAGCACACGTCGTATGCTCGCTTCCGATGGGGTTGCGTCTGCTTTTGGTGGTTCTTTGGATTCCCCTACTCATGAGAGTGGGATCAATTCGTCAAAGCTACGCATCAAACCAACTAACCCCAGCCTGCTGTGAGAAGCCCGGAATAGCTATCATGCGGGTGTCCTCGAGGCCATACGCTCACATGCTGAGAGACATCGAAAAGCATCTTGCTTAGTCTGTCTGCTTTCGGCTATCATGGTATCATCGAAATGCTCTCGTTACTGGCACATCATCTCAATGAGTCTATGCTAGTCTCTCGAGGCACCACAGAATCAGACATGGGTACTACCGAAAGCTCCTCATACGCCTATGAGCTCTCACCGGCATCTACAGTAATGACTTCGCGCTTCCTACCGGCCAAACCTCCTCCGCCAGCTTGACACATTTCGTCATTGCCCGTCCTCTCTTCGACCGGTGCGTGGGTTTCTAAGCCGCTCTTCTTGGTGGATGATCCAACAAATCAAAGGCTGATACTGACCAACCGAGCTCCGCACTGATCATCGAAAGAAGATCCTTCGCCTATCTCCCAGCCGCCTCTAGTCGCGAGATGGGCAGCTAGCCTTGGCTTGAACCACGCAACAGATTCAGACACCGGGACAGACTCCGTAGCAGTGAGCGGATGCAGGTGTCAAGAAACGCTGCTGCATTCTTCCGTGCGGTACGCTCAAGTTCGGTAGACGGACTATCACAAGGGCGACGTTTGGCGGTCGCATATAGGTTGCCGCTTGGCTGATATAGCCCTACACGTGCCCGCCCAACGCCGACAGGCTGGCCAAGGACTCGGATGCCAGGACGCCAGTATGGACGGCTTGATGCGTACCTGTGGTTGTCGTTTTCACGCGTAAAGTGGTCAACGATGGGAACACTGTCATTGTAACCATAGTTCAAGAAACGATAGTTCGTTGCATTGAGCTCGACCAATACCGTGGTGAGCGCTCGATCGTATGTATAGTTCTTGCCCCAAGTCTGCGCACATCTCTGGAGCTGTTGTGTTCGGAGTCGCCTATCGATATCAACATAGTCTCCTACTATCGAGGTACACTCGGTATATATCGATTAGTTCTGCAATCTCTCCTTCTGCCGTTTCGAACGATTCCCACAAATTCAGGAATCTGTTACAGTCCAGAAGCTCGACATTCATCGAACATATTTCAATGATAGCTGGCTGAAGAGTTGAGTTCCAAGGAAACACTGTTAAAACCACAGCGCAATATACCAAAACTAACACGTTCATTAGCAAGGCTCTTTTTCATCTTATGGTGACCGCCACGGCACAAAGCGAAGTAATTAAAAATGCACATAATGTGGACATTGATAACATCTACATTTTTTCCATCACCCCAACCCTAACCCGCCACAAATGAGCATCAGAAACGCCGTCCACATCAAGAAAAAGCACTCTACATGTCACCCGAAAACCAAAAAGCAAAGACCATCGGTCTGTGATGCGCATATGTACCTGAACCTACCGCGCGAATGTCCGCAAAGCATCATCATTGCGTGCAAAAGCTACCAGAGAGCCACAACGAGGAACGGGAACAAAAACCTCCGACCCGGTAAGGCTAAATTCTCCAGCCTTGCGAACGCTATCTAGATCGAATCCGGGCAAGCAAAGGGTTTTTTCTAAGGCGACTAGAGACGTTACAACTCTGCGTTGCCGGATCCCGAGTCCTTTCGTCCTCAGGTTGACTTCGGTAGTGACTGGACATGTGAGGCGGGAGTCGTACGATCCGAATGCTCGACTGGGAGGAGTGCGTAATGCATTGTGCGATACGGTAGTGAGTTGCGCTACCAGAGGACATCGAGAGATGCCTCGCGACAAGAATTCGATTCACAATTCCATCGCAATGCCGTGTCTTGGTCACCGGGGTGGAGTCCGAGAAGTGCGATGGATAGGCATGTCATTTGTGATGTTGCCAATTTCGGTCGGAGGATTTTTGGCGAGAAAAACGGTAACGTTTGTCAACGTTTATTGACAACCCCCAAGTGGGATGTATGTCTCGGAGAAAAAATCCTGGTGAGGATCTAAGAGTGAGACAGCACGATGGTGGCTGGCAGTAGTGGCTGGTGAAGAACAGGAACCGTTTCAGATGTACGCAATGCGTACGCAATGGAGATGTTGGCTCACCATGGCAACTGCGATTGTGCTTTTGCATGGCAATGACTGAGGGGAATTGGTGAATTCGTCCGTTGTCGTTATTGACGAGGTGGCTCTCGACATGTTTCATCGCATCGCGGTCTTCAGCCTTACATCGAGACGCATTTGCTAGAAACTTGGCGATCTGTAAGGACAATGGAAGTAAATGTCTCTCGATCAATGAGTGCTTCCGTTATGTTCTTGACGATTAGCTAACAAACACAATGACCCGTCCGAGTCGCCAGATGGGGAAAATGCACTTGGACGTGGTTCAAATCAGTGGCAGCTATGTTCAACAAGAAGTGGTAATGTGTTGTGCTCCCTATGCTGTGTTTGCGATATTGTTTTGAGCTTTCGTATTGTGGAAGATTGTGCTACCTCCTGGGCATTTAGCTGATAATGAGACAACGGAGAGGAGATGGCCATCTTCAACCATCATGGCAGCCGAGCAACATCACCAGTGTGAATCATAGGGAGTTTCCATCAGCCTGTACACGATTATAAGACCATGTTGCATCTGTAGATAGGCGCCGAAGTCTCAACAGTGGTGGGATCTCTGCATATCTCGGTTAGTACCTCAGTGGCATATGATACAGCTTCAAAGATCTTGATCCAATGGCGCCAGCAGAGAAAGACAGAGTGATAGAAATATGTGCAGTACTGCAATTGAACGACACCTAGAGAACTCCATACCAAGATGTGACTCGTGCGATGGCTCGTGTGACTATAAAGCGCTGAGCTCAGATCTGCATCACAATTACCTATCCAACAGCAAGACGTACTGGTTGAGACCAAGCATTACATGTCAAGCCATCTACACGGCTCATCGATCAAGGACAAACAGATCTGTAGTGGAGACGATTTGGTGCTTTGCGGAGACAGTACCGACGTCCGAAGGTGATGGCATTCCTGCTGGTAACTTTCACATGCAAGGAGGAAATATCAATGACGCTGTGGTGCCGCCTATAGCCTTACCCGACGTCCACGGAGTCGTTCTCCACGCCACGACCAGACTTTGATCTGCATGCAATCTATCGACAGCGTGCGAAGCGAGATCTTGACCCGAGCCGCTGCATGGCGTGCGTACGAATAGAGTGCAATGCAACGCCAGTAGGACTATCGTGAGAGTCATCTTGACGGCACGGTGTTACTGCGTGTATTCTCTTGGAGCATGTTGAGATGCAGGACTTTTTCGTTTAGAGTGGGATTTGCGATCGGACGGGACGGCATGGTTCATAGACTCGGCAGCAACTAACGAGCATGATCACTCGATGCAATGACCTAACGAAGCAGTTCCAAGTATCGGAGGATAGGAGAAGAAGCGGCTCCTACGGTTCGTTTGCCGTTTCGCGGCAGCAATGTGTTAGCGTTACAAGATGACACCGGAGTATTTTGGTGCTTCCAGGCACAAGGGCTCGAAGGGCTGTAGTTTCGGGATATTTTGGACGGTGGAGCTTACGTGCCATACCTCTGACACACCCTTGACGAGCACACTCTCGGCCAGCCGTGGTGGTGAACTTGAACTGCGACAAGTCGGGTACGACTCAGGCAGCCTCCCGACATCAGATGTCGGCCGGGATCAAGTGCTTGGGCTATATCGCGCCCCGCATGGTTGGCATGTCTTGTAGGCGGTGGCAGCGGTGGCAGGTAGACGATGGGGCTGGTCCTCCCATGGGCGGATCATCTTCACATCTGCAACTAGTGATCAAAGCCCCGAACGATCGAGATCTTGAGTTTCCAGCAAGCGAGGGCGATCGCAACTCTCTGGCCAGGACGGTATGATCTGCGCTGCGGCTCGACATCACGATGATTGCTGCAATATCATTGACCGCATCGTAAATGATAATTTCTGGTCTCAGAGCCACTCACCGACCAGGACGCCACGTAGATAGTGATACTGCGTGACGAGCAGAAGGTTCTGACATGTGACAGCAGTTGAGATGCGCCCATTCGCATCAGCAGAGGGAGCGGCAATGGCAATTCTGTTGAGTCGGACTTCGAGTCCCGGACATTCGTGTATAACGCAGAGCACGTCCCGGATGCGTTCAAACGATAGTGCAATCGCTTGTCGCGGACCGTCCCAGCAGCCCGCCGGCATCCTCCAACAGCCGACATCCAAATCGAATCCGAATGTGACTAGGCGGTGCGACGGAACATGTGCCATTCGATGGCACAGACATGCCACGGCGCGTGGATGGTAGCATCCAGCGCACGCAGACACTGGAACGCTTCACGGCATGCATATACCTGGTCTGGCCTGACGAGGCGCCCAGAACGAGCTCTGCCATCCAGTCTACAGTATACCGCCGGCCGGGGCGTCCAAGAAGGAATGCATGCCAAAATCCCCTCCTGGAGCCATGTCATGTGCCCGTTTCAGCCGGCGGAGACACGGCATCGCAGCGTAGCAGGAGTTAGATGCTCTGCCTGCCTGCTGGGGCCTGCTCGCTGCTGCTACTACTGCTGCATTATTCACGAGGCTCGCGATGCCCGTCTGGCAGCATCCGTCTGCTATTGCTACCTTACCCTATCATGCGTGCCGTGGGCTGACATGCCAACACTCTGATATTTCCGGATGGTAGCCTGGCGGAGCGTCAGCGTGATGGAGCGACCCTGCGTAGGCACATGTATAGCTACAGCCTCCTAACGTCCTATCTATAATCAGCACAGAGAGGCATAGCACGAAACAAGCTTCAGCCTCGCCTTGCTGCTTATCCTGCCAGGCTGCTCGCTAGCATTTGTCCGTCTGCTCTTCCCCGCGCATAATCGTCTGGGAGGGCAAGGGACTTTGGTGGCGCCGCCGTTGGACTCGGCTCCTAGCGTCCGGCGCCAATGATGCGATTCAATCTCTTAGTCCGCCCTGCATTCCGTGTCTCGTCGCTATGTTTGGCCTTGGGGGGACAACCAGCAAGCAGACGCGACGACGAGCGCGCATGCAGCGCGACGGTTGCCACAACTGGAGTGCGAGCCTCTGAAACTGTCACCAGTCATCTCAACAAACACCGCAGCAGCCGCGGCGGCCTGACCAAGCAGCAATAAGCAGTAGCATGTATGTCTCCGGGTCGATGACGCCGGCAATACCACTGCGGCGGGGGCCATGGTGCTACAACGGCAACAGAAGCAGGTGCTGGCCATGCTGTTTTCGCGGATCTCCTCTATCAGCCCAGCAGCGCCTCCCAGATAACCTCACGACCAGCATCGCTCCCGTAAGCAGGGGCCAAATCGGGCTCGCAGCAGCCTCTTACGTCCTGGCAGTGCAGGAGTACATCCCGCAGCACGGACGATATGGAGAGCCGAATATCGTGACTTCAGCACCTAAGCCCAGCGTCCTTCTCTCTCGATGCAGCGGGCCTATCTTTGGGTGCGTGCTTACGCTGAGCCCTTGCCGGACATGGCAATCCTGCACGCAATCGCACTGCCACCAGTGGAGCGCTGGACGTTAGTGCGGTGTTCCGTTTGAAACCTCCATGTGCTGATTTTGGCACTCCTGGGCATGGCTCAGAGCATGGACTCCGTCTCCAGCTCTCAGCACTGTCCCGCCGTCCGGATGGCCGTAGTACTATCGCTCGATCAAGGTAAGGATCCTGTGGGCCCCTGGTCAACAAACGCAACGCCTGTCTGATATATTACATCCCACCACCCTCTCTCAAGTCACTTTTACTTACTTTCCATCCACACTCACAGTTGTTCAAGCAGACTAGCCATCTGATTGATCATCTTTTCCGTTTTCTTCTAACGACAATTACTGTTTAGAGATACACTACTAGCCACAGTGTACTTCGACATCTTCAATTCATCCAACTACTCGACATCTTCTGTGATTAGCCACCGCAGTCGACCAAGTAATTCGATCTATACCAATTCGCCAACTTTCGAATCATATACATCACCATAATCAACAACAACATCAGTCAACCCGATACGATAATCGAGCATCCACAATAATGTCGAACGTTCTACTTTTCGGCGACCAGACCGCCGAGCAGTATCCTCTGCTCCGCAAGACGGTCCTTCGTACTGGCAATGCCAGTCTTTCTACCTTCTTGGAGCGCACATCTGCAGCTCTCCGTGATGAGATCAAGCAATTGGCTCCTCACCAGAGGAAGAAGTTCCCGGACTTCATGACCATCAACAACTTGCTCGACCTCTACTACGAGGCTGGCGAGAAGATCCCGATGCTCGAGTCTGCTTTCACCACCATTTCTCAGCTCGGCCACTTCATTGGTTACTTCTCTGAGCACCCTGAGGAGCTCCCCTCCGCCCAGAGCACTCGCGTTCTCGCTCTCTGCACCGGTCTCCTCGCTGCCTCCGCCGCTGTCTCTGCCAAGAACATCTCCGACCTCATTCCTCTTGCTGTCGACTTTGTTCGCCTGTCTTTCCGCAGCGGTGCCATGGTCAACTCCCGCAAGGAGGCCATGATCCTTGACGGCGAGGACAAGATTAGCTGGAGCACCATCTGCACCGGTACCACCGAGGCTGCCGCAAAGAAGGCTCTTGATGCCTTCCACAAGCAGGCTGGCATTCCAGTCTCTAGCCAGGCTTATGTCAGCGCCGTGTCCGTGATGGCAATTACCATCTCTGGTCCCCCAGCCACCACCAAGCGCTTCTTCGAGTCTGGTGCTCTCAACTCGAACCAGCGTGTCTCCATCCCGGTCTATGCTCCCTACCACGCCGAGCACCTCTACAGCGAGGAAGACATCGACAAGGTCATCGGTGACTTCGCACAGAAGCTCGAGGCTCGCCGTCCTGCTTCCATGATTCACTCGTCTGTCACCGGCAAGGCAATCGTTGCCGAGAACACCCTCGAGCTTGTCAAGAACTCCCTGAGACAGATGCTCCAGCAGCCCGTCCGCTGGGACTACCTTCTCGAAGAGACTGTCTCCCAGATGACTGCCAACAAGGCTAGCACCAAGATCTTTGCCATTGGTGTAAGCAACGTTGCCAACTCCTTGGTCTCTGCACTCAAGGCTGGCGGCCAGTCTGACGTTTCCACCACCGACTACATCACCTGGGCTGATGCTGAGGAGAGGGCTTTCGGTCGTACCCAGAACGACAAGATCGCCATCGTTGGTATGGCCGGTCGTTACCCCAACGCTGCCAGCCACGAGGCTCTCTGGGACCTTCTCATGAAGGGACTCGACGTTCACCGCAGAATTCCCGCCGATCGTTTCGACGCCGACGCTCACTGCGATCCGTCTGGCAAGGGCAAGAACAAGTCCCACAGCCCCTTCGGTTGCTTCATTGACGAGCCTGGTCTTTTCGACCCGCGCTTCTTCAACATGTCTCCTCGCGAGGCCGCTCAGACCGACCCTATGGGCCGTCTTGCTCTGGTCACTGCCTACGAGGCTCTGGAGATGTCCGGTTACGTGCCAAACCGCACCCCATCTACCAAGCTCCACCGTGTCGGTACTTTCTATGGTCAGACTTCGGATGATTGGCGTGAGATCAACGCCGCCCAGAACGTTGACACTTACTTCATCACTGGTGGTGTGCGTGCCTTTGCTCCTGGTCGCATTAACTACTACTTCAAGTTCTCCGGCCCGTCGTACTCCATTGACACCGCCTGCTCTTCTTCGCTCGCTGCCATTCAGCTTGCCTGCACTTCGCTGTGGGCTGGTGACTGCGACACTGCCTGCGCTGGCGGTCTCAACGTCTTGACCAACCCGGACATTTTCTCTGGTCTGTCCAAGGGTCAGTTCTTGTCCAAGACCGGCTCCTGCAAGACCTACGACAACGCTGCTGATGGTTACTGCCGTGGTGATGCTTGTGGCACTGTCATCCTTAAGCGTTACGAGGATGCCGTCAACGACAAGGACAACATCCTCGGTTGCATTCTCGGTGCAGCCACCAACCACTCTGCCGAGGCCGTCTCCATCACCCACCCTCACGCTGGTGCCCAAGAGTTCCTTTACAAGAAGGTTCTTGCTGACGCTGGTGTTGATGCTCACGAGATCAGCTACGTTGAGATGCACGGTACCGGTACCCAGGCTGGTGATGGCATTGAGATGACTTCGGTCACCAACGTCTTCGCTCCCCGCCACCGCCAGAGGAGGGCTGACCAGCCTGTCCACCTCGGTGCCATTAAGGCTAACATCGGTCACGCTGAGGCTGCCTCTGGTATCAACTCGCTGTCTAAGGTTCTCTTGATGATGAAGCACAACAAGATTCCCGCCAACGTTGGCGTTAAGGGCGAGATGAACAAGACTTTCCCGGCCGATCTTGGTGACCGCATGGTCAACATTCCTTTGAAGCAGATGGAGTGGCCCCGCAACGGTGCCGAGAAGCGCAAGGTCTTCCTTAACAACTTCTCTGCCGCTGGCGGTAACACTGCGCTTCTGCTCGAAGACGGACCCGCCTACGAGGCCCCCAAGGGTACCGATCCTCGTGGCACCTTGCCCATCACTGTCACTGCTCGCTCCATTGGAGCGCTCAAGCGCAGTATTGCCAACCTTCAGGGCTACATCAAGGAGAACCCAAACACTACCCTCACCTCTTTGTCCTACACCCTGACTGCCCGTCGCATTCAGCACAACTACCGTGTTGCCTTCACTCTGTCTGACATCACCAAAGTCGTTGACAGCCTGCAGGCTCAGGACAAGGAATCTTACAGCCCAGTCCCCATGGTTCCTACCAAGGTTGCGTTCTGCTTCACTGGCCAGGGCTCCCAGTACACCGGCCTCGGTCAGAAGCTGTACCAGGACCTGAAGTCTTTCCGTGAGGACATTGACCGCCTCGACAAGTTGGTCCAGATCCAGGGTCTTCCTTCCTTCATCGAGCTTCTCGATGGCACCGACGTTCAGACTCTGTCTCCCGTCAAGGTCCAGCTCGGTATGGCTTGTATTCAGGTCGCCCTTGCTCGCATGTGGGCCTCCTGGGGCATCACCCCGACTGCCGTCATTGGTCACAGTCTTGGCGAGTACGCCGCTCTCCACGTTGCTGGTGTCATCTCCGCATCGGACATGATCCTCTTGGTCGGCCGTCGCGCTGAGTTGCTCGTCCGCGACTGCACTCCCCACACCCACGGCATGCTCGCCGTCAAGGGCAGCGCTGAGTCCATCCGCTCCACTCTTGGAAGCAAGATGACTGAGATTGCTTGCATCAACGGTCCTGAGGAGACTGTTCTCTGCGGTAGCAGCGAGGTTGTTGGTGCTGCCAACGAGACCCTTGCCTCCAAGGGCTTCAAGGCTACCAAGCTCAACGTGCCCTTCGCCTTCCACTCTGCTCAGGTCGACCCCATTCTTGAGTCCTTCAAGAAGGTCGCATCCTCTGTCACCTTCAACAAGCCTACCGTCCCCGTTCTCTCTCCTCTCGAGGGCGAGATCATTCGCGAGGCTGGTGTCATCAACCCTGACTACCTTGCTCGCCACGCTCGCGAGACTGTCAACTTCTGGACCGCTCTGACTTCCGGTCAGAAGGCCAAGGTGTTCGATGAGAAGACTGCATGGCTTGAAGTTGGCGCACACCCCGTGTGCTCCGGCATGGTCAAGGCTTCAGTTGGCGCCACCGTCACTGCTCCTTCTCTCCGCCGCAACGAGGATGCATGGAAGACCATCTCCACCAGCATCTGTGCTCTTCACACTGCCGGTGTCAACCTGAACTTCGACGACTTCCACAGTGAGTTCAACGATGCCCAGGAGCTTTACACCCTCCCGACCTACAGCTTCGACAACAAGAAGTACTGGATTGACTACACCAACAACTGGACCCTTACCAAGGGCGAGGCTCCCCAGGTCAAGGAGGTCTACATCGAGAGGCCCGGTGCCCCAGTCTCCGCTGCTCCCGTTGTCGAGGCTCCCGCCAAGCGTCTCTCTACCGCAGTCCAGCGTGTTGTCTCTGAGGACTTCTCTGCCAATAGCGCCAACGTTGTTGTTCAGAGCAGTCTTGCTGATGAGAAGCTTTACCCGGTCGTCTGCGGCCACATGGTCAACAACGCCGCGCTCTGCCCGTCATCCTTGTACGCTGACATGGCTCTCACTGTCGGTGACTACATTTGGAAGCAGGCTCGCCCCGGCACTGAGGTTCCTGGCATGAACGTGTGCCATATGGAGGTTGGAAAGCCTCTTATTGCACAGATTCCTCAGCCTCCTCAAGGTCAACACATCCAACTCGAGGCCAAGGCTGACCTCGCCACTGGCACTGTCAAGCTCTTCTACCGCAGTGTCACCCCCGATGGCAAGAAGCTCGTCGACCACGCCCACTGCACTCTCTTCTATGAGGACAAGGCTGCATGGACCTCTGAGTGGGCTCGCTACAACTACATGGTCAAGAGCCAGATGGAGATTCTCACCCAGAAGACTATGACCGGTGGTGCCCACAAGGTCCAGCGCGGCATGGCTTACAAGCTCTTCAAGGCTCTTGTTAGCTACGCTGACAAGTACCGTGCCATGTCCGAGGTCGTTCTTGATGGCCAGACCACTGAAGCATCTGCCGTTCTCGACTTCCCCACCAAGCCTGAGGATGGTGACTTCTACTGCCCGCCTTACCACATCGACGGTGCTTGCCACATCTCTGGATTCATCTGCAACGCTTCCGATCTCTTGGACTCTGAGCAGAACGTCTACGTGTCTCACGGTTGGGGTGCGATGAAGTTCTCCAAGCCTCTTACCGCAGGCATGAAGCTCAAGAACTACGTCCGCATGCAGCCTCAGCCTGGCAACATCAGCCAGGGTGATGTCTACATCATGGATGGCGATGAGATCATTGCCGTCTGCGAGGGCATCAAGTTCCAGCAGATTCCCCGCCGCGTGCTGAACACTTTCCTGCCTCCCAACAAGGGTTCGGCTGCCCAGCCCGCTGCTGCCGCCGCCCCCAAGCCTATCGCCGCCGCTCCTCGTGCTGCCCCTGCTCCCGTCAGAAGCGCACCTGCGCCCGCCCCAGTCGCAAAGGCAGCGCCTGCTCCTGCTCCCAAGGCCGCTCCCAAGGCTGCCCCCAAGCCTAAGAAGGTTGCAAAGAAGCCTTCTGGCGGCAGCGGCTTGACCTCAAAGGTCATGAAGATCTTGGCCAAGGAGACTGAGGTCGATGAGAACGAGCTTGTCGATGACGCCCACTTCGAGAACCTCGGTGTCGACTCCCTCCTGTCTCTTACCATCTCTGCTATCTTCCGTGAGGAACTCGAGATGGAGATCAGCTCTTCCCTGTTCACTGACTACCCCACTGTTGGCGACATGAAGAAGTACTTCGCTCAGCTCGACAGCTCAGCACCCGCTGAGGTTGAGGAGTCTGACTCTGACCAGGACTCTGAGCCTGCAACTGACGCACCTACTCCTTACGAACAGGACATCTCCACCCCTGCATCCTCGGTCCCCAGCTACGCACCTTCCGATGCTGGCAAGCCTGAGACTCAGGAGCAACTTGGCGAGGTCAGCGATGTTTCTCTCGCCCGCCACGTCGTCGTCCAGGAAATGGGTGTCGACATCTCTGAGGTCACCGACGACGCCGATCTCGCCGAGATGGGCATGGATTCTCTCATGAGCTTGACCATCCTTGGTGAGCTTCGCGAGAAGACTGGCATTGACCTTCCCTCCACCTTCTTGACCACCAACTCCACCATGAAGGAGATCGAGGAGGCTCTCGGTATGCGCCCACAACCCAAGGCTGCTAAGCCCGCCTCTAAGACTTCCCAGAAGAGCTCCGCTCCCCAGCTTGATGAGGTCAACGCTAAGCTCCAAGCCGTGGCCAAGACCGACCTCAGTCAGTATCCTCCCGCCACGTCTGTTCTTCTCCAGGGTAACGCTAAGACCGCTGAGAAGAAGGTGTTTTTTCTGCCTGATGGATCCGGCTCCGCCACTAGCTACGTCGACATCCCCAACCTCGGCAAGGATGTCTGCGCCTACGGACTCAACTGCCCGTTCATGAAGAAGCCCGAGGACTGGACCTGCGGTATCGAGATCTCCGCCCAGATCTACCTCGCTGAGATGAAGCGTCGCCAGCCTGTCGGTCCCTACATCGTCGCTGGCTGGTCTGCAGGTGGTGTGATCGCATATGCTGTCGCACAATGCCTGCTCGCCAACGGAGAGGAGGTTGAGAAGCTCATGCTCCTTGACTCCCCTTGCCCTGTCAACCTTGCTCCTCTTCCCGCTCGCCTCCACGTCTTCTTCAACGAGATCGGTCTCCTCGGTACAGGTGATCCAGCCAAGACACCCAAGTGGCTTCTGCCTCACTTCTCTGCCGCCATTGCCTCACTATCTGCATACGAGCCTCAACCTACCCTGAAGCCGATCCCTACTTACGCCGTGTGGTGCAGAGAAGGTGTTGCAGGTAACCCCGGCGACCCACGTCCCCCACCTGCTGAGGAGGAGGACCCAGCCCCGATGACTTGGCTCCTCAACCACCGCACTGACTTCGGCGACAACGGATGGTCGCAACTGTGCGGAAAAGACAACATGAAGTTCGGCGTCATGGGAGGGTAAGAATTCCAGTCCAATTACCTGATCAACACATTTACTAACGATATTCCTAGACACCACTTCAACATGATGCACGCACCACACGCCCAAGACCTTGGCAACCTCATCCGCGAGGCTATTGACTGGAAGGCCTAAGTCTCTCCAACCGACTTGCAGTGTTCGCCTATCCTCCTCTCAATGCCTCGGATGATCAGCACCATAGCCACCTTGGGCTGAGGTCGACTTTGGACGCTGTCCATTCGGCATAAAAACAACGGTAGACCCGGCATCAAAACCATCAACAAACCTTGGCCGGCGACTTGGTGCTTTCGCTGCCCAGGTCTGCCTTCGCCCGCAACACCACACACCTTCTACAGGTCGAACACAAGCAACACCCCTTTCCTTTTTCTACTCTGTATCTGCTTCGATGATCATTTTATGCGCAAAGCGAGGAATACATTATTCCTGGGATAGAATTTGCAAGCGGCGGCATTAATTATTTGGATTTGTGCTTCATTTGCTGTTTATTGACGATGATTGCGGTATACCTTGCTCCTTTTGGTGATGACGCTAAGGGCAGACACAGAAAACACTCCTTAGATATATAGATTTTGGGGCGACTTTCGGTTCCTCGAGCCTGAGCCGGTTGGCCCTGTCTTAGGCTCGAGGAATCAAATCGCGGAATCATTTTACAAATACCTGTCTTGTTCCTCTGTTCTATCCAGTATCCCCCTCGATCACTCTGGGGCATTTTTCCCACTCATATTAAAATACAGGGAAGCAACATCAAGGCTGGACTCGAACAATCAACATCGAGGTCATTGAGAGGACCTCCATTGCTCAGCCTCCGAGGCCTTCACCAACGCATTGGTATAAGCCAGTCGTCAAGCAAATACGGAAGCAGTCCATTGAGAAAAATTGCGAATCTCCTGAACTCTTCAGGATAGGCCGTTGAGAGCGTTTCTGTCGCTCTCCAAAGCGCTTGCGCTCACATCAGATCTCAAGGTTCGAAAAAAAGATATGAGGCCTATTGAGAGCGATTCGATCATTCAATCAACTCTCGGAATCATTCATGCGCATATAAGAGCCAACAATTTGAAAAGAGAAGACCTAAACCGCTGAGAGAGCTTCAGTTACTCAAGCGCTGGACAAATCGCTTGTGCCTATTCCAAAGCTTGCTGTTCAAAAACAAGAGATGTGATCCGCTGAGAGAGTTCCAAACCCTCGACCACGGCTCCAATCGTTCAAGCGCATGTCGAAGCGTACGGTTGGACAAATGGAGTTGTCGACTACCGAGGTGGCTTCACGCATTCGACTACTCTTCGATCATTACCAGATGCCTGTCTAAGGCTGCCAGCTGAAGCGAAGCAGACGCAAATCATTGAGATATTGTCCTACACTCGAAAGGCATCATGCATCTCAACACCTCCGCTTCATACTGCCGTCAACCAAACACATGAAGATACCAACCGGCGGGATATCTTCAGCCGTGCGAACAATCTTCAATGTATCGAAATTTCCTACTTCACGCTCTCATTTGGCGTAGGGAGACTTACGCATTGAGAGACGGTGAGATCTCGTACCCACTTCCTCAAATCGCCAAAGCTACTGTCTCTCAACCCCTCTACAAGGTCACGGCTGTTTGTTCCCGAGAGCTGAAGCAGCACTTTCGCCATCTTCAGTGAGAAGCGTATCAAACCCACTTTCGTAATCTCACGACAACACCTCCCAGCGACCACCCGGCGACCCCGAGCTACGTGACACCGATTGCAGCAGCACAAGACTGTCAGTCAGCATCGAGACCCATCCGGAATCCTGGCGAAACCCACGACTCAGTCGACAACCTCGCCTCGATGCATACCGCCGCTTTTCTCACACGCACGTCGCCAGCTGCCCTGCAGTCGCTAGCCAGCCAGCCACAAAACACAACCCTGTCAGGTCATCAACCCTGCGCTCGCCAGCTCGAGCGAGGCGAAGCGAAAGCAAGCGAGAAACCTCGACAATGCAATGCATGGTAGATCCTGCGCGCCAGCGATCCTCATCATCACAGGAGGCATTAACGTTTCCTCGGCGTGGCATGGCATGGCGAACGAGCACAGCACAGAAGAGGCCACTTACATCAGCAGGGACAAGCGAGCGTTCGTCCCAAAGCGGCCCTGTCACTCTCGATATGGAAGTCGCAACTCGGACGCCCCCCACAAAGTCCGACACAGCAATACTAATCTTTTTCTTTTTTGCTCGTCGCCTTTATCGCTTTGAACACGAATACGGGCTCCTGAGGCTGCCGCCTGCCTGCCAGCAGTAGCGTCTATCAATAATGGGCAGATAAGACCCCACTCACTACTCGAGTGAGCGTGCGCGGTGTCGAAAGAAAGGTTGACGAAGTTCTCCTGCGTCCGCGTTTTGGCGCGCGATTTCTCGGCACCGCACATCCGCAGTCGTCGTCACTGCAAGCCCGACGACGACGTTGCATGCATGTGTCCTAAGAGCTACACCAAAAGCATACACCCTTGCGCCTCAGCGCCCCCTGCCCTGCCCTGCCATGCGGGTAAGAAATGTGGCAGTGGCAGGGTCACATAATATAGACTTTGATACGATCCGTGGTCCTCACGCAGCTGTCATCTTCCAAGAAGGGCAGACCAGGAAGACAGGAGGGTTGGCGTTGTCGCTTGGCGCGTCGATCATAGCAGCGGCGGCGCCTTGCGCGCAAGAAAACAACAGCCTCCCTGGGGAAGAGACAGGAGCTCTTCCGGTATGGGACGGGGAGGGAGCGAGGGGGGCTGCTAACACGGCTATTTCTAGAATGGCGCGAGAAAGTTAGAAACTACCCCAGACGCCTTTCCCGCACGCAAGGTTTGGGGTGTTGCTCGATAACAAACCGCGATGACGAGATGCGCTTGTGAGCGGACTGGGGTGTCTGGTCTTGGGGGTACGAGAGTCGAAAGTAACTTTTGTGAAACACGGATGGCCTGTATAGGGAAGTTGTACTGTACAAATCTTGCACGTGAGTTCTATTCCATCTGCGTGTGGTAGTGCGAATGGTTCGAGTCCTTCTAGCTGGATTAGAACCCGCGACTAGCATCTGTCGACAACACTGTACGTAGACTCAAGCGCGGCAGGCAGAGAAATGATCAATCCATGTTCACACGAGCAGTCCATTTCGTCCATGCCCTGCTCTAGTGCTACTCCTGACCCTCCTCCAACCCCCTAACATCGAACACCCTCCCAATCAACTCGCCAAACACCTCAGGCCCCAAAACATCATTCTCACGCCCCTTGCCCTTCCTCGAAACTCTCCTGTCCCCTCCCTGCGCCTGCATCCACCCATCAAAGAACTCCTCATACCCCAGCACAACCTGATCTCTAACAGCCATGACCAACGTCTCCAGCGTCCGCGAGTCGCCCGCAAGGAAAGACTGCAGCCTCGCGCGCAGCAGCGGCGCGTTCTTCTCTGCGAGTCCACGCACAGTCCGTACAGCCTTGAGCGCATCGAAGCGCTCGTCGTCTTTGACGTTCGGCTTGGAGCCTGCGGCGATAGTCTCGGGCGCCAGGGGAGCGAGGATGTGCGCAGCCTCGGCGCTGACAAAGTCGTTGATGACGGAGCGCAGCTGGCCGTCCAGAGCGGCTTTGGCGTCGAGCATGTTCTCGACGACGCGTGGGAGGAGGCCGCCACCGACAGCGCCGGATACAAGGCGGTACCATGAAGCTGGGTTCCAGAGAGCGCCGCGGTCGCGGAGCTCGTAGAATGTGTTTGTGACGGAGCTGAAGTCGAATTCGACTTCGGGAGGCACGAATTCAATATCAAATGCGACGATTTGCTGTTTGAGGTGCAACAGATGAGTGAGAAGGAAAAGTTGGCCATTAGCTGCACTTGATGTCTTGGCGGTGATGGCATGTGAAGCGGCGACGAGAGAAAGTGTGGTCGAGTGCACGATACGATGGGCTAGGTCATCGAACACGCTGCTGTGTACTAAGCGGTAGATGCGGCGAAGCAGCCAGAGGGCCTTTGGCAAAGTCGGATACCAGTAATCGGCGTGTTTCGTTGTGGATTGTGAACCAAGGGCAGTGGAAAACATGCTTTCTGAGTCGGAGTTGTTTTCAGTCTCGGCAGTTGGAGACTTGGGTGTTTTTGTGGTCGACGTACGGCGACCGGAGAGCACGGGTCCCTTCTGATTGCCATTTGTTGCAGAAGGATTTGACTTGGGCCATTCGAGATCGGTAGGCTTCGCTTTGTAATTCTCGATGCCGTCTCGCAACACACCGAGCGCGAGGAAGACCAGTCGCGTTTGAGCATCCTCCAAGGCAGGCTGCACCAGACTGGCGAAGTCCAGCTTCCTTGATGTGTTGGGTCTACCGTTGACACTAGGGCTTACAACATCACTGTCGATGTCCGAGTCGTCATCGTCATCGTCTGCGTCAACGTCCATGTAACGTGCTTGTATAGTCGCACAGAGCTCGCAGAGCTTCTCCAGCTTGGTCTCGTGAATTGTGCGAGGACGCAAATAATCGTACATTGGCTCCATCAGGCTTTCGAGGAAGTCATAAAGCGCGCCATCGCTCTCAAACCACTCGAACCATAGCTCATGCTCATCAAGGCAGATGCCTCGCATGAAGCTGATGGCAGTTTTGGAAAAGGCAAGCACATCGCTCTGCTGCGGTGTCGAAGCAACCTCTGCCATTTTCCTGCTTACAAGTGGTAGGATCAGACGGCCACGAGTGGTCGAGTACGACTGATACAGCTCACGCATGAGACTTGCATACTCCGGCTCGCGCTCGGCGTCGACGTCGTCTGGAGTAGGGACTGCGCGCTTCTGAATCTCCACTCCTAGTGATTTGAGCTCGGGTGCTGGGACACGGAATTTGGCATACAGCAGGGCAGAGTGAGTAGTCTCTTTCAGCTGCCCGCCCTGAATGCGCTGAGCAATGTCGTTTGCAATGTCTCCAAGAGCACGAGTAAAGTGATGTCGGATCAAGGTCAATCCTCTTGTCAAAAGAAGTCTGTACTTGGCGCGATATGTTGCACTTTCAAGCTGCTTCGGATGAGACTCCATGTATACCAGACAGCTGTCCAGGCTGGAAAGCATTTCGGGGAAATCGTTTCCTTTCACCAAGTTCGCAGCTCCTGGTGCATTGAGTCGTCGGGTCATAGGCTCCAGGTAAGTGTAGTAGCGGGCGTTGTCCTCGATTGCATTGGCCAGACCGGTCAGTCTGCGTTGTTCGGTCACAAGAGACTCGCATTGTTGACGGAAGGCCTCGGTCTGGGCTGCGACTGCATCGAAAGAGGCCGACAGGCTTGAAAGCAATTCCAAGGTGTCGCCGGTTGAAGAGAGCAAGCCGCTCAATTGCGAGTCCGAAAGCAGCAGACGTTCGGCATAGCTTTCGTACTGCGCGTGGCTGTCCTCCAGCAATTGATCCTCAAGCGTGGTGAATTCGTTTTCAAAATCCAGCTCCAAGTCTGCTGTGGGCTCGTTCTTCACACCATGATCCAGGCTATTCTTTCTCTGTAACACATCCTCCTTCTCAGAAAATCGCGTCACGACATGGTAGAAATCGGAGTAGCTCTGAGCTCTTCTGGCGACAGTCGCTTTGGGGGGTCCGGCTCGCCAGGGATCGAGTTCTTCGGCGACTTCGGCTATGGACTCTACGACAACATCAGCCTTGTTATCGGCCTAGCAACGACATCAGAAACTGAACGGGCTTCCTGACCTTTAAGGTTGGCTTACTGGCTGTTGTAGGAGCGAGGAACGACGCTTGTGCTGAGGTTTCTCTTTCGGCGCAGGCTGCTGGGCGCGTTGGGTGGTGAAGTCATGGAACCAGGCGTCGTCCATGGTGTTTGTGGGTGCGCCTGTTTAACAGGGTTTATGCTTCAATTGTCAATAATACCGTCGGTGCTGCGTGTCCGTATAGAGCGGCTCGAGGGTGTAGCTTCACCGCGTACTTGTGGGACTGGCAGCACATTTCGGCACGCTGGTGCTCGGAGATGGACAATCAGATCCGATTGCGATGAATGTTGATGACGTTCACGAGATCTTAATTGGCTCGAGGCCGTCGGTCGAAGGTGCCTCTCGAGAAACGCCTTCTTCCACTACGCAGCACTGGACGACTGTAAATATTCCATATCATTGCAATCGACTATACGGAATACAGTGAACTCTCAGGAGCATAACATAATACACCAAAATGCTCTCGCGCACAGCTCCTCGAGCGGTCCCGCGCTGCTGCAGAGCTTCGTCGACCAGAGCAAACATACTCGCCAAAAATGGACCATCATCAACAAGTGCCACCGCTTCCTACCAAGCCCGAGCAGCACAGAAGCAGCAACACTTGTCTCGTTCATTATTGGCCATTGCCGCAGCAGGAGGTCTAGCAACACTCTCACAATTCTACATCAATGACGGCCAGCTCGTCCGCACGGTCAACGCAGAAGCGCCACAAGAGGAGGAACAGGCCGCACTTGTTTTCGAACAGTCGAGGAAGAAGCAGGGTGTCAGCGAAGAAGAGAACAGAGACTTGATCTCTAGCCAGCACCTGCAGGTGAAGAGATCATGGGAGAATCCGGGAGTGTACGCTTGGGGAAGCAATACAGGACGAGTCGTTGCGCTGGACAGCACAGAGAGTAACATCAAGACACCCCGGCGGATAGCCTTCTTCGATGGCAAGCTACTGAGAGACATCAAGCTGGATCGCAACTTTGCTGCTGCAATTGACGAGCAGGGCAACCTTCTTCAATGGGGAACTGGCTATGCACCCGACACCAAGGCACCAGTGCAGACACTGTCAGGCAAGAACCTCGTCTCATTGACCCTCAGCAAGGACCGAATCATCGCACTCTCCAAGAACGGAAGTGTCTACAGCATTTCGGCGTCTGCTGAGGACCAGGCCTCTGGCGCCAAACCCACTGAGAGCAGCTGGATTCCTTTCGTCTCGTCATCCAGCCGCATCGCGTATCGCAACATCACCCCAAAAGATCTCGCTCGATCCGAGCGTGTGACATCTCTTGCTGGCGGTCTTGAGCACTCTCTCTTCCTCACGTCAGCCGGTCGCGTCTTCTCTGCTGCCTCGGCAACTGATTCGTATCCCTCTCGCGGCCAGTTGGGCGTGCCAGGCCTCAGCTGGCTTACCCGTCCAGCAGGTGACTTTGACCAGCCTCACGAGATCACCACGCTCAAGGGCTTCCCGGTCACTGCCATCGCCGCTGGTGATCGCCACTCCCTCGCCCTCGATTCTGAGGGTCGCCTCTTCGCTTGGGGCGACAACGCCTCGGGTCAGTTGGGCTTCGACAGCACCGCAGAGACTGCTGCTATCGATGCGCCATCGCTTGTACCCATCCACAAGCTCTACGCTGGCACGTCACAAACGGCACGCATAACTTCTATCGCTGCTGGTGGCTCAAACACCTACTTCACTGCCGATGCCACGAAGGTTGCATCTCCAGGAGTTACAGACCCAGCAGAGCTCCGCACAGTGGGCCGCGTAACTTCAGACACTTTCGCGCTTGGTACAGGAATCACTGGCTCGCTAGGCAACAGTCGCTGGACACATGTGCAATCCACGCCAGCCAAGATCCCATCCCTCTCCTCTCTCTTTGAATACGACGAGGCGAGCTCTACCACAGTACCCATCCGCCTCGCCTCTCTATCCGTCGGCTCCACACACGCAGCTGCCGTAATGCAGAACATCACACAGACTTCCGTTTCAGCTGGAGCAACACCCGATAGCACAAACTGGGGCGCCGACATTGTCTTCTGGGGTGGCAATGAGCACTACCAGCTCGGCACCGGCAAGCGCAACAACGCCTCCACGCCTTTGTACATTCAGCCTCTCGACAGCGCAGCAGAGCTCGCGCGAGCAAAGAAGAGCACAGGCGCCAAGGAGGAGCACAGATTCCACATCACACCACGCGCGACAGCAAAACTTGGAGATGGCCGCAAGGTGAGCGTCGAGCAGAAGGTCGTGTGCGGCCGTCAGACAACTTGTGTATATTCGAGCGTGTAAGTAAATCGAGGAGTTTCGACAGCCACTTTTGATCGAAGCGACGGAGACAAGCCTTTGAGCTTTCCGCCTGTGCTCAAATTTGAAGATATATCCACTGTATTTTACGTGTATTGCTACCAGCCCTCTCCACAAGGTTCAAATCCGTTCACAACATGTTAACCAGCTGCCACGGTGGTATCGGTAAGCATGATCTCCACCCGAGCAAGATATCCCATCGAGATACACTTAGAGCTTTATTCGGTCCTCGGGTCCTAATATGCTCATATAACAAATTTCAGATCGAGGGACGAGTATTTTTGCCGTTTAAATGCTTATAGAGCTTGTTTTGTCTTCCCACATTCATTATGCTAACATCACAGGATCTCGATCGGAGAATGAAGATTCATAACCATCAAGAGACGGTCAACAAACCAATCAGAGATGTACGTCCGTTCGAGCGCATATCCTGTGCGTAAGCGACCCATTCGGCTGTAAAGGTCGGACATACGACACGTGACCGGCGCTTCGGAGGAGATGAACTGGCGACGGGCAGGCATGATCTGTGTAGCCACTCCAGCTCTTGCATATGGATTGGAATACCTGTTGGTCACGACACCGCTAGCAGATATCATTTGCCCACGTGACCGGAGCCATTGTACGACCAAATCGCCGCACCTGCTGCCTAATGACACCGGACTTTAGGGATCGCCTTGGGGATATTCCAGGCAGATGGCCGACTATCCACCAAGAGACGATCTAGATGGTCGGAGATAAACATCTATATAGATGCCGCACATTTCCAGCATCTGATAAACTCACCACAACAACCTACATAACTCAAACCCTCTCACACCATCATCAACCACTTTGAACATGGCGGCTTGCAACAAAGCAGTATTTGCTTCGCCAGACAGGGACCTCGAAACTATCCGTGCGACTCTGGCAACTCTGGCTGGTGAATTACTGGCCATGAGCAAATCATTCGAGCCACAGGATGGACAGATATTTTCTGTCGAATCCGACATCGTCCAAAAAGCCAGGGCTTTCGTTGCCGTCGCCCAAGGCCCTATGGGCTTCGCCATGGCGACGACAACCTCCACAATCGGCGCCGCTGTCATCCGAACCTTGACAGATCTGCGCGCTCTCCAGGCGATCCCTCTTCCCGGCGGCGCTACAGCACAACAAGTGTCACAAGCAACAGGCGCTCAAGAAAGTCTTGTAGAAAGGCTGCTCCGCAACGCCGTGAGTGTTGGCTTTCTGACCTACGATCCAGAAAGTGCCGCCTACAAGCACACTCACCTCTCTCGTCCGTGGGCGCAGCCGCAAGGTCTGGCCTCAGATATGTTCAGATTCTGCTACGACTCTTGCCTGGCCCCTTTGGTCCTCCTGCCCGACTGGCTGAAACACAACAACAGCGTTCCATCCGAACCAGCGGGTGACAACGCAGGTACTCACAATCCGCTCACATACCGCCACGGCACGGAAGGGAAATCAGTCTTCGAGACTCTGGCGCAACAGCCTGATACCCTCGCTGTTTTCGGGCGTATCCTCAAAGCCGGCGCGAGCCTCAAACCATTCGTAGGCATCTATCCATGGGAGCGCCTGGCCGACAACGACCCACAAAGACCTCTCTTCGTCGACATCGGAGGTGGACCCGGACACGCCATCGCCGCCATCCTCGCTGCCCATCCCGAATTGCCTGATTCTGGGTTCATCCTCCAAGAGCTTCCCAACGTCATCGACCTAGCGAAGCAGTCCCTCCCCGCCGACGTACAATTGCAACCGCACGACTTCTTCACTCCGAACCCCGTCAAAGGCGCCAAAGTCTATCACCTCCGCGCGTGTCTGCACGACTGGTCCGACGAGATCTGCGTGCGGATGCTGAAATGCGTGGTGCCTGCCATGGCTCGGGACTCGAGGCTCTTGATTGCAGAGTGCCTGTTGCCGACTGATCCGAGGGACGACGTGGGCGGGCTGATGGGGTTCCAGGACATGGCTATGATGTGCTTGGGAGGCAAGGAGAGGACTGAGGAAGGGTTTGGGAGGATTGTGAGGGAGGCAGGGTTGGTTGTTGAGAGGATCTGGGAGGGGAAGGGGGTGGGGAGGTTTGTTGTTATTGAGTGTAAGGTTGGGGTTTGAGATATGCCTGTTGCTTTGTTTCTGAACAGGCCAGGGCTGCCATTGGAATACTACTTGAATTCGGGTTCTTTCATCAGCGTCTCATATGCTAGTCTTGTGGAATCAGATTTGGAATACAATATAATTGTCCTCTGAGATCGGTTGAGGCCAGCATAGTCATAGGAAGTATGCTCAGAAAGTATGGGACTGAGGGGACGGCAAAAAAGCCCTCGAAACAAGCATCTCCCTAGTACAAGCTCTGTGATCGGTCAAGGAGCTAATATCTGGAGGCACGCCTGATTTCTATTGGGCTCTGCTGCTTTGGCTGCATGATGAAAAAATACTGCGTTGATATATCGATATTTAAGCATCTGTCGATGAACCCAATCCAGACCCGAGACCAAGTATCGTCGGTGTCGGTTGAAAAGCTCTAGACAAGTACATGCATGCAATGTAATGCGAGAACATATACACATGTGTGTCTACAGACAGCATAGATGAGACGGATAATGAGCTCCTCCTGTGAGCGAGAAATTGGGAGGAGCTCGCCATCACGTGTGCCGGCTCTGTTACGACAACACCTACGAAGTGCCGCATCATGGGGCTCGGCGATCGAGCCTTTCGCCCATTGCCTATCGATAGACGGACAAATTGACACCAGAAATGTCGTGCTCTCTTGAAGAAAAGGCAGCGCTCGTTAATTTCTTGCAGGCCATCTTTGATGGGTCGGCATATCAACATCCCACTTCCATTTACCGACAAGACTGGCGTCGGCAACTGTCGGTGGCACGCTCGGCCAGACCTCATTCAGAGCGAGGCAAATCTTCCGACTACGGGCAATTGGACACGAGTATAAAACCCCCACCCACTCTGGAAAAGTGGCATGTCCATCATTGACCAATCTTCGGCGCTCCAGAAAGGAATTAAGCGTGTGCAATTACTCTCTAACCAGCTCATTAACCCTCCCTTTCTCCCGCCCTCCCCGCAGACGCCAGACAGCACACACACAGTATCAAACAAGATGAAGCTCCTCTACCCTACTTCTCTGGTTCTCGACGTGAAGAGCCTCGAGGGCTTCTCGGTCGATCTTCAATCGTACGATGTCAAGAAGGAGATCCCTGCTGAGCACCTCGATGCTTCGGTCCTCATCACATGGACCAACACCGCAGAGAACCTCAAGCATGCCGCCGCCAACATGAAGGAGCTCAAGTGGATCCAGTCACTTGCCGCTGGACCCAACGACGTCCTCGGCGCTGGCTTTGACCCTTCCAAGATCACCATCACAACCGGCTCCGGCCTGCACGATGCCACAGTCGCCGAGCACGCCCTTGGCCTCCTCCTCGCCTCTGCCCGCAAGTTCCACGAGATGCGCGACTACCAGACACAAGGCAAGTGGCCCGGTCACCTCGGTGGCCCACAGCCAGACAGGCCCAAGGGCGCCTTCACGACTCTCCGCGACGCCAACGTCCTCATCTGGGGCTTTGGCAACATTGCAAAGACCCTCACACCCTACCTCACTGCTCTCGGAGCAAACGTGACAGGTCTTGCCCGTCACGCCGGCGTCCGCAACGGCATCCAGATCCACGCACAAGACGACCTGCCCTCGCTTCTTCCCAAGATTGATGTGCTAGTCATGATTCTTCCCGGCTCAGATTCCACCAAGCACGTCCTCAATGCAGAGCGCTTGAAGCTTCTTCCAAACCACGCATGGATCGTCAACGTCGGCCGTGGTACCACAATCGACGAGGCTGCGCTCGATGCCGCGCTCACAGAGGGCACCATCGGCGGTGCAGCCCTCGACGTCTTCGAGACCGAGCCTCTGCCTGGCAGCTCGCCTCTCTACAAGCAGAAGGATGTCATCCTCAGCCCACACGCTGCTGGCGGTAGGCCGCAAGGGTCTGAGGGCTTGATTGCAGAGAACCTGAGAAGGTTTATCGCTGGACAAGAGCTGAAGAACATCATCTAAGCAAATCGAGTGGATACCATGTGGCGTGATGTTTGAATGGCTTTTTGTTAGACTTGGTGGCGGAAAATATGGTGTGGTATGTTATACCCTGCAGATACATGATGGTCTATACCAGTGAGATGAGATACATGAATGATACACTTCTCAACGATTTTCATTGTACCAGACTTCAATCACACTTCACGCATCTGCTTTCATATGATCCGGGAGCCAGCGACAAGTCATTTCACTCAATTCACTGATAGCAAGACACACGGAAGCTATGTGGCGCAAGCGAACCTTTATAGAACTTGCTAATCTTTTGCGTCAGCCCGTCCTCACTCACTCATCAACAACACAATCTACCACTGACGATCAACACCCAACACCCAAACCAGACCCACCATGACCGAGCACCCAGCTAAGAAATGCAAGATGGAGCCAGATACCAGCGAAGCAGTGAAATCGCCAGAGAAGAAACCGCCCACCACGTCACCAACATCCAAGCCAGACTCGATAGCACCAGGATCATCGGCATCGCCAACCCCAGCAAAGTACACGCGCGACGACCTTGTCACTCTTCTAATCGGACCCGACGAACAGGAGCTGGTAGTCTGCGGTACCCCACTAGGCAACACTTCCGAGTTCTTCCAGACCGCGCTGAAAAAGCAGTGGAAGGAGGGTACTCGAGTGGGAGAAGCATGGAAAATTGTATGCTCGATGTGAACTGGGTGCAGTAAGTAGGCGAGAGACTCAACTGGAGAGTCGTGGCATCATCCAGTAGAACTCAACATCGAGTACCCGCATGTCAATAGTTGAAATCGCAAACCATAACTCTTCACTCATGGGATTGAGAAGAGCGTCGGAAACGCGAGCAAGGACTCTCCGTCACCATCATGAAAATGAAGTCGTGATTCAGGCTCCGTGGCCTTCATTCTAACATTTTGCTGGCATCTGAGGTAAAAGTGAAGGCAGCTGTTGCCACGTGCTACTGGGCAAGCGCAGACACCAAAGTCACAACTTCCTGCTCACTCTGAAGCCACCGCAACCACAACATCCGACACAACCACCCTCAACCTTACTCACCATGGCCGATTGCGGCACGACTATGGCGAAACCTGCCCTCTCACTGCGCAAAGAGGATCTCGTCACTCTCCTCGTTGGCCCACACGAAGAGCAACTCGCCGCTCATGAGAGCTGCATCACTCGCAACTCCGACTTTTTCAAAGCTGCCATGAAGAAGGAGTGGATCGAAGGCCAAACGCGCACCATCACGTTGCCGGAGGAGACCAGCACCGAGAGCTTCATCAACTACCTCAACTTCTCGTACCATGGAAAGCTTCCTACTGAGGGCATCAAGACTCATACTGGGGAGCGTTTTATCGACAGTCCCTACAGCGAGCTCGGAAAGCTCTACGTGATTGGTGAGCGCATGATCGACAGGTCTATACAAGAAGCTGTTGTACGAGAATTCATGCGCCTCACAACGATCAAGTCGCCCAAGGGGGCTCGTCTATTCCCTGAAATGCCATGCGTCCGCCACATCTACGACGGCACAACCCGTGGATCTCCGATTCGACGTTTGATGATCGACTTCCATGTCACGTGTGGGTCAGCGAAGTGGCCCTATAAAGGCCAGCACCCTGAGTTCTTGGAGGATTTGGCAGAAGAGTTGCAGGGCAAGATCATGGCGCAACAGCTGGTTCGCGACTTCCGTGATCGCCAGCTTGTAGCCAAAGACTACTACCGCTAGAGGACCGCCGTCTCTTGGTAAGGCCCGACTGGAATCGTTCAAAAATTGAGCCTCGCTAATAGCGTACCAAGTAGTGATGACCAACCTCCTACCGCATGATCAATCAAGCTTGGTCGTAGAGTTCCCAGGCCGTCAGAAAAGTAGAGAAGATCCACATGTGTGTGTTGGCCAGATTCTTGAGATTGGATCGAGGAAATGGCGAGCCAGAATTCTTAGGTATTGTTGTCGAACTTTTGGCGGCTCTTGTCGGACAATGCACGTTGCACAGCTTTATGGATCGGAACAGATGCAAAGTGGTGGTTTAATTCAATAGAGACTGCTCTGAAGTCGGCCGAAATTGAAGATTTGAATTTTAGAAAAGTGACCTTGACCTTCTGTTGAAACATGTGTCAGTGAAATAACATCCAGACCGGGAAGTGAATTACTCGGCTTGCCTTACAAGGCCAGGAAAGTTGTCGCTACATCCGTGTGACGTAATGCAAGTGAAGTGAAATCAGAGTTGAGTGCGACACTGCTCAAGTGCCACGTCAAAAGCTACACCGCGCACAAGGCGGGCTTCGACTTGTTTCCACCCACCACCCAAAGCGCACTCACAACCATGTCCGGCGAAGAAGAAACCACCGACGTGGCCAGCAACCAAAAGGAAATCGATAATACCGAGGCATCTTCGATGGCACCTACATTCTCGTTCGCCCAGGAAGACACTGTCGTACTCGTGGTTGGTCCTGAGAAAAAGTCGCTTGTCGCTCACGAGAGCCATCTCAATCTCAACACCGACTTCTTCAAGACTGCGTTAAAGAAAGAATGGGTCGAAGGCCAGACCCGCGTCATCAACCTTCCCGAGGATGATACCGAGACGGTGACCAACTACCTCACTTTCACCTACGGCTCTGGTCTACCAACGGCGACGCTGAAGGCCATGCCTTTTGGAGGCCCGGGACCTGGGTCATGGATATCATTGGTAAAGCTGTACATTCTCGGAGAACGCTTGCTTGACACATCCTTGCGCAATGCAGTTGTCGGAGACATTCTTCGCCTGTCGTCGTTAGCCGATGAAATTGGCATCTCATACTTCATGCCGCGCACCGCAAGCAACATGTGCTACGACGGCACTCCCGCAGGCTCCAAACTTCGCCGTCTGATAGTCGACACGCACATCTCTGCGGGCGAAGAAGACTGGATAAGCGATGAGACAGACAACCCGGTATTTCTAGCAGAGCTCTCCCAAGCCCTTCTGGCTAAGGTTGCTGCTCGCCAACCCTATGACGAGTTCGTGGATAAACAGCTCAAAGCCGAGGACTATCTGATTTGAGTAATGGTACGTCTTCCCTAAAGCCTGACCTAACATGAGTTCTACTGACGGTCTTTGTTGATATTCCAGGTCGATTGGTCGTCGGTGGCCAGGGCATGCGAGGAGTGAACCACTGCACTTTCATCAGTCGCTTCACAGACGGGAAGTAGTCTTAGTTAGTAAGGAAGAAGAGGCTGGTTTCTGTCCGGTAGAATCGACTATGCTCAGATATCGTGATTGTCTCGGGCTTGCCTCCGATAACGTTCACGAAGATCAGCACGAAGATTCGAGCTCCTTTGGCTGGCGGTATTGGAGCCTAGCTCGCCTGGCAGATTCCGAGATAATGCGAGTAGTATATTCAATGGGAGGTGTAGCGTCGTACGACAACTCCGTGCCTGATCATCGGCTGCTGAAACTGCAGGGATCTGTTCATGAAAACACGGCCAACGATTGTACTGTAGTACCCTTTCGTTAGATTGCATCTGAGTAGCGTCAGGGAGTGTGGCGGCCTTTGCAGGATCGAACATCAAGAGAGAGTGTCGACCGAGGTAGCATGAGATACCAGGAGCGTAACGGAGGCCATCTTATCACGCGATTTCAAAGCCACCGCGGATGTCCGGATAGTCACGTCCCAGGTCGTCCAACGCGCTGTGGTGGGAAGACAGCACCGTTTGAAACTCAAATGCCACCACCAAACCCAGGATGACATGCCCGCGAACCTTCCTCGGGCCATTGGGTTCGCGGGTGAGCACCTCTCTCTACCTGTCTCCTCTCTCTCCTTCAGAAGACCTCTCAGTTTCTCTTCGATTGTACACATTCTTCTTCCATTGCATCTCATACACGTTTATTTCCTCCCCAGCCCATACTCCGCCCGTTATTGCGCCGGGATCACCCTCGAACAAATCCTTCTGTTTGATCGCCTACAGGGGTTCACATTGCGACCAGTCACCCGTCTGTGCAGTTGCCCTCCTCGGCGCGGGAAGATACATTGCGCGACGCTACACGGCCATTGTTGTCCCTCTGTCACATTGCTGTGTAACGGTGGAAGGCCAAGAGGACGCGCTGTAGCCGTGCGACTGCAATTGCGCGTAGGCATTGATAATAAGAGCTGAGTCTTTGGGAGGTAGTCGATCGCGATCGGAAGCGCTTTGCGACGAGATCTTGCTGGCTGGCTGAAGCTGCTATTTTTCTTGACGTGCGCTATGGACGACTCACACCGGGTCACAATCACGGTCTGCGGAGATGGCGGGTGTGGAAAGTCCTCGATCACACTGCGATTGGTGCGCAGTCAATGGACGCATGAGTACGTGGTGCGCGTCATGTGTTGACAGTTCGAATCGCGATTGCTAACCAATGCCCGCAGATACGATCCCACGATCGAAGACTCCTACTCCGTCACGCGAACCATTGATGGCACGACGTACTCCCTCCGCCTAACAGACACCGCCGGACAAGAGGAATACCGCGGCCTCTGGTCGCAAGCCAATTTGAAATGCGACGCATTCTTGCTGGTCTATGACATCACCCAGTCCAGCTCTCTGGAGGCGCTCGACTATTTCACACAAATGATCGATATCGAAAGAGAGGACAGGATGGAGCAGAACCAGATCTTGCCGGTCTGCATCGTCGCGGGTAACAAGTGCGATTTGCAGAACATGAGGCAGATCGCCGCAAGAGATGGGCTGGACTGGAGCAGGCAGCACAACTTTGGCTTCATGGAGACGAGCGCGAGGGAAATGGTGAATATCGAGGAGACGTTTGCGCGTACGTTGTCCCAGCCATGATGGATATATGGCAGCATTGTACTGACTTCCGCGCAGTTATCGTCCGCCGCGTCGTCGAGGCGCGAAAGAACGCAGCAGCCGGTATACCACAAGAGAACCCTCTCACGGCTACCAGGAGCAGCCCTCCCAACACCAGTAACCGGCCTGAACATGAGGCCAGATCTCCAACCGCCGATGCTCTCCAAAAAGAACTTCCACCACCACCTAAAAAGAGCTGGTACTCATCGCTCAAGTGCTGGTGAATTACACTTTCTAATTTCATGAATCTCTATTTTCGGCTGGATGGATCTGTTCTGACATAATCATGTAACATTTTGTGATTTATTTTGCTGCGTTTGAGCGTTGTTCAAAGGAAGGATGTATGGATAGGAATGGAAAGGATGGCTGGACATTGGGTATACCCTGTATTTTAGAGACGGTGCGTGAGTCTCATAAGACCACCTGGGAATGCGGGTTTGTAAAGCAAATGGTAAAATCACCTTTGACTATATTGCTGAATCATTCTGTTGATAGATTATGTTCGGGGAACATTTTTCCACTTTTGGTTTTTCTACGCATATTGACATACTCCAAACTCCGTACTCCGTACTCCGCTTTGCCGTGGGAAGACAAGACCTCGTCTCGGCGACTTCGCTTGTCATAAGAGAGAGTATACATCAACTTATCTGTTCCTAAACACCATAATTTGCTTGATAATAATAACATACATGTACGCTGCTGCAGCGAAACAACAAGAATGGCCACCGCAGAAACTTCTACGCATGAGCTGACTACATTCTCTCGTACTGACTGCGAGGATAACAACGATCCGCACGAGCAACAACAAGATTTCCAGTCTCTGCCACCAGCCGATTCAGGCAAGGACGCATATCTTTTCCTCGCAGCATGCGTCGGTCTCGAAGCTCTAGTATGGGGTTTCCCATTCGCTGTATGTCTGCCTTGCCTCGACAAAGAAAGAAATGATACTCATCATCACCACAGTTCGGTGTCTTCGAGGTATACTACGACCATCATGAACCTTTCGCCAGCCAGGGCGGCAGCGCGAGCATTGGAACGACCGAGTCTGGGATAATGTACTTTATGGCGCCTCTAACCGCGGTCGCGGTGCAGCGTTGGCCGCAATACCGTCGCCGTGCCAGTTGCTGTGGCCTCGCACTAATGGTATCCGGCCTTATAGCTGCATCCTTCTGCAGCAGCGTCAATGGACTAATAGCTACCCAAGGCGTCATGTACGCCCTGGGAGGTCTCGTGGCTTATTTCCCAGCAATGTCTCTCATCACCGAATGGTTCGTGCAGCGGCGCGGTCTAGCATTTGGGATCATGTGGGCAGGCACTGGTCTCTCTGGCACTGTGCTACCTTTCCTGCTGCAATGGATTCTGGACTCTTACGGCTACCGCACGACCCTTCGCGTCTGGGCCATCGCACTAGCCATCCTCGCCTCATGCTGCATCTATTTCATCAAACCACGCTTGCCCATCACCAGCGCCAGCAGTTTCCGTCCTGTCGACGTATCCTTCGTGAAACACACCCAATTCTGGGTCTTCCAAACAGGCAACATCCTGCAATCTCTCGGCTTCTTCCTCCCAACCCTCTACATCCCCTCCTTTGCCCTCGCAATTGGTCTACCCTCCTTCGCCGGCCCCCTAGCCCTCGCGCTCTTCAACGTAGCCTTCGCCTTCGGCGCAGTCCTCATCGGGACCCTCGTCGACCGCTTCCACGTCACCGTCGCGATCCTCACGTGCACGGTCGGGCAGATGATCTCGATCTTCATCTTCTGGGGCCTGACGTCCTCGCAAGCAATGCTGTACATCTTCGCGATGCTGTTCGGATGCTTCGGCGGCGCGTTCTCGTGCACGTGGTCCGGGTGCGCGAACGAGATGCAGCGCAGCGAGAAGAACGGCAACGTCGACGTGAGTATGGTTGTTGCGTTGCTTGCTGCGGGTAAGGGGATTGGAGCGGTGATTTCGGGGCCGTTGAGCGAGAGGTTGTTGACGCTTGATACGTGGAAGGGGCATGCTGGGTTTGCGTATGGGTCTGGGTATGGGCTTTTGCTTGTTTTCACGGGAGTGAGTGCGACGCTCGGAGGGACTGCTTGGGTTGGGAAGATGTTGAGGTTGGTGTGAGGCATGACAGGAGTGCTGTTACGTTGTTTGAAATCTGCGATTGCCGTGCAGCCACACTCCGTACTCATTGATATCACCTGGAAATCAGTTTGTTAAAGATCAAGATTTTGATGAGCTGGAAGCTTTCTTGCTGAGTAACAAGAAGTGAATCTATAGGACACATTGCAAGCACTGAACTTAGTCGTGCTGTCCGTTTGGGCAAAGCCCGCCACTTTCATTCACTCACTCACTCACTCGCTCGCTCGGAGTGAGCCGTGGTCTCTTCGGTCATGTGACATTTGAACGCACGCAGACACTCACAGGGGCAACCGCTAGCCGTTCAATTGCTACGGGGGTTGTCGTCCGTGGAGGTTGGCCAAAAAAGCTGACGACGTTGGAGAGTCGGTTGGTCGCGGATCTCACAGAGTCACGGGCGAATTCGTGATGAAAGGGCATGATCGAGGTGTGGCTTTGATACTTAGACATGATCAAGCGGAGTGAAGAATCTTTTTTCGGCGGCGTGATCTTGGGCGAAAAATACCGACAGGCACGTGGGAGTCAATGAAATGAGGAGAACGAAACAATCATTGCCTTCCTACATAGACAAGACTCGTCCCTACCGACTCCACCAATACCCACCGCCCGAACCCGTCCTCCCACCAGCAGTCTTCCTCCCTTGCGCTCCAAACGCAGAGCCATTAGCACCATTCGCCTTCTCCACCTCCAGCCTCCCCTCGCTCAGCAAGCGCCACAGCTCGCCGACGCCGACGCGCCGCGCAGGCAGCATGGAGTACTGCAAGCTGTACAAGTTCTTGCGGTGGATCGGCGGCACGAACTGGCCGCTGACGAGGCATAAGAAGACGCGGGGCGAGAGGTAGTGTTTGCGCAAGCGGTGTGTCAGATGTGCGTATTGGGTGAAGGTGTGGCTGAGGGGCAGGGGAATTGAGCGCAGCAGAATGTGCGAGACGGGTGCACCGGCGCTGCCGTCTTCCGTGGTTTGCGCCTGTGGGGCGTCGCAGAGCTCGAAGCGGATACCACCGGGGAGACGACGGGAGTCTTTGATGCGCAGCATGAGAGCGAAGAGTGGGAAGTGATTGAGGACCGCGAGCCAGGTGTCGAGAGCCGCTTTCAGAGCTATGATGGCCATGCGGGCGCCAGCGAAAGTGGCGTAGAAGACTGCAACGGTCGGTAGCAGGAAGAAGAGGAGCGTGAAGAGAATTGTGCCGAGGAGAAGTTGGTCGAGGTCGTAGTCGCAGCTGTCGATGCGATTGCGCAGGACGTTGCGCTTCTTACCACGGAAGAGGTGGAATAAAGAGACGATGATTGTGAGCTGCCAGTTGTAGATGCGCGCAGAGGCGATGTAGAAGCTGTATATGTGCACCGTGAGGAGGGAGACGAGGTCGGAGAACATCGAGATGGGAAGAGACGCTCCGGCGAAACTACTCAGACCGATGAAGCGAATGAGATGTGGCAAAATGGGCTGCAGCTGGGTCATGACGCTGGCCCAGTAGTCTATCACCCAGAGAAAGAGGTCGCCGAGGAATTTGGCCAGCTCAGTGTTCAGCTTGAGACCAGCAGGCCATCCCATCAGCCAAATTATGACGCGTTGTAGACCTTCCACAGCATAGGCGTTGACCAGATGGTTGACTTGTGCCGCTACCAGATCGGCGTTCTCGATGATGTATGACCCAAGTGCGATTCCGATGATAACATCATTGGCAACGAGCCACAAGCTATTGAAGAAGCGGATATACTCCGGATGGCTATTGGTGATGCTATCCCAATCGCTTCGCCGACGATGAAGCGTCACGTATTGAGCAGGCCAATAACAAAATTGTTGCAGTCGAATGTCGACTTGCTGCGCGGTAGCAGAAATGTCCTTCAAAGCAGCCGAGTCTGGTATGGGCCGCCAGTCGAGAAGCTGCACGACGGCCTCGGCTGCTATGCGTTGCACCATCAGCCACAAGATGAAAACCTGTGAAGCAAATGGCCAGATGTAATGCACAAATGCCGACTTGAGCCAGAGTACGACGAACTGTCTGAAGTTGGCAGCAGACTCGACAACCCTCTCGCTAACACTCAGATGTCGCTTGGTCCTCACGCCAACCATTCCAATATTCTTTTGCATGACAGCATCGATTTCTGCTGAGCAATTGATCTGGCTGATGATAGTCGGAAGCGCAAGTTCTTTCTGAGTAGGCGGACGCCGTACTACAGAGTGCAATTTGAGCTTCTCAACCAGTTTCTCCTTCCTTTTACGCTCAATCTCCTCATCTTTGTCTATTCTGTCAAATGGTGGTGCACTGCCATATGCACCACGCTTGTCTCCGAGCGCCAATGAGATGGGTGTCAGTGATAGGTATTGCATATTTTTCGGGTCCGGTCTGTCAAATGCAACAATTTGGAGAGTGATTCCAGCTTCCAGCGGACAGTCCACCTTGGGCAGATAGCTTCTTCTGACACTGCTCAGGGAAAGCATCTTCGGATCGAACATGGTCTGCTGAAAAGGGGCATTGATTGTCCCCAGAACCTGCGGCATCTGGCCGCCACAGCGGTCCAATATGCTGTCAATCGAATGTGGGCTTCCTCGGAAAAGGGTGCGCATGCGCAATGCATGCTCTACATTTCGGGCATCAACTCCCTGCAAGACTCCAATCACCAGGATGTCCAGCTCCGAATTCCTCCATCCCACCAAGACTCCAGGTAGTGTATCTCGTGGCGCATCAGATGGCCAGAATATGCGCATCAGCCCATGTTTGCGCGAGGTCATAATCCCATTGCGAGGCGAGTGTTGCGCAACGCTCTTGGCGGATGTGTACTTATACTGCAAGCTCTAGAATGAGCCTCTTCGTCGCAGTTGTTCTCGCGCAGATATTACACCCTCCGGTTTGCGCGATTCCTGCGAGTCGTCAGACTCGAACTTTTGGGGCGATGATAGGGTACCTCGTGAACTGACCAACTCGGTCTCGTGGGCAGCGATGCGCTGGATCGGTATGAGGAATAGTAGGAACAGGACGGTAAGGGCAGCAAAGCCTTTCGCAGCACGGGTCTATACTAGCTTTAGCGAAGAACGTATGGCAGAATGGCGGTCGCAACATACTATGACACCGTGGTCCCAGGCAAAGATGGCAAGCTCGTACAAGCGGGTGACGAGGTCCCAGCGAGCGGTGATGTAACCAGCAAAGAAGATGCCAAAGGTGAGGATGGATACAGGGTGCATTTAGCAGCGTCACTCGAGTCCCGTGGCGCGCGATCTGTGATGTATTGCGTATGTCCTGGTCAGGGCCATTGGTGGGAAGAAGTAAGTGGTGGTAGACGGCGATGAGAGGCAGAGCAGGGCAGAGCGGCTGGGAGCTGTGCTGGGCCAGGTGGTAAGTGACGACGATGGTGGGAGTGAAGGCACAAAGCAGACGGCCTTGCAGCAGAGGAGAGTGCGTGGTTGTGCGGGAGAGCACTCACGGCTCTGATATGGCAGCACGTAGCGCAATGGTCCCTTGGTCGTCTGCTGGCCGTTGGATGCCGCCCAATATTATTGTTCCCCCTTCCCCATGCAATCGCGGGAGAGGGCGATTGTTCGGCTGCGGAGTGGATGGAAGCGTGCGCGCTGCGATCCGCGCCCAAGGCCCAAGGCCCTTTCACTTTCGCATATCGGAATCCTCAGGCATGCACGACATAACTTAGGCCGTGTACAGAGGCAGCAAGAAAGACAACGCTTCTGTTATCAATCGCACAGAAACAACGCCATACCGCAGAAGCCCGCGTGGTTGCTCAATCGCAGCATCCTTTGCTTCCTCCTCCCTCACAAACTTTGACGCGCAGCACTCACGCGTACGCCGAATTGGGAAGTTTGGCGACCTGCTTGCATCTGGACGAATATTTTGCAAGGAAATACTGGACTCGCCCAAACACAACTCCACTGCATGCGCACGTAGTCTTCGTCCATCATTAGTATGTTCGGGCGTGGTGGGCGTGGAGGTGGCGGTGGTGGCGGCAGGCAAGTGTGCCATTTCTTCTTGGAAGGAAGATGCAGATTTGGCGGTATGTTGACACCCATTTATTCTGAATCTTCCCAGAGGCAGATGCTGACAAGACAACAGATAACTGCAAGAACGAGCATCCTGCAGGACAGGGCAATTCACAATCTCAAGGCGGATTTGGCGGCAACAGATTTGCTGCACTTGGTAATAACAACAACCAAGGCGGCACAGGGAATCGATCAGGCGCTTTTGGCTCAAGTACGTTCGCTCCTTCTTCCTTACTTTGTGTTGTGGTCTGTTTTCTTGCAGCGCAGCAATACAACATTCTTTCAGCTCGTCTCGGCATCTTCACTTCAACAATTGCACTTCAACATCTTGGCGCACGATTATCGGCATCACGCACTCCCTTGTGACCGTCGCATGGCATTGCGCCGTCCTGCTCAGGCACTGCTCCTCTTCGACCCATATTGCTCCTAAACCTACAATTGCGACAATGAGCCGCTTGCGACTAAACATGAACTCTACTAACCGCCATTCAGGCACCCCGAACCAAGACACCAATCCGTGAGTAGCATCATACCCTATGCCCCAGATCTTCACTAACACACCGCAGATACAATGTCACTGGAGAGACCATCAAACTCGACTTGACTGAAGATCGGCCAGTATGGCCACTGTCATCATACGGACCAGGCAAGAATGCACCGCTCCAGCTGATGGAAGGCGACATTGAGCAGAGTCCAGAAGAGATGAGAGTCAGACATTATCTGGCCGTAGCCAAGGGCAATCCCCAAGAATCGGTATGTCGCGCAATCTCGAAGCATCTCGAACAAAACTCATGCATTCCAGATACAACTCGAGGCTCAAATAGCAGCCAAGGCCAACGAAGCTATCCAAAGAATTCTTGCCGACATCAATGGCGCCGTCAAGTATATCGTCGACGGCAAAGACCAGCATCCCAATCGCCTCGATATGGAGAACAAGGGATCGGGCGCAGCGCCTGCCCAGCAGCAGAATCCCTTCGGCGCTCCTGCCGCAACCACACCCGCAGCATCTGGATTTGGCCAGCCATCTAGCATCGGCCAGCAGAGCTCTGCCTTTGGAAAGCCTGCATTCGGTCAACCAGCAGCTCAGTCTACTTTTGGTCAAGCATCCGCCTTTGGAAAGCCTTCGCAGCCTGGCTTTGGTCAGGCGTCTGCGGTGGGTGGTGGTGGATCGGCTTTCGGCCAGCCTTCACAACCAGCTCAAAACTCTGGATTTGGACAGCCGTCAGCAATGGGCGGTGGCGCCTCTGCTTTTGGTCAACCATCTGCTCCAGGACAGAGTAGTGCCTTTGGTCAGGCATCACAAATGGGACAGAAGCCTGCTTTCGGACAGTCGGCATTTGGTCAAGCATCCCAACCAGCGTTCGGTCAAGCATCAAAGCCAGCATTTGGTCAGGCTAGTGCTGCCGGGCAATCACAAAACAATGCCAGTCCGTTTGGTGCAGCGGCAGCGCAACCCAGCGGCTTCGCTCAAGCTGCACAACAGCCGTCCACAGGCTTTGGGCAGCCTTCAGCTTTCGGTGCAGCCGCGAGCAAGCCGAGTCCCTTCGCCACGGCGGCAGGCGGACAGACCCAGCAACAACAAAGTCCCTTCGGAGGTGCATCAAATAATGCTGCTCAGCAACAAGCAAATCCTTTCGGCGCCCCTTCTCAGTCTGCTTTTGGCCAGCCCTCACAACCCGCAGCACAGCAAAATCCATTCGGCACAGCACCGAAGCCCGCCTTCGGCCAAGCAACACAACCTACGAACAACGCCTTTGGCCAACCCTCACAACCCGCCGCAGCATCCAACCCCTTCGGCCAACCACCAGCCCAACAACAACAACAACAACAACAACAACAACAACAACAACAACAACAACAACAACCACAGCAAAACCAAGCCCCAGCAGCAGGCCAAACCTCCACCGCCACCGCCGGACCCGACCCCTCAACCTACCTCACCCTGGCCAACAACCAGCCAAGCACCTTCAAGAACCAGCGCGTAACATACCTAGGCGAGCCCAAGAACTTCCACGTCTACCAAAACGCCGCCGCGAACAACCAGCCCGAGCACCTGTGGTTCCCCGCCGGCCCGCCCGTCGCGAACGCAGACACGCAGCTCGAAGACGCCTACTACCAGGGCGATCTCGGCAAGGAGCTGCAAGCCGTCTACGAAGCCGTGGCGAACCAGGGCATGTTCGGCCCCGGAGGCATGCCGGAGGTGCCGCCTAGGAGGGAGTGGGTGAGGTTCGACCTGTGATCGCGGATTTGAAAGGGGGCATTTTTTTTTCTTTCTCGTGTACGATTTATACTCTCTCTCTGTGTGCCGTCTTGGATTAGATATAGATCGAGATTATCCTTTTCTGTCTGTCTCCACTTCCTTTGCAAACGGGAAAGAAAGACCATGATGCAGGTGCCATAAGAAGAAAGAAAAAAAAGGTGTCGCGATTGCCCCTTCACTGTGGAATATCAAGTTCATCAATATCTAGTCCTTTGCCGCTCTTGATCGTGTCAATCAGGGGAACAAAAGGAGGTCACTCACCAGGTAATCAAAAGAGATCAGAAAGAAAGAAGAAAAAATCGATTGTCTGAGTTTCTGCTCGCTTGACAAAGTGTTTGGATCGTGGGTATCTCTTTTCTATCAAATAGCCTAATGCTCGCTGAATGATGCCAATCAACAAAAACAAACCACGCCCCTTCTTTCCCTATTTTTTCAAGGGGGGTTTCGTTCTTCTGGTCGTGAAGCTCACTTGTCGCCTTGTTCCTCTTTGCCTTGTTGTCTTGCCGAGGCCACCTGCTTGTCGAATGGACGAGGGAGTTGAATCCGGGAAATGCTCTGGATGGAAATGTTCTCTTTTGCGAATTGACGCGAAAGCGGGATCGCTGGTTTCGAGCCCCTTCAGCGTACCATGTGCGGACGACATGGCTCTTTTGTCCCGAGCGTGAATGCGTGAGGTCGCTTTTCGGTTAGCCTACCGCTCATGCGTGGTGTCGACGCGCAGGCCTTCTTCTGGACGAGACGATAGGTACCCGAACGTCATTCGCGCCTTGAAGTGCAAATATTGCTCCCTGTGTTCGAGTGCCGGCCGCTCGTGGGATTCCTTGGAGTTGCTACACGCAGCGATCCAGGCTCGGTCTTCCACGAGCGCAAGGAGGCCATGCCTTGAACCAGCGTCTGGTGTGGCTCGTTGCACTCGAGAGAGTTAAGTTGAAAACCACACCGTGTCCGACATCCACTGGAACGTCCAAATCATGTCAACCTGAACCTTGGCCAGCCATGGATGCGTCGACTCCACCGTCTACGTCCTGCCCATCTCTTCCCATCCCTCAAGACCCAACATACCACAATTCCACGCCCAGAACATCGAACTTGGCGCCTTCGTCGCTCAGCGGCTCGTTGCCAAACGTAGGACACGTCTCGCTCACGCCTTTGCCCAAGTTCGCATCCAGCCACAAGCCGTAGTGTCCGTCACCGCCGCCAACGCTGAGATAATCGGCCTGGCAGAAGATGCTGAAATCGTTCTCGCCGCTGAACGGGAACGCCTTGAAGCGGATTTGCTCGGGTGTGGAAGTCCCCGAGCTGTGCCCGTTGCCGTTGCCGTTCGGAGCCAAATGCGCTCTCTTCGCCACGCCGACCGTCGTCATGCGGCCCAGTTGCGTGGTATCGGCGCTCGGAGGCGGAGGGAGAGAAGATAGATCCGGGAGCGCTGGCAGGCGGAAAGCGCGCCAGAGGAAGCACTCGCCTGAGCCGTAGTAGCTGGCGCCCGGGCGGGGCGGGTCTGAGAGGTAGGAGCCGAAGATGCCGCCGTTGGAGTCGCGGACGACGAGCACGAAGCCGGCGCGCTTGCCGCGGTACTTGGAGGCTTTGGCGTAGAGGGTGGAGAGGGTGCTGCCGTCTTGCTCGAGGGAGTAGGCGAGCTGCCAGTGTTCGGCGAGTTGCAGGCGGGGCGGGACGAGGAGGCGGATTTCTTCGGCGACGGCTTTGCTTAGTAGACGGGCGGGGAGGGGTGTGTTGTCTTTGTAGCCGGCGAGGGTCAAGGGAGTGAGGGGCGGCGGTTGGAAAGGCGAGAAGCGCCTGGCGGGCGGGTGGAAGACTGCGGTGCTCATGGAGCCGTTGTAGTTTGCGCTGAGGGCGCGGGCGACAGGTGTTGGAGCGTCGTCGTTGGAGATGCGGCGACTTATGCCGGAGAAAGTGTAGGTTATGGGTTCGGCGAAGTAGCTGAGGGCGGAAGAAGTCAAGTTGGTGAATGTTTGTGAAGCGCGGTGGAGGGGTGGAGAGGTGGGCGGATCGTGATCGTAGTGGTCGTGCGTGGAGGAAGTGGAGGTGGGGGACTCCATTGGAGGGTTGCAAGGTTATTGGGAGGTTGCTATGTGTAGCAGTTGTTGGGATTAATATTATAGTATCATTACATTGCTATGGGAGTGTGACAGGCAAGGTATTGATCAGAGGCAAGGGCGTTGACGTGAGCCCATGTCACTTTCCTGAGTAAGCTTCCCAATCCATTCCTGGCGACCCGTGCCTGGAGCCGCCTCGCCGAGCATTGCCAATCTTCACATGCCAGAGATAGGCAATCAGACACGTGCACGTCTATATAAATACTCAAACCCATACTTCATAGGCATGAAAGCTCGTACTCTTCTTTGCTACATGGCTCAACAATGGCACGAGTGATGTTGCAAACATGTAATGTATCGATCGGCCCTTGGCTCAACGCGGGACGAAAATGCATTCCCTTCATTGCCAAATTGATAAACTCTAGCTGAAAGATTGAGTCTGGATATCATACAAGATTCATCATATCATTTTTTTCATTCACCAAGATCCGGCACAACCCTGCCCAAAAACTGGCTAAGGTCCCCAAGCACAGCACCACTGATCTGATGCCCAAGACCCTCGTACTCCTTCGCCACCAAAGACGATTCCTCAATGCCAGCCAACTTCAAAGCCTTCAGCGTCTGCTCGTACGCCTTCTTGGGAATCATCTGATCCTGCGTCCCCCTCGCCAGGAAAACAGGGACATCGCCATGCGTAGCCGGCAGCCCAGCCTTCGCACGCAAATCCCCCAAACGATCGCACAGAGGAAGGTATCCCATCAGCCCGACAATGCCCGCCAGACGGCCCGCGTACTTGGAGCTGGTCAGGTCCGTCAGCAGCGCCATCGCGCAGCCCTGGCTGAAGCCGCCGAGCACGATGCGTTGCGGCGGGATGCCTTTGCTGACGCAGGCGTCGATCAGCGATTCGACGTAGGCGACGGATTCGAGCATGCCGTCTTCATCTTCGGGCTCTTGGAGCTCGGGGCGGTCGGAGAGTTTGGTGGGATGGTACCAGGCTGTGGCGCGGACGTCACGGTTTTCTTTGGCGTTGGGGAAGATCCAGTGTAGCCAGGGGAGTTTGCTGTTTTGTTGGAATTGATCGGCGATGTCTGTGAGAATGTTAGATCGTGATTGTTGCAAGGTTCATGGGCTAAAGCTTACCCTCGAGACCTTCTGCACTATCGCCTAGGCCATGTAGGAAGATGAACGCTGCACCATGAGCGGGATCTGAGGTTGGATTTGAGGCAGCCTTGTAAACTGCTGGTGTTCTGCCAGGTTGAGTTGGGAGGGTCATGGTCCTTGGTCTAGTCATGGTTGCTGGAGTTGTGGGAACTTGTCCACGCATCGGGAGAGCTGCTACGGACGACATGGTGGCGGTATTGAAGGGTAACGATGCTAGCAGCGATGAACAGCAGAAAGATCTTTGGGAGATAGAGTAGCTTGGAGAGAAAGAGGAAGGGAATCGAGAGCTTTACTACTACTTACTACTTACGAGCTTACCCACGGGGGACTATGATTGAGTTTCTCTAGAACAACGGGAAACCACCAACCCCCAAGGCCATACGGACGGTTACCATCGCCTTTGTGACGCAGCTGTCTGCCTTGCGAAAGGCATGCCCCACCGTGATGCGAAGCTGCTCATCCACTTGCCGACGCTGGTCGTGTGTCTGGCAGAGGCTTTTTTGGCGGTCTAACGGAGCATTTCGGAGCAAGGAGTGTCGATGGAGTGTAAGAGCAGCGTGGAGCCTCCTCGGTACTCTGTCGGGTGCTGGCGTGGATAAGAGGGATGAGCTCTTACACAAGTCGTGCGTGGTTGGCTTGCCGATGGTGGAAGTTCGGTCAAGTGGAACGCAATAATTCTGGAGAGCTTGTCTTGTCTTGTTCAAGCTGCACGAGAACGGAAAGCGCGGGTCTAATCACGCACGCACGCCGCGGGAATCGTCACGCTTTCACGTGCCGACCATACAACATGCTCAGACGATAACAATACAAGGAACACCTCCGTCGGCACACTCCCTCCCAGCATGGCCGAAGGACCACTACGCTTCCGCACGCCTCACATCGAGGAAATCCCCACAGCAAACTCCCGCCACCAGCCCGGCTTCGCCTGGGTCGCCGTCAAGAAAGATGCCGCCGACCCCTCCAAAGCGGCCCTAGACGTCGCCGGCAAAAAACGAGCGCGAGCAACCGGCCTCGGACAGACCGAAGCGCAGCGAGAAGCCACGAGCGCGCGCCAACAGCGCGAGATCGAGCGCCGGATCCGCGATCTCAACTCGGACAACACGCGGGACGTCAACATCGCCATTCCCAAGCGAGAGCATGGAGGCGGCGGGGCTACGAAGGCGGGCAAGACGTCTAACACGAAGAAGATTCTGAGCAGCGGGAAGGAGTTCAAGCATTACTTGGACGACGAGGAGGCGGAGCTGGCAAGGACGGGCAAAATCGACGGCCTGGATAGAGACCCGGACGCTGTGATTGTGCAGCCGGTACAGAGGGCAAGCAAGACTCCTCTCGCTAGGAGGATACAGAGGGAGCAGAGCAGTGCGAGTGGAAGTCCTGCGCCTGCTGGGGAGGCCAAACCTCAAGGCCTGATACTGCCGTTTGAGCCTGGCGCTGGTACTGGCGAGGACGATGATGAATTCGATGGAGTGCCATCGCTGCCTACGCGCGAGGAAATGCAGGCTCTGTTGGACGCGCCACCCCTGACATACAATGCGGCTCGCTCAGCTCCAGGTCCGACCTCGATAGCTCCGAGAAGCTTCTGCGAGCTATGCGGGTATTGGGGGAGGTACAAGTGTTTGAAGTGTGGCGCGAAGACGTGCAGCGTGGACTGTGAGACGATCCATGTTGCAGACAGGTGTCTGAAGTTCTATGCTTGAAGATACGGATGAGCAGGAGTTTTGTCTGGTGTTGTTTCGGTTTTGGTGTTTTTGATTACATATGATACCCCGGGCGTGGCTGAGAAGCTGGTTGGTTGGACGAGAATAAACAAATCAAACGAGGCGAGAGACTTCGAACATAACTATAAGAACAAGTGATGTGTATTGTTTTGGGATCAGACGTGTATATTGCCTGGCCGACATGGGACAAACATTGAAGAGTCACCTCGATGGTATCTATAAATTTGATCTCACACAGGAGGGAACTTGACTGCATGCGATGCGTAGTGATAGTCTGGCAACTGCAACAACCTGCCGATGAGATGTCTCTAAGAATATCCTCTCGATCAGTGAAGTGAGATCGCATGGATGTTTTCATCAATGTTGCTGGTACTGCTGCCCAATGATAACAGATGTCTTACAAACCCTCGTAAGTAAAGTTGTGCATGCAATAGGTCGATCAAGCTTCCGTGGTTCCATCAGTACATGGATAGCCCAGAATGATGCTGTGTTGTAGTGATGTCGTGTTGCTCTCCAGTGACCTCACAACTTCTCTACATGTACAGTAAGCATCGCCTTCTCTCCAACATTAAACCTTGCCATGTTCAATCTTGAGTTCACGATACCATTTCCGAAACACGATCTCAGAATACCATCATCACGATGACCTAACTTGTTGGCCTTCCCCGGCATCTTGGTCTGACTGCCTGACTAGGTGAAACAACTCTGTTTAGAAACGGCGGGCGTGACAGCTCCCCAATCAGCAGGATGATAGACAGATAACCTCCGAGACAGCAGCAAGCCACCGATCTCTCGTCCGGGCTTCAAAGTTCTGTCGCCAACGGTCGGCGGCTTGTCTCAGTCTTCGACACCGCCAACAGAGGAGCGTGAAGCTGCAAACAAGAGTCGGTGGCGTGCAGCAGACGCATTAGGGTAGCGCGCGACGAGGACGGGTGCCTGCCCCTGTCGCCTACCGGACGGAGTCTTGGTGCATTATTGTTATTTGTGCTGTCGACGTGACCGTTGCGCACGGGGACGAGCTCGAGAGGGCATCGCGTGTGCTGGAAATCGGGCAGGCAGCTTAACATCGACGATGGCGAGAGCACACAACGCGACAGCGACACGGTCGGGGGTGATTTGCGGCAGCGTGGCCTGTAACATAGCGCAAGAAGGCAATTATCATCATCGCGGTCGGCAGGCGTTGCTCTCTCACTTCCTACATACATGCCATTCACAAGCAGTGCGTACTGTTCGTGCCATATACACAAAGACACTCGCTTTCCCCGGCGCACGCACACATACGCACACACATACACCCGCCTGCAGGAGGTGATTAGCCAGCACAGCACAGATCTTGCGGGTGCTGCGCAGAGCCATCTGCCACCGACGTCACGCATTGGTGCATCGCTCGTGGAGACTTCTTTCCCGCTGCTTCGTCCCGGTCGCCTCCCGCCTCGCCAGCACGGCAGGACGACATCTCGAAGGCCCGGCACAGGAGAGGCACACCAGCCTGCACTACACCACAATACCCTGATACGCACCATCAGATCGCCCGACACTGCATGCGCATTCGCCTCTTTGCCATCTCGCCTCGACAAGCTCACCATCGCCGTACACGCGACCCGGAGACGCCCTCCGTCCCTAGCCACACCACACCACTCCACCTCGCACGCGCGCAGTCACGTTTCGAAAGCCTGGACATACCGCCCGACCCGACCATCTGGCGCTGCCAGCACCACCCCGGCACCTCACATCTCGACTCGACCGACCATTCCATCTGCATCGCACTGAACCGCAGCGTCGCCTGCGCCGGCCCTATGCTGCACTGCATATTATTGCTACTTCGACCCTCGGGATAATACTACCTCTGCACCGCCGCCGCTCACACAGCGGCATCATTTCTCCAAGCCACGGCCGGCCTCACCTGACGCACTGTGCCGGCGAGTCGTGGGCTTGCTGTTAGGCAGGGTCCGTGTCGACTACGATGAATGGCTACCAGTACGGCGACCAAGCTGGCTACGATGGAAATGGCATGCCGCAGGACGGCCAGCAGGACCTGCTGAGCCAGCAAAACATGATGATGATGGGCCAAGGAATCCTCAACGGAGAGGCAGACTCGAGCGCGCCCGCCGGACAGTCCATGGACGAAATCGTTCATCTGAACAACATGAGCAACAATCTCAACTCCAAGCTGATGCGCCGGCAGAGCATGCCTCAAGGGTACCAGAATACGCCACAGAACCAGGGCAATACCTTCAATCCTAACGTGCGACGCATGAACAGCATGATGGACTTCAGCGGCAGTCGCTCGCCCTCTCAGGCGATGAACACATATTCTTACCCTGCTGGCCTGAACTCCAACCAAGGATCATCCATGTCTGGAAACAACACTCCTGCACAAAACACACAGATTCCGCTCCAAAGCCGGCGACAATCAGGTAACACCGAGCTGAACCTGAACACAAACTTTTCTAACACGCCACAACCCTATGCTGCGATGATGGGCGGGAATTCATCGTACGCATCTCCTGCCCATCCATCGGCCCTGGACATGGACATTAATAGCCCGTTCCTCGATCCGAACCTTGGCATGCAGATGGACTACAGCCTTGATCAGAGCGATATGAGCAACAACATGGGCACTATGGGAGGCAATCTTGGCCAAAATATGGGTGGCAACATGGGTACGAATTTGAGCCAAGATATGGGAAACAGCATGAGTGGTAGCATGGGAAATCACACTAGCAATGGCATGAACAACAACATGTCGAACAACATGGGTGGTAACATGAATGCCAGCATGGGAGGCAACATGGGTCGCTCCATGAATGCGAACATGGGCCAAAATATGAGCCAAAACCTGAACCAGAGCATGGGGACCAATATGGGTAACATGGGCAGTAATTTGGGCACCATGGGTACCAATGGCAACATGTCAGGCAACATGGCATCGTCCATGGACACCAACATGGGCTCTGGTACGGATGAGATCCCACTGGCCATGTACAACCAGGCCCAGTTCAATCAGAACATGAATACTTCACCCATGCATCCTGGGACTCCGCAGGGCAGACCCATCGGACCTCCACGCGCGGCGTCCAACACGAGCGGGACTGCTTCAACACAGAACAGCAAAAGCCACCGGCCTTCGATGGTGCATCAACTTTCCAGGAGTCATAGCAGCACATCGTACACTCCTAATTCGCAACATGGCGGCAACACCAGCTCCGGCGAGGTTCAGCAGTCGCAGAGACCACAGCATTCACGGCAGCAAAGTACCACTACTGGCTTCCAAGGTCAGATACAGAATCCACAACCTGGCTCGACACAGGATCGTGGCATGGGAAGAGCAGGCGACAGCTTCGATGGTATCAACGGCCCGCTTCCCTTGCAGCCGAAGCAGTATAACCCCAATAACCAGAACTTCCCTTGGGTACCTGAAGGTGGAAGCTGGCCCTCGACGATGATCAACAAACCGCACATGCAATCCGCATACAAGAATGCATACTCATCCACTGGATTTGATATGCTTGGCGTTCTGGTATGTTCGATCCACTAAAATGCACGGACCTCAGAGCTAACCACCGAGCAGATGCGCGTAGCGACCCGACCAAACCCTGAGATTAATATTGGTGCGGTTGACTTGTCGTGCGCGTTCGTTGTTTGCGATGCCGAGCTCGATGATTTCCCCATCGTGTACTGCTCAGACAATTTCGAGCGGCTGACCGGCTACACCAAGCACATGATCCTCGGCAGAAACTGCCGCTTCTTGCAATCGCCCGATGGCAACGTGGCAGCTGGTGTGAGGCGTAAGTATGTGGATGATGACTCAGTGCTGTATCTCAAGAACATGGTCAATCTGCGGCGAGAATCGCAAATATCGCTCATCAACTACCGCCGTGGTGGTCAACCATTCATGAATCTGCTCACAATGATCCCTATCACTTGGGACACGGAGCAAGTCAAATTTTTCGTAGGGTTCCAGGTTGACCTAGTGGAGCAGCCCAATGCGGTTACAAACAAGAATCCTGGTATGTCCATCGCCCGATCTGTTCTCCGATGGAGACCGATCCCTTAGCCGGAAGGGCCGAGTTTTCGGCCTTGCTTACTTGGCCTGTCAGCTAACTAACGATTGCACAGATGGATCGTATGCTATCAACTATCAACGCGGCATGGCCATGCCGGCGTACACCATGAGTGCGCCGGAGTCAACGACAAAGGCCGAGCTCGGACAAACGGTACCACGAGACGACGTCTCAACTATCCTCAGCACCATCGGCAGTGGAGAGTCTGAATATGCGAAGCGCATGTGGGACAAGGTTCTGCTGGAGAACACGGACGACGTTGTGCACGTTCTCTCCTTGAAAGGCCTTTTCCAGTGGGTATCGCCGTCTTCCCAGCGTGTGCTCGAGTATGAGCCAAGCGAAATTATTGGCACCGCGCTCAGCTCCGTATGCCACCCCAGCGACATCGTGCCGGTTACAAGAGAGCTCAAAGACACCTCGTCTGGCGCTTCGGTCAACATTGTCTTCCGAATTCGTCGCAAGAGGAGTGGCTATATGTGGTTCGAGGGCCATGGCTCGCTCCATACCGAGCAGGGCAAGGGCCGCAAGTCTATCATCATGGTCGGCCGCGAGCGCCCTGTCTATACTCTCAGCAAACACGAGATTTCGAGCGCTGGAGGTGTAGGCGAGAACGAGCTCTGGACGAAGATGTCCACATCGGGCATGTTTTTGTACGTATCTTCGAATGTGCGCCAGCTTCTCGATCGCCAGCCGGACGAGCTCGTGGGCGTCAGCATCCAATCACTCATGCGGGCCGAGTCGAAATCCGAGTTCGGACGCATTTTAGAGCATGCAAGGACAGGCAACAAGGCATCTGTCAAGCACGAAATGATCAACAGACGAGGCCAGGTCCTATCCGCGTTTACGACACTCTATCCCGGCGATGCCAGCGAAGGCTTGAAGCCGACATTCATTGTGGCGCAGACCCGCCTCATCAAGTTCTCCAGAGCCGCGCAACTCTCGCGGCCATCTCTAACAAAGGAGAGATCTTCCGAAGAATCATTGCAATCAAGGAGTTCGGCGAACAAGCTGACTGCCTCTGGAGACACCCCCAATTCTATGATGTCAGCAAGCAAATTCCACAACACCGACCATTCAGCAATCACATACGCAGGACAGAACGGATTGAAAATCGGACACCAAGACGACTCGTTGGCTTCTGAGGACAACTTGTTTGACGAACTCAAAACCACAAAGTCAAGCTCATGGCAGTACGAGATTCGGCAGCTGGAAAAGCGCAACAGGATGCTCGCGGAAGAAGTGCAATCGCTCATCGCAGCAAAGAAGAAGAGAAAGAGAAGAAAGGGAGCCGGAAACCAACAAAAGGACTGCGCAAACTGTCACACAAGAGTTACACCCGAATGGCGCCGAGGCCCAAGTGGCCAACGCGACTTGTGCAACAGCTGCGGCTTGCGCTGGGCCAAGCTCAACGGCCGCGTGTCTCCTCGCACCAATTCACAGCAATCGGTGCACTCGGGCGGTGGCGCTTCTGGGCGCGCTTCAAATGCTTCCGCCTCTCCGCGCCACACCCCTTACCCTGCTGGCCAGGCCACTCCTCAGAACATGATCAAGGGCGAGTCACCGAGGAACGCTCCCGGCACAACGACCAACGCGCCTTCTGTCCTTGAAAGCCCGAAGACTATGGGCAAGCTCTCCGAGAGCCACGCCGCGAACATGACGGGCGCGTCGGGCGTACCCGATAAGATTGACGAGGGTATCGAGCCCGAGTGATGAGAGCGAGCGAGCCACGTCGATCTCTCCCGCGATTTTCCTCCTGGCGCGTCTGCATCTCGGCATGGGAACCGGATCGCGTTTCATCCTGACACTTGTTGGCTTGTGGTTTGTTTGCTGCTCTCGAAGGGCGCGCTTTGTTTTTTTCACTAGATCTCCTCGTTTCTCTCGTCGGATACCCCCACTTGATCTTGCTTTTATCATCTCTTTTAACATTTGTTCTTATCTTGCTCTTGCGATGACGTTTGCTTTTATTTTTCTCCCTCGTTGCTCTCCTCCTTTCACTTGTTATGCTATGGCTGTGACGAAGAGCAGCACACGGAAGATGGAAAAGGGGGGAGAGGGGTGGGGCAAACGATTTGATGGGCACGAAAAACTATTATCTCTCTATCATTGGGGGCCTGGAAGAGTTGGGTGTTCGTGGGGCGTTTCCTTTTTTTTTATCTTTTGAAATTTGATTGTCTTTTGAATGTCGACTTTTTCAATGACCTGGCATGCATTTCTTCGCTTTTCGAGGACAAAGGATCGGGGGGCAGGGTTGAATGTTCTTGTGATTGTTGAGAGTCGGGGTTTTGGCTCTTGTGCTCGTCGATTGGTTGGTTGGTTGCAAGAGAGAGAGAGAGAAGGGAAGGAAGGGGTTGTAGATACTTGATTCTGTCTGGTGGCTGGGATCATGTTGATAGAGAGAAGAAGAGGAGAAAAATTCCGATATGATATTCATGTTCATTCGAAGTTTCGGATAAATGAATTGTTTCCCAGGGCTTGTTTGTTTGGGGTTTTGGGTGTGGGATGTGTGGCATAAGTGCCCATGCATGTCGTTCATTCGGTGGGATCGAAGGTCCTCGTTTCGAGTATCTATGGAATGAGCGGGTGTTTTGATTGGAGTTTTGCCTGAACCGTTCCTGTTCGTTTACTTTTACGGGTATTCTTCCCATTTCACATTCCGCGGGCCCGCCATTGTGTGTTTGGAGTTTCAAGATACTGGGGTCGTGTGCAAGTATTCACGAATGCGAAGTTGGTGCGTTCTTTGACTGAGATTGATTGATGGATGGATGGTTATTAGCATTTCTTGGAGTAGTATCGAAGGTGGCACTCCTTGTGGCTGGTGGCGCGCGCGCGCGAGAGAGAGAGAGAGAGAGAGAGGCTTAAATTGTTGTGCTTTAGCTAGCTCGTTGTGGCGGAGAAGAATAGGGTGCCTTTGTTCGTAATTGAAGATGTCTGGTCCTACTAGTGACTGTGAAAATTGTTGTGTGAAATTGCGGCAGGAGTCATGTGTGGGATTGGACTTGGGTAGAGGGGAAGAGAGAAGGAAGTGAATGGAGTCAGTCTGGGGCGTACCATCGTCTATGTCTATGTCTCACATTTCTTCCGTCCATCAACCGATTTCATCGCGTACATGGAAACTCCGAAGCACTACCAGTCATAACATGCGAAATCCAAATGGCAAACAAGTACTATCTCACTCAACCTTCTTCTTCGCAAGTGGCTCGTCGGAACGAGGGTTCGCCACGGTCATTGCCACGCTCAACGTAGCACCAAACCCGGCGATCGTGGCAAAGAAGCTCATGATACTGCTCCAAGCCGTGTTGCAAAATGGGTAGATTGCCATTGAGACGATGGCGCAAACGATCCCTAGGATGAACCAGATCCAGACGTACATGTATTGCTTTGAGAACCGCGAGCCCTGCGTCAGCTGGATTATCATCACGAAGTTGGCCATGATGGTGAAGATGCTGCTGGAGATGTTGTACCAGAAATCCGCGTCTGATGCCGTGCCGGTCTCGTTGCTGGCTTTGAAGCCCAGTGTGAAGGGTACTACTGCGGCGATTAGAGTGAGTAGGACGAGAGTAACGAGTAGGAGAGGGTCAGACGTAGAAGACTGAGTTACACAGTCAGTAGGAGTTGGCTTTTTCTTCAAGCCGCAGTGAGGGTTGGTTTACCTGGTTGGCAGCACTTGAGTTTGGTTTTGCTGCAGTGGTGTCGTTGGTGGTGTTCTTGTTGTTGACCTCCGTCTTGAAACTGCCATTACGGCTGCGCTTGTCTAAGGCTACACGATCTGTGAAGCCTTGCAGGATCTCGATGCGTTTGTCGACCACGGACAGTATCCCTTCGATGTCTTCTGACACACGTTTGAGCACTTGCTGCAGCGTGCAACGTGATTCCATGATGTCCGCTCGCATGCTGATCAACGCTGTGGCTATCACTTTACCCCCAAGCGTCGATTTCTTCAGCCTGGAGGTGGAGAAAGCTTTGAGCATCAACTTCCAATAGGGAATTTCGAAGCCATCTTCTAAGTAGTCGATCCAGCTTTGCTCGTCACTGTGTGTCGGCTTGAACTCTGGTAGAGAAGTGGTAGCGTCTTGATTGCTCTCTGTCGGCCCGTTCTGCTTGAGTAGAGCTTCACAGTAATGGCCCAGATCACCAAGGTATATACTGTCTTGGTTGTCGCCTTGTCTGGAAGCTATTTGGCCCCGGATCCGCGCCAATTCTCCGCTCAGCTTAGAATCATCGCTTGACGCTACCACATGTACAAACATGGCTGCAAAAAATTCGTCCAGATCCGTGAACAGTCGGGCGATTTGCTCTAGACATAGCCGTACCTCTGGGTTCTTCACCGGTGTGTATGTCTTGTATGCCTGTTGATGGTCCAGAAGCATAGGTAGCTAAGCATCAGTCAGCCAAGCAAGTGCAAGAGTTACTCTGAAGACTTACGTCTGGTCGCTTCTTCGAGGTGAAGACTTCCCGGCTTTCGTATGCAGATTCGTACGCAGAGAGTTGTGGTGTATTCGTGCTTAAGGTCACCATATCGAAATCAAAGCCTATGTCACGGTCGCCTCTCCTAGATGGTGTCTGATAATGGTTATGTGTAATATGGTATCCAATGTTGTCTCCAAAGTGCGTGGCCCAGCCTTGTGTGTTGATGGGTTTATAACGAACACCGGCTCGAACGCTTTCTCTATACCTACCCTCATCCTTCTGTGCCACCACTTCTGGCTCCAGTACCATGCCGTCCTCGATTGCTACGGGCTCCGGTGAAGATTGACAGGCCGTGGTCTTGGTTTTCGAAATGGTATCAATGGCCTTAGAGATTGCAAGTTCAGCTTCTGAATCTGTCCCCGGTAACGTGTTCATTTTGTATAGTTGCGTCGTATCTTGAGCGGCATCTAAGAGCTCTGTCGGCGGTAGGTCGTCTTCATAGTCGGGCTATGGCGTGAAGGTCGAAACCGGACTTCTCTCGCTAGGAGGGTTTCGGTGGGAGCATGCTTATATACTTGACCTGCCCAGCCAGGCTCAGACCAGAGGCGCAGGCTGGGAGAGGCGCAAATCTTGCAGCTACCCATGCATGCCTAAAGATGCATACCGCAAGCGATTGGTAGGCATTATTGCTGGGGCAGGACGGCTTAGATCGTTATGTGGAGGCTGAGACGCATATTGCATCACCCTACATATCACGAGGCTACGCACTCCGGAGACACACATATATTCATCTCTCATCAGCAAAATCGATACCCGTGCCGTATATGTGGCGATCTCAAGGAGCCAGTGCCAGTGATGTCGATTTGGTCGATACATACCTTATACATGTATGAGAGAAAGACAACGTGAACGACACATCCTTCATGCAGGCGCCAACGAAGTACATCTCTGACAACCCTAACCCGGATTATCGTAAGCTGGCGTTAAAAGAGTGGCAAGAACGTCTTGTTTCAATATGTCTGTGTTTCATGACCGAGCGGTCTGATATACATCTACGTGCATCTCATTGGCCCAGATACGTTATTTGTTGCTCAACTCAACGGACAGTGTGTAGTGCCGTCACGACATGGAAGCGAATACAGGCATTCATGGAAAACAACTGCCCGAGCGAATTGTTACAGCGCCACTGTGCAATAGTGAACCGACCGCTCCACAGGCTCAAACGAACAGCAATGAGGAGATACATCACATCTCAACTTCACACTCGGTCCACTCGGTCGGGAAACGGCTGAGAAAGAAGACGGCATCAGCACCTAATGACGACGATGAACCTCTTGTCGACACAACAGCAGCTTTGCCACTTCACTCCAAAAAGACAGAGCGCATGCAGAAGCGCTTACAGAAGAAATCCAAAAAGAAGCCTGCTCCTAAACCACAATCATTCTTGGATCTACCGTCGGAACTCTTGCTCGACATACTCACATATCTCCGGCCGAGCGACCTCTTCCAACTTCAACGTCTCAATCGCACCACCAAGTCCTTCATACAAGAGAACGAAGCCACCATCTCTCGAGAGATCATCCGGACTCGCTACTCTGTTCTGGCAAAATGTTTCCCTCTTCCAGTAGCATTCTCAGCCCTCGACCCAAAGTACCACTCCGCCCTCCTCTCGTCCAAGCGGCAAGACCTCCTCGCCATCCACAAGAAACCCTATCAGCACGTCAAACCCCTCGACCCGCTCGACATCTGCACCTGCATGACCTGCGTCTTCGCATGGAACAACCTTTGCACGATAGTAGACCTCGCGCACTGGCAAAAAGCGCTCGACAGTCGCGAGCCAATTCCCATGATCCCTCGCGGCCAGATCCCAGCCTGGAACCGAGATCTCATCGCCCACAACGCCTCCCTCGTACAGGCCGCCATGAAAAGCCCATTAGTCTACGCGGCTCTTCTAGCTCTGCACCTCGACACGACCACACGCACCATCCTTCGGCGCTCCAAGTACATCAAAGCCCGCCCGGTATTGCCAGAGCATAGGCCTTACCAGCTCTCCCTCGCCGAAGCAGCGCAGGAGTCGGATATGTATCTGGCTCGAAAAGGACCGCCTTCGTATGAATTCCCATACCACCGTGACAATTATTACAACTTGGAGGCGTACGTGCCAAATCGCAAGTGGAGTCGCGAGGAGGGGTGTTGGAAGTATTATGCTGGCACGCAGCATGAGCGGGATTTGGAGTGGGTGAGGGATCGGTTTGGGGTTGAGGAGGATGGGGAGAGGGTGGCGAGGAGGATGGCGGAGTTGGAGGATAGGTTTAGGCGGTCTGGGGTTGGGAGGTGATGTGTTGTCGGATGCTAGAAGACTAGACGATGCTATATATACACCGCGCATTGGGAGCCATGGAATTCTACGACGCGTTCAAAGACTGGGATATGATCGTAATGATTGAAAAGAATGCCTTATTTGTACACTACTCCTACATTTGTGGTTGCTGATTAGCTTGTTTTACAAGCATGCCGATTCCGTCCATGCCCTTATGCATCTTACAAGTGAATGACACCTCTGTCGCCATCCGCCAGCATAGCACCAAAGATGTCGGAAACGCAGTCAATGTCCGCCACCCACTCTTTAGCTGTCGGCTTGTGCATCACCTGATTGTTTACTGGAGATTCCGGAGGACTCCCGAATACACCGACATCTGTTTCTAGCTTTTTATTCAACAGACCAAGGTCGACTCCGTCCACAGGGGCTGAAAATGCACGGTGGCGAGCGGCGAAAGTGCTATCGATGCTGTCCTGCTTGTAGGAAGGGCCGCGCTGGCCAGAGCCGTTCTTGTTGAGATCAAGCTCTGCCTTCGAAGACATCTCGGGCGACATCGAGGCGACGCGTGTGATGGAAGCAGAATTGAGAGGCGTAAAGTCTAGTCCCGAGTAGAAGATGGCGGTTTCGTCGATAGGAGGCATTGGTGGCGAGAAGTGAGCTGGCGTGCGATTGATGCATGTCCGGCCAGATGCTTGGGTGGCCATCGTGTGAGTCGTCCAGGGAGTGGCTTGGAGCTGCTGGGGTGGGTCTGTTGTTGCGTCTGGAGGAAATTGATGGCTACCCAAGAAGCAGGAAGAGGAGCAAGAATGCACCTCTTTTGTAGCCTTTGGTCAAGCTTCATGTAATGTGAAATCGTGGTAGTGAACATCCACCTCTCTCCAGTCTAGACAGCAATTTTGCCGGCATTGACTGTAGCTCAGGCGCGAGCTTGACTGCAACGAATCCGGATTACTGGAACCTGACAAGGTTCTTCATCCTCTTGACCCAGCCAGCGAACCACGTCCTGTCAGGCGCCTCGTCCAACTCTTGTTCCAGAGCAGTGTAGTGGTCGGGCTTGCTTTCCGGGCGCATGAAGGAGTTCGAGAGCGGGTAGCGTTTGCGCAGGGAGTCGTCCAACAGAAGGTATGCTGCATTGACCTCACGCGATTCGTCTCTTTGGCCAGCGGGAGCTGCTTGGATGCGCTGCTCGAGGAGGCGCTGGAAGTGTCGCTCTGCTGGGCGCAGACGGTCGACGGGCCAGCGAGCTAGGAGGCGAGAGTAGTGCTGGGAGATCAGCTGGGTGGTGAGTTAGCAGATGGAACAAATGTTGGTGATGAGTTGATGCTTGAGTGGACCTACCTGGCGAGACATGATTGTTCGGTGAGTAGAGGTTGAATACACGAGATGTAGTGTATGTGATGGGAGTTTGATCAATCAATTGAGGCGGTGGAATTGATCAAATATTGATGATGCTTCCTTGGTCGCGTCATGGAGAAAGTCAGCGGCCGCTGCAGGGTCAAGTCGGCTGGCTCTCCCGAAGCCAAATTGCGGCGAGTTGAGTTGCAGGGTAAGAGGGAATCGTCCATGCCCATGTCCATGTTCTTTCGAGGAACAGGTCGCATTGTACATATCTTCTTTTTTTAATGCCAGCATGAGGTCTCAGAGACTGCTGAGGGTAAGAGATGAAATCTTCAATCATACCGCAACCTTCACTAACAAGAAAAGACTTCCTCGGCACAAAGCGTATGTGCTTTCTGCGCATGCCGTCTAGCTGGTGAACTCCCTGCTTCCGTCTCAAGAGCACCTGGAGCTCTGCAATACAGGGGCTTCGTCTCTTCACGACCATCTTTCCAAGAAGGAAATGCGGCGAATACATCGGGATTCGTTTACGATCCCAACTCATCCTTGTCGGCCTCGGAACAGAGAGAGAAGGCAGCACTGCGCGCTCGACGCGAAGAGGCAGAGCGACAACGAGCGGAGCAGCAGAGACGCCAGGAAGAAGAGGCTGCCGCAAGGGCGCGTCAGCAACAGGCAAGCAGAGCACAGCATGGGCAGAATCGAGGCCTGCAACATCAAAATCGCAATCAACAGAACAGGAGATCTGGCCAGGCGCAAGCAGGACCAAGAAATGGCCAAAACAGAGGTGGGCAGAATGGTGGATCGATTATCCGCAAGTATGGGATTCAAGGAGGACAAGAGTCGAACGTAAAGCCTATGGCAGCCCAGCAAAATCAGCCACGAAAAGGCAGCAACCAGCCCACGAGGAGGCCGCAAGAGGATCAATCCAATGGCACGGCAAGGGGAGATGAGGCTGTACGCAGGGCGTTCAAACCGCGTGGCAATGCACCCATACGGCCTTCGGAAACACAAGCAACGGCTCCATTGCCGAGTTTCCTCAGAGCCGCGAAGGCTGCACCAAAAGAAGAGCCCAAGGCCATGGGCTGGGGCTCTGGGTTCGCAGAGCGCAAATCGCTCGAATACGGAGAACAGGAGCCGGAACCCGATTTCATTAAAGAACCACCACCACCTCCTCCTCCAGTTCAAGAACCAGAAGCGGCACCAGAGCCAAAGCCTGCGCCGGCCTTCGGCATGAGAGCAGACGAAGATATTGAGCCACACAAACCCGCGAGAACAGACGCAGAGTCCATCCATGACATTCTCAATGTCGGCGCGAGGTCAGTATCACCACAATCAAGCACGGCGTACAGGCCTGACTACCCACGAGAACCCCAACAAGCGGCACAGCCGCCTCCATCGCGCGCAACGATCGTCAACCGTGACGAGTACCGCTTCAACACAGTCCAAGATGATTCTCAGCCTCAAGACAACTGGCAGAATCTTCGTCGACGCCAGTCCGAGCCAGTACCACCACCTTCGTTTGAAGAGCCTGCAACATCTATCAACGAACAGGACGATTCATGGATCGATCGCCGCTTCGCCGAGCATCAGCAAGAGCGTGCGAATAGACCTCGTGCAATCTCGACACCACCACGTGCCGCGCAAGTGACGCAGCGACAACAGCCGCGTCCAGTATTTGATCCTTTTACTGAGGATGATACTTCCATGCGCAGATGTGGCCGCTGTCAACAGATCGGCCACGTTGCCCGCCAATGCACAGTGCCTTCCAAGCACGCCAAGTGTCACGCATGTGGAGAACTAGGCCACGTTTCGAGAGACTGTCCTTCTAAGACTCAACAACGCCCGGGGAACAACTGGAATGCGTCCAGGTTCGATGAGAATGATGATGATGTGGCCCGTGGAGGACGACGCGATAATTGGCGTGTCAGTGCACGCGATGATCAGGACGATTCGATCGATCCACGCCAGGAGATGATGGCCCGGATGCAATCGAAGGCTGCCGCGAGGGAATCCGCCGACGAGGATGAAGAGCCCACCGAGCGTATTCTCAAGTCTCGCAAGTTCCGTGACGATGAGCCGAGGAAAGACAAGCCGGCTCGTCGTGGGCGCAGAGGTGACGACGAAGACGACGACCGTGGTGGTCGACGCTCACGTCGTGATCGCGATTTTGAAGAGGACGTAGAGCTTGACCGACGCAGCGCCCGCAAAGCACAAAGAAAGGAAACGAGGGAAGCAGAGAAGAAGGCTCAACGTGCCGCCGAGAGGGCAGCGCAGCAGGCCGAGCAGAAAAACCAGATCAAGCTGCCTGAATTCATTTCCGTGCAGAATTTGGCCCAAGCTCTTGGTGTGCGATACGAGCAGTTTGTCACCAGGCTGGAAGATTTGGGCTACGATGACATTTTCCCTAACAAGATTTTCAACACGGAAATCAGCGGAATGATTGCAATGGAATATGAGATGGAGCCGGTCTTTGACTCAAACATCCGAGAGGAGGAAGAGCGCGATCTGAAAGCAAGGCCTGCAGTCGACGAGCAGGACAAAGACCTGCTGCCTACCCGTCCACCCGTCGTCACCATCATGGGCCATGTCGACCACGGCAAGACTACTATTCTGGACTACTTGCGCAAGTCCAGCGTTGCTGCTGGCGAAGCGGGTGGTATTACACAGCACATCGGAGCTTTCAGCGTGCCGCTGGCTGCTTCTGGCAAGACTGTCACTTTCCTCGACACACCCGGTCACGCTGCTTTCTTGGCCATGCGCCAACGTGGCGCTAATGTCACCGACATTGTGATCCTTGTCGTTGCTGCTGACGACTCTGTTAAGCCTCAGACCCTGGAAGCCATCAAGCACGCCAAGGCTGCAGGCGTACCGATGCTTGTTGCTATCAACAAATGCGATAAGGAAGCGGCAGACGTCCAGCGTGTAAAGCAGGATCTCGCTCGTCATGGTGTGGAGATTGAAGACTTTGGTGGCGATACTCAGGTCGTACAGGTTTCCGGCAAGACTGGTCTCGGCATGGATGAGCTCGAGGAAGCGGCTGTCACTCTCAGCGAAATTCTCGACCACCGCGCTGACACCGATGGTGCTGTTGAGGGCTGGATCCTCGAGGCTACTACAAAGCCAGCGGGTCGCGTTGCTACTATACTTGTCAGAAGGGGAACTCTGAGGCAGGGCGCTGTCATCGTGGCAGGTAAGACGTGGGCTCGTGTGCGCTCGCTTCGCAATGAAGCAGGTGTCGCTATCACCGAGGCCGGCCCCGGTATGCCCGTTGAAGTTGATGGATGGCGTGATCAGCCTGCCGCTGGCGACGAGGTTCTGCAGGCTCCTACTGAGCAGAAGGCCACTTCGGTCGTCGAATACCGCCTTGAGAAGGTCGAGCGCGAGAAGACTGCCGAGGACATGGAGGTCATCAATGAAGCCCGTCGTCTGCAGGCCGAGAAGCGTGAGCAGGATAAGGCTGCTGCCCAGAATGCCAAAGAACAGGAGAGTGGCGAAGAGAAAGCTGCTGCTGCCGAGGCCGCAGCCCAGCCTGCAGACGCTGCCAGTGGTCGCATCGAGGTTCCCTTCCTCATCAAAGCCGATGTTTCCGGCTCCGCAGAGGCTGTGGAGGCCTACATCATGAGCGTCAGCTCGCCGATGGTCGCGCCACGCGTTCTTTACTCTTCCGTCGGCGCCATGCACGAGTCCGATATCGAGCTCGCCGCTACAACAGGAGGCCACATCATCGCCTTCAACCTCCCGTCCAATGAAGGTCTCAAGGCTATGGCGCTGACCAAGGGTGTCAAAGTCCTCGAGAACAACATCATCTACCGCGTTCTCGACGATGTCAAGAGCGTGCTCGAAGAGAAGCTTCCGCCCATCATCACGCAGCGCGTGCTCGGTGAAGCAGAAGTCGGCGCCGCTTTCGAGATTGGTGTGGGCGGAAGGAAGAAGGTCAAGATCGCTGGCTGCAAGATCAGAAACGGCGTTATTGGCAGCAATGCACGTGTCAGGGTCATGCGTGGCGGAGAGAAGGTCTACGATGGCTTGATCTCGTCGCTGAAGAACGTGAAGAAGGATGTGCAGGAGATGCGCAAGGGCTCAGAATGCGGTATGGGCTTTGACGGGTGGGAGGCGTTTGAGGTTGGTGATCAGATTCAGACGTACGAGGAGAAGAGCGAGAAGAGGACCCTGTAGGATGTTATGAGCCGTCGTGATGGGGACGAACGACGCTTGTACATGTAGTATATGTGTATGATATATAAATATATGGGAATGCGCCTTGACTTCCTTCAGCATCAGGCGATTGTCCAAGTGCTGCCATTGTCCTTTCACGCAAGATGCCTATCCCTACATCCCTCCGTGCGATGCCGGGGTTCGTTGTTATGCCCAGAGACATTACCAGAGGCTCTGTTCGCGAGCATATCATTAGTCGAATCCGCAGTTGTACAAAACCAGTTGCATTATATAATGTACGAAAACAGTAAGTGCGAAAAGCTGGACCGCACTTTGTGCTGCGGCGGTGTCTCGTGGCCTCCAGAGCCAGTTGAATCCGTCCTTCAACTCCTCGCAAGTCCGAGACAACTCTATCGCGATGCCTCTCTGATACAATCTTCGGCTTCCTGCTACCGAGAGAATAATGTCCAGCACCTGACCAGGTGCCTTTGCCGGCAAATCAGAGGATCCGGACTTGGCGGGAACGCAACCGAGTACACTTGCTCTGGAACTCTCAAGCACGTCCATCGCGAATCGGCTACGCCTGCCTTCGATCGATGATCATCTAGATTGTCCGACATCTTGGAAACGCGAAGCTCGTATCTATCGGCACGCAGCTGGACATGACGGACGTGTCAGCCAGGCACGATTTGATTGCTCCTGTTGGCTCTGCTACAAGACTTCGTAGTTCTATACCATTAAATCACCATCCGGAGTGCAACATCCGGACAACCATACCACAACTGCCTTCTCCCTGAGCTACTCCACGGCTAGGACTGCTTCGGGTTTAGATAATCAACACGTGCGGGTCCCGGACCCTCGCGCCTCTGCAGTAGTTCGTTGGGTGAGAACTCTTCGGACCTGGCTCCGCAATAGGGAGCAGTACACTTAGCATTAACTCAGACGCCATCTGGCAAGCCTTGCACAGATGAAATCGGAGCCCACCGCCTGCTGGGGGCTGCTCGGTAGCTGACCGACAGGGCTCCCTAGCCTCACCAGGCCAGGGCGACTCACTCGACGAGTAGCCTTAGGTGCTCTCGCTGGCGAAATCTCGATGGGCTCGAGATTCGGCGATGATGATGTCGTTTTGGCAAACGTGGATCGCGTGGGTAGTCGCACTGATTGCTCTATTTCCAAGCAGAGAGCAGCGCATACGGCTTACAACGAAACGTTCTACCTGGACAGCGTCGACTGACCACAGTACCTTTGCGTGCCGAGCCAACTAGACTCACGGATCATCCAACGCCTTTCAAGGCCACGGCCACGTATCTGTCATCCCCTGTGTACAGACAGCGTGCCTAGCCCACCCGATCGCGAACAAGCGGCTGAATAATGTGCTCCTAGTGATGCCGAAGCGAGGGTCGATTGCCAGGTAATTACGAAGCCGTGAGACCCTTTGAACCTGCTAGCAATATATGCTTACAGACGCCCTCCGGCGACTCCAGTTGCGCGTGTGCGCCCTGCCGAAAACGAAAAACCAGAGTGCGTGTACCCGAACTCGCAGAACGGGCCTCGCGCAAAGACAGTTCTTAACAGCAACGACAGTGCGATGGATCAAGGCCAACGTGTAGGGCTTGCGAGCAACGACGGGTGGAGTGCAGATACGATGTCGAAGAAGGCGTCACTCGCACCGCAGCGCTGAAGAGCAAGCTCGAGCAACTTGAGCTTGACTATGGAAGCATCGTGGATCTCCATTCTCAACTGAAGAACGGTCAACCAGACGAAGTAGCAGCCTTGGTCAACCGAATCCGAGCTGAAGATCCTCTGGAATCGAGGGAACCTGTGGATCCTGGCAGTATTACGAGTGAAAGCCGCAGTCATGCAGACGGGCCAGAGTCGAACGAAGACGTGGCTAGCGAAGCGAACTGGGACTCTTTCAACACACCTCCAGCATTCGGAGAGGTACCGCGCAACCAAATCCCACCAAATCCTTTCTATTCCGGAATGCCAGACAACATACCTATTGATCCTGCGCTGGCAGGTCTTGATCCACAACTGAGCCGATATGCTCAGCCAGGGCCATCCGACTTTGGCACCCAAAACACTTCAATACCTACACAATACACCCAGGATCCGAATCTCAATGCCTACAACTTACCGGGATCGAACTCCGACGGGCCCATGTCTGCAAGACAGCTTTTCCAGACTCACACGCCGAGCATGCTCAGGTCAAATGTCTCCAACATACGCCAGGGCATGTCGATACAGAGCCGATCAATGCCCGAGTCGTGCGCTGCATACAGCGAGTCGCAAATCGAAAGCTTGATCTCAGTCGTGGAGATGCATGCGGATCACGAAATCCCAAGGGCTAGCCTGTGCGAGCTCAGTAGCATCGCGGCTGTCGCTGCACAATACGTTCGCGGCCACTTGCAGCCTGGAGTGATCGAATTCTTCTATGGTTAGTCCCCAATACACTGAGTTTGCAAGTACCGAGTACTAAGAATTTACAGATGCCTCGAAGCACTACTTCGAAGACTGCATGCAATCACCATTACCCTACGTGGTTCCTCTCCAAGTCTGCGCGATGCTGGCACTCGCGAATATCCTCAGCAAGTCTGTCGTAGCTTTCGTCTACATCAGTAAGTCTCACGATCCGATTGTATAGAGTGGACACGGACAGCGCGTTGACAACTATTCCAGATCTAGGACTCTCATTAGCGAATGTCCTCGATAATCCGGCAGTCTCAACACCTCAAAACTTACAACGGCCTGATTTTGTGGAAGCTAAGCGCCTTCGCCTGACCCTTCTCTCTCTCCAGAGCTATGCGGAGGAGTATAGTTTGCCAGGAAGCAGGGTTCCAGACGGCGGAAATAACGGCGGGCGGAATCAAAAGATGTGGAGTCAATGATATATGAATGATGCAAGAGTTGGGAACTGGCAATATTGGTCGGGAAGACTGCGATCTGAAGGTCATTGGAAGCGTTGTTGAACAATGGCAGAAGCACCCTCGGAAGGATGCAAGGATTCTGAACGAGAGGTTGCTTCTTGTGGAAAGTGTGAAAAGCACAACATCTTGAGCCAACGGATGGGGAATAAATGACTTTGTTGACGCTCCTCGAAGGGCGCCAGAGCGATACGATCGCTTTCTTGACGGAGCGCGCAAGCGAGGGCTCAAGGTCATATAAGATACCCGAGAAAGCATCATATTGCATTCATCGTGCTTGGTCTCAGCATCTTACTTTCTTTGAATAGAGACAAGAATGGAATGATCGCTAGAGCCGGACATATTCCACACCTGAAAGAGTGGAGGCGCTATATCAACTTGTCCATGATGTGGCACGGCAGCATCGTATCTTTGTCGAATGCAGCAGCTCCGAAGTGACTTACAGGTACATGTCCGCCTTTCAAATCAATGCAACGTTATTAGCAGTCTCTCCGCGCGTTAGAACTCTTGGTATAGTCGATATCCACAATCCGTGTCGACTTTTTTGGCGTCTTCAATATACTGTGCAAGAGTAAGGCCCCCAGTGGAACATTCCATGGAAGAATCCTGCCCACGCCTCTTGGCCAAGTACGACACCACCTCTGCAGCCGCAGCTACGCAACTCAAAGAGCCCAAACACGAGCGCGACAACCCTCCAGATGTCCGAGGCGTCGAATAATACCGCATCGAATGATACCTCTCGTGTTAACCAGGCGTGTGGCTGCCTCAACAACGATATCCGTCAGACCATACCACCTAGGTCAAACTCACCCAGCCATGGCCATTTCCGATCTTCAACCCAACGTCGTCTTTTAACTCTCAGTCGTCCGTGGCACATAGGACGCCACTTGAGGCGCCCGCAAGAATTCCCACTTCCCGGTCCCACGTGCCTTCTCAGACGCCACACATTCAAATGTTCCGGTACTTTACATACTGTACAGTACAGACACGTACACAGCCAAGCTCACCAGCCACTCGAAAACGATGGAAATAGAACTGCGTCAGATCGTTCCCGCCTTATTGGCAACAGAGAGATAAAGCCGGCCCACCGGCACGGGCGTGCAGAGTCGAGATCGGCCGCAGGCAGCAACGATGCGAGCAGGCACATCGTGCGCATCGAAGCATGCGTCAACCGCTGCGCAGCGTGAACAAGAGCGCAGTGCGAATGGGGGTGTGACGAGCGACAAGGCTGAAACCCGCCGGGAGTTGCGCTGTCGACGCCACAGACGACATTCGAGCGACGTAGGATGAAAAAGCAACGCAACGTCACTTCGCTCGGCCAGCGCCAGCGCAACAGCAGCGCCGTGATGAGCAGCGGACAAAAGGTACTGTAGATCGTTGCATCTGCGTGCATACGTCGTGTTTCAAACGGGCGGGGTGTGAGATGCGTCTGCCGGGATTATTGGCAGGCAAAGCCTACGCAGTCTGGACCCGAGGCGTCAGGAAGTGGCTGTGCTGCAGGTGTCGTGGCGATTTGTGGGTACATATGGCGTAGGAATATCACGGGGTTGTTGGGAGGGTGTGGCGGTAAAGGCTGATGCGTTGGCGCTCACGCCCAGGTCTTGTGCTTTTGTTTGCGAACTAAGGAAAGCCCGCGGAGTACACTTGTATGCGACGAATGGCGACGTTGGGAGCAGTAATCACAGATGAGGAGGCGTGTTTCACGATAATGAACAATGAGCATGTTGATTTGGGTATCGTCGCAGCTAAACAAAAGAAAAACTTCCACCAGAAGGCGTGTTATCCATCTGTTGCAACCCCGATCCCGTCTTTCTGGGTATCTGGGGTTCATGGCGCATCCAAATTATGCTGGAACCAAATATTAAAACCGTGATGTACTATTAATTGAAACCCACAAGTATCTCCCCTAAAAACCAGTGTGCAAAGTGGGTATCATCCGAAGAAGTAAAAGACAGAACTGCTTGAGCAATTTATGCGAGGTTGCCGACGTTCCGATCGTTCGAGACCAGGGAGCGTGAGTTGCCAGGTCGCTGAATGCTAGATCCTCCGCCGTAGCTGGGGGTGTGCATCATTGGACTCGTGATTTTCGTTAATATGAAATGATGGCTTGGTGACTTTCCATGCTTCATTCTTGGATCGTGCGGCCGGCGCTGATCAATTAGAAGAGAAGTCGAAGCTCGTAGCCAGAAGTGGCTACATTGTTGAGGGTTGTAAGATCGCCATCGCATTGTAGGTCGACGTCGTTCCATGCATCGCCGACCATGCCTGGTGATTCTGAGATCGCTTCGAACTCTGCAGTCATGTCCTGACCTTCAGGGAGCTCGCGGACGCAATCATCATCAAACAATACTTGTAGGCCGTTGCGGCTGACGCGCACAGTGCGTATAACATTGGTGGGTTCGATGTCGCATTTGTTTGCAATGGCGTTGACGAAGTCTTTGTAAGTGCGACTCATCAAGTAGACTGCGCGATGATAGTTGTCCGATGACGGCTTGCCGGAGATGCGAGGCTGTACATAAATGCAGGCCACAGGCTTCACAGTGCGCTCTGGTGGTGCCTGGTAAGTGTGGTCGACTCCGATGGCTTCGACCCATCCAGAAACCGACCCGTTGTCCGCCGAGAGGGTTTTGACTTTCACTGCTTGGTTGTCTGGTGGACTCGCAAGTTGCTGGGGGTTCCCGGTCTTGATGTCGCCAATCGCAGACTGAGGCTGCGCTTGCCAGACACCAGAGTCGCCGCGAGATACACTAGCGTAAGGTGTCGGCAACGTGGAATCGCGTCGGCTGGAGATCGACTTGTTACTCGGGGTTGGGGACACCAGAGAAAGATCCTCGCCGCTCTGTTGTTCCCAGGCTGCGTTCTCTGCAGGCTCAGCCTTTACTTGATCGCTTTCGCCTGACATCTTGACCGGATGAAGGTCTGGGTCATCTTCTTCGGCACCACGTAGGTAGAGCACTGAGGCAGGTCTGGTCGAGCTGAACATGTCTTGCAAAGTCATAAGCTTCATGTGAAGATCATCTTCAGCACCACCACCTCGTGCAGCGTTTGTGACCGAAGAGTCCACAGACCAGGTCCTGCGGTGTTTTGGTACCTTGCCCGGCCTGTCCAAGAGCCCGGCCTTTGCGATGAATGATCCGCTACGCTTTCGTTTGCTGTTGTCTCGCATGCCAGACTCGATCTGGGCAATCTGCTGGTTCATCTTGTCCATAGTTTTCTTGACATGTGCGACATCGTTCGAGAGCTTGCGCTCCGCACCATGGTCGCGGAAAAGCTTGACTTTGCAAAAAGCAACCTCAGCATCTGGAGAGGGCTTCTTGTTCGAAGACATATCGCCAATGATTTCAGTCTTCGCACAAAGTCGCACAGGAATACCCTTGACACCTTTCGAGTGGCTGAAGTCTGTGGACAGGAAATTGAACCGTACGGAGATGGGACATTCGGCTGCACCTGCTGGAGGAGTCCAGGTCACGCAGAACCCATCGAAGGATGCGCTTTCAAGCTCGACGCGTGGCTTGCTTGGATCTTCCGTACCAGTTGCGGGAGAAGAGTCAACGTATTCAACAGCTTGCAGGCGACCGCCTCTCTGATGCGCTTCGTTTGTACCGCGACCCTCTTTCCAGAGTTGCCAGCAAGCCGCCGGCTTTCGACGCTGCTGCTCGTCTTCGAAGGAGACGCGTACAAATGTGCGGTATTTCAGAGGAGCTGTGGGTTGATGCATGTGAGTGTCGATAACGTTGAGCGTGTATGCCTGGCCTTTGTTGAGGTAAGTGATGGGGATTTCGTCTGCATGTTTGATCATGGCAGTGGGCGCGTTCAAAGTAGCATGAAACCGGAACTTCTCAGCGTTCGGGTGGTATGACGGTGGAGGCATCGACTGCTGGAAGCTCTGTGGATGCATGAGTAGCTCCGGTGATTGGTGTTGAGAATGTTGAGCCGTTTCCAGGTCCAGGCTGAGGTCGCCAATTGGGGAATCCTCCATCCGGCCTTGGTCAAAAGTCGGCTGGTGAGTCAACTGGTGTGGAGCAAATGTCTGCTGCTGGGGTTGGGCGTGCATTTGGTGCATCTGGAATGGGTTCATGTTTTGGAAGTGTTGCTGTGGTTGGAAGTGGTGGTGCATCTGCGGTTGGAACGGGTTGAAGGAGATGCCTGGATGACCAGCATGCAGACCGCCGTGCAATGCGCCTTCCGAGGTAGGCATCGAGAGCGGCGTGCCCAGGCCCATATGGAAAGGTGTGTGCAAGTCTCCCGCCTGGGGGTGGAATATCGTGTTGGTCCCGCCGGGGGTAGGCGTATAGTAGCCCGTTAATTGATTACTGAAAGTGAAGCCTTGATTGCCAGAGTCCATGAAGGACGGCGTCAAGCCAGAACCAAAGCTCCACGGCTCGTTCGTAGGTCGTGGCGCAGGCTCAAGACTTTGGGCATCAGAAGGGTTCATCGTCTTCGTGTCCTGCGGTCGAATGGCAGCATCAGTGAATCTAAGACGCGTCAGCAAACGTTTCTACGACACCCTGCTTGACCGCCATGTGCGCGTCGCGTGGGCTATGCGGTACAGCAAGGCATACCTTGGTAGGTCTGACGGCGCGTCGGCAAGAGCTGTTGCGCCAGCCTCAGCTGGATGTGCCTCCGTGGAGGAAACATTCTGGGACAGCCCTGAGAAAGTCGACTTGAAGTTCTGTAATAACTCAGCGGGCGGCTTCTGGGATGTCCGTCTGTACGTGTTGTTAGCTAAGGTGTCCTGCGAACGCCTCACGTTGAGGCACTCAAGGTACTGTTGACAGCCAGCTGGTCGGTGTGGCCGTGGAGGCTATGCACCGGAACAGCTATCAGGACTCGGCTTACCTGGTGAACATCTTTGCGCTTGACCAGTCAATAGGGCATTAGGAGTGTGCGGAAAAGCTGGAGGGACTCTTTAGAAGATGACAAGAGTCGTCAGGCCTCACTACTGGAGCACGGTAGGCAAAGTGAAACGAGAGATGAAGGTACAGAGGAGACGGACGAGCAGCCACTTCAAATGACCGCCACAGCCGCTAATGCAAGGCTACTGGGATGCACTGAGGGTCCAAGCGACGCCTGGCGCACCGCCCTGGCTCTGCGTGCAGACGCCCAGCAATCCCGGCCCTCTGCCCAAAGCCTCCAGTTCTGCCGCGTGTCGACTAGGCCTAGGCGGGGCCGTGTGCTGCTCGCTGGCGTATGAGCGCCTCATGCGGCGGTGCAAGTGTGGCGTGCCTCGCAGATCGTGTGGCTCGTTTGGCCTCTTGGCCGAGGATGGCATGCGCAAACGCCGCAGAATGATGTGTCGTGCCCCGTGAGATCCATAATCCCGGCAAGAGGCGCAGGCGAGATGTGGCTCAGGAGTTCAAGCTCCACCCGTCTGGTCGACGTGTTTATCTTTCTTTTGTGGAGCAAGCGGACGAAATGTATGGTCGGGCCAATGACCAGAGATACGGCAAAGAACGACTGCAACCCGGCGCTCCAAGCATCAGCCTTGTGTGATGTCGTCCGAACGCACCTAGCTCATCCACATGGTATAGGTATGAACCCCAGTATCACAATTTCCAGCATGGCCCGCTGGCGCCCTGTCATTAAACAGCCGCCCGAACGCACGGCGATGTTGCCCACTGCGGAGCGCCCGACCACGAGCTCTCGACCGCTTTCCCTCTCTCTCTCAGGAGGGGATGGGAAAGGCTTTTGCGAGCGGGTGCCAATGCCGTGCGCGGTAAGGTGCGTGGGGTATCAGCCACGGCAGCCACGGCAAACACATCGCGAGATTGCGGAAGATAGTTTGTACATATGGTCGCTGATCTGCGCTACGCTGTGCCGCGTGCTTCACAAAAAGGTCGGGTGGCCTAACGGCTTGTTGGTTGGCGATCTACAGGGCAGACGGTTGAACACGTTGTGTTCCAAATACTGCGTCAGTGTCGTACTCTTCTGTGTTGTTGTTAGACCACTATTCAGTTATCCGGAGCAAATGGGTCCTTTCTCCGATGGCGCGCAGAACACGTGCTCCGTGGCTGCGAGGGAAGCGAAATGACCATCGCGCTTGGGCCAGCGAATCAGAATCGGCAATTGGCTTGCGATACGACCTTGCACTCATGATCCTTGAAGAGTGAAGTCACTCGATCGCTACAATAATATTGATGGTGCAGCCCTATGATGGCTCTCCGACGTATCGAATATTTGGCATTGGCCTTGGCATGTCTGCTTTTTAGGGAGATGGAAAGGCAGCGCGCGTTTCTACGTGCCGTGTCGCAATTAGGAAACCCTTGGGACATGCGATTTCGCTTGCAACAAGCTCGCGTAGCCTTCCAGTGCTCAGTGGTAGCGAAGTGTGCTGGCACATTGACAGACTCATTGAGGTCATGGTCCTCGATTCGGAGAAGGATCTGGTCGTAGGCCGTTCTCGCCGTTCTCGCCTATACCAAAAAGCACGCGATAGACGTTGATCGGGTGGCTGTGCAAAGCCACATCTGTGGCACCAAGCACATTGATCTTCGGCCCTAGAACTCTTTGACTTTAACCGTGATGTCGCCAACTCCGAAGATTTGCAGCAGTCAGGTGGCTGACGCGCAACTCTCTTGTGCGAAGGCGACGAGTTACTCCAACGGTTTGGTTAAGATCGTCCGGCAGCACTGCGCTTCGCTCTGCTATTTCGAGTGCCGCCTATACGCCGGGGATCACCGGGTCAGCCACAGCATGTGGCGTCATTGTACAGTAATGGTCACGAGGCTACGACCAGCCATCTTTTGCCAGAAACTCTGCGCTCTCTGGCATGGGAGGATTGCTGGGACGCTACTGTGTTGCTGTCTGATTAGCGGGGTCGGGCGTAATCATCTGGAAGGTCGGTGAGAGGCCACGACGGACGATGCGTGCGAGTGTTCGCAGCCTCGCTCGATCGCGACAGTAAGCGTTGTCTCCGATCTGATCACGGGACAAGCCGTTTCGTCGCAACAACGGTCGACGCCGTCACCGTCACGCGGTGTACGTGCGCCGTGAGTCGACTTCGGCAAACGGCCGTCTATCGCCAAGCAGCAGCCAAACGAGCCAAAGCACACCAAGACGACCGACGCACCCGTTACCAGCCGCTACAGCCGTTTCTGCAACGAACACATGTTCGAGCATTCGAGGCTCAGCGGTGACAGTAGTGACACGGCGAACTGGTCGCAAGGCTGAAAAATGAAACGCGCCATGTCCCTGACCACTTGCCGGTCGCTTCGCGCAAAGACCATTCCTAGTCCTTAATTAGTCTATCAATCCATGCTACCTCATTCCTCCATACCGCTCAGCATCATGACGGCACATGATGCATCGTGTCATTGGGCAAAGACCATGACCGCCTTCCCCGGTGAATACGTGTGGTTCCCTCGTGCTTTGGAGCTGTTTCATGTGGTCGCTCTCGTCACTGACGTATGCAGCCTGTACCGCGTTGATCGTTGACAACTGCGGCAGATATTGAAGAAAAGACATGCGACCTGTGTTAAGCTAATGCAGGTGAATATACTTCAAGAACCACTGAGCGTACGATACGCCGCCAGGACGCTCGCTACAGTAGAAGTGAGCCCTGAACTCCTATGAGGCGCAGCGACGCGACATCGTGTCAATTCCCCCAAAATCCTAGCTCTTGCAGCACTTGACGACCCTATGCAACAGCATCCTCCTTGTTGCCACCGCCGCGAGGGTACAGGAATGGATGAGCGTTCTCGGATACAACTCCCATCCGCTGCATGCTGGCATTTGGTGTGGTTCGAGAACGTCCTCCGTCACCACTTCGCATGGAAGAATGTTGCTTGATGTCCGAATCGTCGGCACTGCCACCGTCCGGGACGGACATCGTGCTTCTGCCAATCGAGGTACCGGCGCGTACAGCATTGGTGTGGTCGATCAGATGTCGAGTGGCAGCGGTCCCTGCAGTATCAACTGAGCTGAACCCATGCAGTCTCTGAAGGTCCAGACGGTTCACAATCGCTTGGGCTGGTTGTGTAAGTGATGCCCGCGACACAATGCGTGGCTTATCAGTGGCGACGTGGCGACGAGACTGTGTACTGTAGACCGAGCTAGCGGCTGAATTGCTTCTTTGCCCTTGGTGCTCAGCATCCCTCATCACAGTTAGCAGACTAGTTGCTGATTCCTCACGTTGCTGTCTCGGCTTTGCAAGCGCAGCATTGTACGTTGGACTGGGAATCTTTGAAGTCCTCCTGCTATCACTCGTCCGAGCCGAAGTTGTTGGGCTGGATTCAATCGGAGATAGATCGTTTTGCGACGATCTGGCAGGTACGAGGCGCGCTGCTTCGTGGAGCGCAGAGAGCGAAGCACTCTTGCGCAACAGACTCTCACGGCTTGCTGACTGCTGATATGCAGCACCGATTGTGCCCTTGTCGTCACCAACTTCGAAAGAGAACCTTCGAGCTTCCGGCAGTGTGTCGAGACTGAGTTGAGGTCTCAGTCTGTTGAAAAATCCCATAAGATGTGAAGGTTTACGAATTGTTGCCGTGTTCGGGGCACTCGTGATAGGGGCAGTCGCGACACGTTGGAGCTGCGCTTGGTTCAAATGCTGCGGGTGAGCGCTGTTCGTTGGTTCTTGTGGACGAAATAGGTCGAGCAGACGTGGCATGACCGCCTCGGCATCTATACCCCTTCGACTTGATATGGTGGTTGCCATGCGTCGGATGTCCTCGATGTCGTTGTCTGACACTTGTTCAAACGCTGGGACACCATGATGCACTTCCTTCTCGTTGGCTTCGTCTGGAAGTAAGTCGCCGGCGCAACTGAAAGTAGACGTAGTGTCATCCGAGAAGCTGACCCTCACCTCTTCTTTCATCAGGGACTGGCTTTCTGCCGGTTGCTTCCTCGAGCTCAGGAGTCTGTCTTGGTCTTCCAGATATGATGCCTGGAGTAGGGATGTGCTCGGAACATGGGGCGGTGGGGTTCCGAAAGGCAACTCTGCCAGGATGCTCGTCTTGGAAACCTTCTTCGTGAGCTTCTTCGACAGCTTGACCATCCTGGCTGAAGGAGATGCCGGCTGAACCCTCATGGTCGCTATCGCAAGTCAGTAACAGTCACAGCTGCGTAGTGCTTCGCACTTACCTCTTTGACCGCTCCAAGCAGGATCTTCAAACCGTTTCGTTTTCTCCAAGAACTCGAAGACAGTTTCTTTGCCATCGTCCTCGTCATCAGGTGTGACCACCTGCTTCTTTCTGCGAATCAAACTGTCCTGTCTTACGAGCGCAACTTCTGCGACGCCGCGCTTGCCCTGGGCGATGACAAGTTCCAATCTCTTGACTTCAGCCTTGTAGCTCCGTTTTTCTTCTTCCCATTCGTGCTCGGCTCTTTGCGCAGTTGAACGCTCAGCTAACCGGTTGTCCATCTCTCCCGCCAGACTTCTCTCCAGTCGCTCGCGTTGGTCTGACAGATTTCTGTAGGCCTCAAAGATCTGCAGAAGTGCACCGTTGAAGCGTGTGTCTAGTGCATCGTAGGGTTGGGACATCAGCCGGCACAGTATCGTGTCAATCAATTGCTCTGCGCTCGGATGTGGGAAAGTGTCCTCGATGGCCCATGATGGGAAGCTTTGCGTTGATGACTCTGCGAAGACCGGCTCAGGTTCGGATTTGCTCGTCGATGCGAAAGGTCCAGATTGCGACAGATAGGATGACAATTTTGGTCGCAGGCCCTTCTTCGGTGTTGACGGACGTGTGGAAGCAGCTGATCGGACATCCTGGTCTGGCTCAGTGAACTCTAGCATCGGCGTGCGTGATCTCGAGGGCGGGATCCTGCGACGCCATTGAGGTATGTCGGCCATGGCTGTAGGCGGGATTATGGTGCGATGAGGTATGAGAACATTCACGTGGGAATGTCGTGTGTGAGAATTGAAGACAAGCTGTCAGTGAGGACGTGAAGTGCGAATTGAGTTGAGGTGGTGAGGGAAGGAACGCTCGTGTCGCGACTGCCTTCCATCGTCCGACAAGGCAACCACACTTCACCTCAAGGTGTTTGCATATCTTCTTTTGGCTGGGTTAGCTCGACGCATTGGCACGAAGACATCTTGTGCTGGCCATGCATCTGAGACATGCGTTATGCAGTTTACAAACAGATATCTTTGTCTGTGCGAGACATTGGAAGCCATGCGGTTACAGTAAGCTGGAATCAGCATAGGTACATTTTCGCAATGCGTGTCATTCAATGTAGCTTATGGAAATAGATCGGAGGCATTGGGTCTGGGAATTGGTTCAACGAATTTGATTCAACTATCTTTTGGTAGAAATCCGACTCCTGCAGTACAAGAGAGATCTCAGTTTATGTATGTCGCCACCTCTTCATGCACCGACGCAGACGGAGTAGCCGACACCGGTGTTTGGTAATGAGCAGGCAGTTCCCGAAGAAACTTGATCTTGGCACGTAAAGATAAATCCTTCAGTCTGAGGAGCATGGGAATGGCTCGACGCTGTACACACATATGCCTTGCACTCTGTAATAGCAGTGCGATTTTGTTGGGAGGACCCGTTTGGTGGAGCAGAAACGCAATGAGATAGTCGAAAGGTACAAACCAGAAGTGGAAAAGGCCGGGTCGTTTGAAAAAGGTTGAAGGATTTCGGATCTCATAGCCACCTCATCTGCGCTGTGCACAGGATCATGTCCGCAGAACTGGAAGGTGCCGGTTCGCCATCGTGAACGCCCAGGTGTTTGTGTAAAAGTTTTTTTCCTGAAGTCATCGTTTACGCAGCATCCCTCTTGCCCTCCTTAACCTCCTTCTGCAATGGGTGTTAGTATCCAGGCTCCGGGTGTGGGAAGAGTGTCGCAACGTACCAGAGCCTTCATGGTGCCGTGAAGAGCGTGCTTGTGGTTGCGGCGGAACTTGGGGTCAGTACCCTTGAGCGAAGGGTATCTGTTGGTCTTGGGCTTGTGGATACTGTGTGCGCATTCGCATTAGTCTCCTACTCTTTCATCACATTGCGCATCCTCTCTCGTATGTTGTTCATTCGTGCGACGGTGGTTCGGTCTCGGTGGGCGATCGTGGATGGAGGTTTGCGTACCCGTTCTTGTGAGCCTTCTTGCTCTGGTTGTGCTGAGACGAGTTCTTTGACTCTGCGGGAAAAATCAGTATGCCGTCCAATTCCAGCGCGCAACAAGACTCCACATACTGGCCATGGCGACGGTTTGATCGTGTCAAAGGGCTGAGTGTCGACTTCGTTTGGCGTGGTCGTCCGGAACGGGCTTCATGATGTTCAAAATGAAAGTGCAGGTGCGGATGTGCACGGGCCCACTGAAGAGTTGGGCTTGGCAGGTCGACTCCATGCCTTCGAGGAACAGTCGATGGTCATTGTGCTCAGTATATGGAGCATCACATATATTGTTAGTGACATGGTAGAGCACAATACATACGTCCCAAACAATCCTGCCATGTTCTTGGGCTGCCTTCTAAACGTAGTCTCGTCAAGGTCATGCTCATGACAAGACGAACAACAACGTGGACCGTGCCACAAGCAACGAGCAGACCAGGGATTAATAGTCGAGTTGTCGTTGCATGCTTGGACATTGCAATTGGATACACATGTCCCATATACAAGACACGTAACACGGGTTATAGCATGCTATGACCACGGCCTGCGATGCAGCCTTCAAGTACATGTACTGTATACCAAGTTTAGATGACCGCTGCACTAACCCTGCTAACCCTACCATACATCCATCTTTTTCCATTCAAGGTTAACCTCTCATTGGCATGTATGTACATGTAGTCTCATACAAAGAAATCATTGACTTCGCAACAAAAATTGACCAATACAACGATGGCGATTGGCCACAACTGTCTTCTGTATTTCACTGATTTGACTCCAGTACGTAGCATTGAATGGCAATTCACAAACGAACAAAAGTCGTCGACACCACGACATTCACCATACATACACATGAAAATACGATCATGACCCACACTCTAAATCGAACACCACGGCATGATCCAGGAGGCCGACATAGAAGCAAAAGTGAGGCTAACAATAATGACCGAGTCACACCACGTCCAAGACCATATGGACTCGAGCCAAACCAACCATCAGACTCCCAAGGGTTCCCTGACGCCATTCCCAGCCGCCAACGACGACTACCGTTACCTTCGCAAGCGTGCAACGATTCTTTGTGCAGTCTTCAACGCTCAGCCTCTGGATGTATCAGACAAAGAACGCGCCCAAGCTTGGAACGAGTATGTCTTTGTGCAATCCCCTTACAGCCACTACATTGTGCTAACCGTTCGATAGTATCGTTGGACTGGGTGCTCCGAGCAACGATGACGAGACAGCCGCAGCACCCATGATCAAATCACCTATCCGCATCGACTACGGAACGAACGTCCACATCCACCCGTCGTGCTTCATCAATTGGGACTGCTACATTGCCGATTCACCTGATTGTGCCATTGTCATTGGCGAGAACACGATCATCGGCGTTTCGGCTCGGATACTCGGCGTCACCCACCCCATCGACTGGAGAGAGAGGCAAGGCAGACTTGGACCAAGCCTGGCTGGAGATGTCAAGATTGGCAATGATTGCTTCATTGGAGCTGGTGTGACCGTGCTGTAAGTTCAGCAAAACATGCTTCTTCAGAGTACATGATGCTAATACTAGAATTATAGTCCCGGTGTGAGCATTGGAGACGGCTGCGTGATTGGTGCAGGCTCCGTGGTCTCAAAATCTGTTCCTGCCTACCATCTCGCGGCCGGTGTGCCCGCTCGTGTCCTCCGCAAGGTGGCGTGTGATGTGCCTGACGAACCGAGTCCAGGCCCTGAGGTCGAGGACGACTCGGAAAAAGCACGCGGAACGACGCAAGACCATTGGCAAAGCCACCACAAAATCGAGTCTTCGGCCCGTGGAGAAATGCTCGGTAAAGTGCAGCCGGGGGCGTGGTTGGATGTGATCAAGGCCCAGCTACCGGCCTGGCATGACAATCCCGGCCATATCGCTGTCAATGCATGCGTGGTTGTTGTGGCCGCGAGCTTCGGATACTGGCTTAGAGGCTGAAGTTGGCGTTTGCGTTACGAGGAGAAAGGCCGTCCAGATGTTCGATCATCCTCGCTGTAGTAAAAATCCCTTCCATATGTATTAATCCAGCAAATCGACTTCACTCTTCCACAATCATCGAGTCTTCCACATCAGACTTCTTGGCAAGAGCAGTACCGTAGCCAGCAGCTGCCTCAGCCTCCTTCTGGCTGTACGGCTCCTCCTTGAGGGCCTTCACACGGCGCTTGTGAGGCTTGCTCTTTTGGTGCGACTTGTAGTTGGCCTCAGACTCGTAGAACTTGGCGCACTCAACGCAGTAGAAGTCGCCGAATGCGGGAAGGTCTTCGCGCGCCTGAGTCTCGTGGAACTGCTCCAGGTGACGCTTGTTGTGCAAGTCGGCGTGGATCTGGTCGATGTCGCGCGTGTGACGGCGGGTCTTCTTCTTGGAGTCGGTTCCGCGGATGGCAGGCATTGTGGCGGTAGTGTGAGGTGTTTGTGGTATTTACCGAATGTCGATCTCCAGTTGTATGTCGTATGTCGAGTCTCTATCGCCGAGTATCAATATTGCCTCGTTTAGCATGTGAACATCCGATCCAAAATTTGTGAGGGCCTCAGATTCCGCTAGCCCACTTCCGGGCATAACTTCGGCTATCAACTTCACGTGTCTCGCGCAAACACAGACCAAGTCGACCAGAGACGGTTTCACCACGCTACCTTAGTAAGGCGGAGAACGGAGAGATGGCGGAATGCGGCAAGTCCACCATTGTCAATCTGCCGTTGATCCACGCCGGATGTGCTGACTATGCGAATGTCTGCACGTGTCTGGAGCTGTATAGTAATTTCGACAAAAATCGATATCGCCTCGGCGTGCGTACGGATAAGAGGAACGCACTCTCGCCCGCACTTCCGAGACCCCTTGGCACAATTGCACATTTCTACCACTGGTCTGGCCTCGGCGCCGGCGGCGGCGGTTGACCGAGATGCTGACCCATGGGAGATTGAGAGCCGCGGTTAACTGCAGGCGTGAGTATGCACGCACAGTCGGGACCACCACCGCCCACTGCGTCAATGGCCATCATAATTGAGTAGTGAGGGCGAGCTGCCTGTCGGTCAAACGGATTGGTTTCGAGGCCTACTCTTATGGTGATAGAAATGTCGCTTGGCCACGTGTCTCGATGCTCTACTCACAGATAGACATATCGTAACGTTACACCTGCACAAGAAACTGTTATTTGTTGAGCACATCCAAAGCGCGATATTTCGTCTTCATCGTGGACAGTCTCCTCGGAAAGTCGCCGAGAGACCGTTCTCCTGCAGACCAGCGCTTGTGACGACGGCAAAGGGCAGGGTTGCCCAGTTGCCCACGGAACCGACGAGCCAATCATAGCGAGCGTGTTTACTGACCTACGTCTGAGCTCCTACCTAGAGCAGCCGAGCCCGCGCGAGCAGCTTCTTCTCCGCTGCTTTCTGCCACACCACCACTAAACTACACAACTCTCCTCTCCTCCCATCCAATTCTTTATACATTACCCTTGGGCTTGCCGCTGGACCTGCAGAGCCTTGAAACACAGCTCCAGGACTTCCCACGAGCCGAGAAAGGGTTGAATTCAAGATGATGTCCGCCAGAGCCGCCGCGAGGCAATTGGTATGTTTTGCTTCTTTTGCGCCTCCTATCGCAAGACAGCGATGGTATCTCACTGATCCAGAAACCGCGATCTAACAACTCTCTCACAGCCTCGCGCCCTCGGCCGCCGCACATTCGCCTCCGTCCAGGATACCCCCCTCACCAAGCAGGTTGAGATGGCCAACCTCGAGAAGGGCCACTTCATCAACTACAAGAAGATGAGCGAGAACCTGAGCATTGTCAGGTCCAGACTGAACAACAGGCCTCTCACCTTCGCTGAGAAGATTCTCTACTCTCACTTGGACGACCCTCACGGTCAGGAGATCGAGCGTGGCTCCAGCTACCTCAAGCTCCGCCCCGACCGTGTTGCTTGCCAGGATGCCACCGCCCAGATGGCTCTCCTCCAGTTCATGAGCGCCGGCATGCCCAGCGTCGCTACTCCCTCCACCGTCCACTGCGACCACTTGATTGAGGCCCAGGTTGGTGGCGAGAAGGATTTGGCTCGCGCCTACGACATCAACAAGGAGGTCTACGACTTCCTTAGCACCTCTTGCGCCAAGTACAACATCGGTTTCTGGAAGCCCGGCTCTGGTATCATTCACCAGATCGTTCTCGAGAACTACGCTTTCCCCGGTGGTCTTATGATCGGTACCGACTCTCACACTCCCAACGCTGGTGGTCTCGGTATGGCCGCCATTGGTGTCGGTGGAGCTGATGCCGTCGATGTCATGGCTGGTCTCCCCTGGGAGCTTAAGGCCCCCAAGGTCATTGGTGTTAAGCTTACTGGCCGTCTTTCCGGCTGGACCGCACCCAAGGGTACGTTTTTCAAGTTCTTCCAAGCTGATATCTGCAGCTTTGGCGCAAAAAAGCCACATTGAGCCAGTGAGCTGACTATTTTTTTAGACATCATCCTGAAGGTTGCTGGTATCCTCACCGTCAAGGGTGGCACTGGCGCCATTGTCGAGTACTTCGGCCCTGGTGTTGACACCATCTCTGCCACTGGTATGGCCACTATTTGTAACATGGGTGCTGAGATTGGTGCCACCACCTCGCTCTTCCCCTTCAACGACCGCATGTACGACTACCTGGCCGCCACCAAGCGTAGCCAGATTGGTGACTTCTCCCGCGAGTACGCCGCTGAGCTCCGCGAGGACCAGGGCGCCGAGTACGACCAGCTCATCGAGATCAACCTCTCCGAGCTCGAGCCCCACATCAACGGTCCCTTCACCCCCGATCTTGCCACCCCCATCAGCAAGTTCAAGGATGCCGTCAAGGCCAACGGCTGGCCTGAGGACCTCAAGGTCGGTCTTATCGGCTCTTGCACCAACTCCTCTTACGAGGACATGAGCCGCTCGGCCTCCATTGCCCAGGACGCTCTCGACCACGGCATCAAGTCCAAGGCTCTCTTCACCGTCACCCCCGGTTCCGAGCAGATTCGCGCCACCATTGAGCGTGACGGTCAGCTCAAGACCCTCGAGGACTTCGGTGGCATGGTTCTTGCCAACGCCTGCGGTCCTTGCATTGGCCAGTGGGACAGACGTAAGCAAAGAATCGCGCTGCAATCTTCTGGATACATATGCTAACTTGGTGTATAGGCGATGTCAAGAAGGGCGAGGCCAACTCCATCATCTCTTCTTACAACCGTAACTTCACTGGACGTAACGACGCCAACCCCGCCACCCACTCCTTCGTTACCTCCCCCGATCTCGTTGTCGCCATGTCTCTTGCCGGCACCCTGAACTTCAACCCCCTCACCGACACCCTCAAGGACAAGGATGGCAACGAGTTCATGCTCAAGGAGCCCACCGGCGCTGGTCTTCCCTCCGGTGGTTATGATCCCGGCATGGGTACAACACCCCCTCTACGTTTCTGGAAAGCTTTTACTAACATATCACACAGACACCTACCAGGCTCCTCCCGCCGAGCGCGCTTCCGTCAACGTTGCTGTCTCCCCCACCTCCGACCGTCTCCAGCTCCTCGAGCCTTTCAACGCATGGGATGGACAGGACGCATTGGTAGGTCTTCCTTCCATCTCTCCTTGCTAAGCTCTTACTAACAACTATCACAGGACCTCCCTATCCTGATCAAGGCCCAGGGCAAGACTACTACTGACCACATCTCGTAAGTGCCTTTTGCACGCAACTAACCAAGACAACCCACTGACCAATCTCCTCAGCATGGCCGGTCCCTGGCTCAAGTACCGCGGTCACCTTGACAACATCTCCAACAACATGTTGATCGGTGCCATCAACTCCGAGAACGGTGAGGCCAACAAGGTCCACAACTTCACCACTGGCGAGTACGACGCTGTGCCCGCCACTGCCCGTGACTACAAGAAGAAGGGCATCCGCTGGGTCGTTATCGGTGACTGGAACTACGGTGAGGGCTCTTCCCGTGAGCACGCCGCTCTCGAGCCCCGTCACCTCGGTGGTCTCGCCATCATCACCCGCTCCTTCGCTCGTATCCACGAGACCAACCTGAAGAAGCAGGGTATGCTTCCCCTCACCTTCACCCACCCCGAGGACTACGACAAGATCCAGCCCCACGACAAGGTCGACCTCCTCTGCACTCAGCTCGAGGTTGGCAAGCCCATGACTCTCCGTGTCCACCCCGCCAATGGCGACGCCACCTTCGACATCTCCCTCTCCCACACCTTCAACGCCGGCCAGATCGAGTGGTTCCACAACGGCTCTGCCCTCAACACCATGGCCAAGAAGAACTAGAGGAGTCAAAGAGCAAGGATGGCAAGATGATTATTTTCGATCCGGAATCGATCTGATACCTGGCTTTAATCTGCGTACAAACCAGAGATGAACAAAACACACACACGAGGAGAGGAAATGATAAGAAGATATACCCTAATCGGGGTGTCTGGGGAGGACGTCAGCTCAGGAGGTGTGGGGTTGTAGTACTGTGCATATCTTGTGTTTTTAGTTTTCAGGCGAAACGGTGATAGGCAATGTACGTTTTTCTGAAGAGTTCCAACAAACATACGCTCTCCTTTTCGGTCCAAATCGTTCTCAATGTGTTCACTATTTATGCTGGATATCTACTAGCTTAAGCAGGCGCCAAAGCTACTACCTGCGCCTGCGAAAGCGTGCTCTGTGTCTCGATGGCAGCGAGATATGCACACACGCCCGACGTGAAGCGCTGCATCGCCAACAAGCCGGCTGCCTCCTCGGCGAGAGTCAAACACTCAACTGCAGCAAAGTGAATGACAGCAACATCTGCAAGTACAAGCTAGAGCAGCTTTCCACTCTGTTGCAACAATGCTGTATACCGCGCAGAAAAGGTACAGTAAGGCTATCTGGAATACTTGTAGCGAATACACTCCGCGAACGGCGTCAATGCAATTATTAGCAAGGTGTGAAGGGACCTCTATCGAACGCAATTTCGACCGTAAGCGCAGAAGCTTGCGTCTTCTACACGAGGTCTGAGTGAACGGGAGACCAGACGTCACGCCTCATCGCCTGCCTGGACCGGTGTTGACCGCAGAGAAGATAGAGTGCTTGGCTTGCTCACAAAAAGAAAAACCACGATCAGTCATGCTGCCTGGCTGGTTTGATGGTATTTCCCATTTCATCGCTATAGCTCAGCCGACCATCAACGCTCAGCGCCCTCCTCCTCCAGCTTGCCCTCTTCATGCACCGCCGAATCAAGCCCTTTATGTAGCCCAACATCCTCCGGCCCCTGCTCTGTATCCCGAGCGCTCAGCGCACTCAGCTCATGCGTCAGACTGCCCGTAGACTCCGTCGCAGTCCCCTTTTTCTGCGCCGCAGCTCTACCAGCCGCTCGCGACAGCCTCCGCTCCTGCCACCTCGACATCGGCAGCTCGTCGACGTCCAAGCGGAGGCCTTGCTTGCGGCGCTCGACATTTCTGCGCAGAGCCTCAGGCGAAGGCGCGGTGTCTTCCAGGGCGCGGCCGAAAGCGGCTTTGAGCTCTTCGGCGAGGTAGAGGGCGTCGGCGTAGAGAGAGTGGGATTGGTGGGAGCGGTCGGATCTGCTGTTCCAGTAGACGTCTGTCTGCAGCAGAATCAACACGACGGCGAAAGCGATGGTGGCGGAGCAGAAAGTGAGGAGCAGGAGAGAGGAGAAGCCCCACTGGTAGGCGTCTTCGGAGACGCAGCGGCCGGTGTGTTCGATTGTGCGCGCGTCGAGGACGGTGCCGTTGTTCCAGTAGACATCGATGTTGCTGGATTGCTGGTCGTTGAAGTTGAACGTGCCCAAGTAAGGGAAAGTGGTGGCTGCGGCCCAGAAATCGATTGAGTTGTCAAGTGTAGTGGCGGGATCGTGTCTGGGGGAGTTGTAGATCCAGGTTGCGAGGCCGATGGTTAAGGGTGGTGCAGGGAGCTCCCAGAGCTTGCCGTCGATGGTGATGTTGCTAGTGACTTTGGGCAGCATAATTTCTTGCCTTTCAGATGGGAGTGGAAGCCCATTAGGGGATGAGGAATCGACATCATGGGTGGTACAAGAGCAGTCGTGCCTCGCACATCTCAGAGTGAAAGGAGTCATATTCGCGGGCGGTGCGGGATTCGCCCAGTAGATGACTCCCAAACACGTGTAGTAATCTGTCGGAAGTGAGTCTAGAAGCCATATATGCATGCTGTAGTGGCTGGATTGCAGGACGTACAGTCAAAGAATATACCATACGGCTCCTCGAAGTCTTGCGACTTGTCGATGAGATCTGTTATCTTGTAGGTTTGAGAGTCGGGATCCAAACGTTCCACAGGCAAACGGACCTGTTCGCGCGCATAGATGGGTGAGTCTGAGAGCCCGACCCTGCTGCCATTGTACACGACCATACTTGGCCGCGAGATCTCGCCGACGGGCTGCAGCTGACTGGGGTTGTCCGCGTCATAGCCATAGTATCCCGATAATTGCGCACGATAACCCGTGGTGACAGAAAGCAGCGTGGCGAAAGAAAGCACGTAAAGGCATGCGATAGCCTGCAGAAGTAAACGCATCTTTCCCAGGTAGGTTGGCCGTCCACGCTGTGGATGTGGAGAGCCTCTGTGCAGGAAGATTTCTTGTAGTAGTCGCCTCAGCGATACAATCTGGATCTGATGGCAATACAGTGTAGCAACAGTCGGCATGGTGACGATAGATGCTTCCATGGTCAACGTAAGCGATCGACGCAGGGTGCGATATGCTACCATTGCCGCGAGCACCTGTCCGCCTCTGGCAACAATTGCATCCCAGACAGCATCAATTATCTTGGCGGTAGAGAACGCGAGTTTGCCAAAGGCGATGTTGACAGTAAAGTACAGCTCCGGGTCCCAGAGAGGTCTGTACCATCCATCTGCTTTCACCAGGTTGCCATCAGCATTGCAGTAGAAGAGGTCGTTCAAAGGTATCGTTGCAAACGGAGTGTACACGGAGTAGAAGATAGAGGTGAAGCAGACAGTGAGCACAAACAGAGCGAGCGGGTGCCAGACATCGTACAAGTACCTGTAAGTGCCGTCGCGTGGGATCTTCCAGCTGCCTAGCCCTGGTTCAGTATCAGCTGTGAGTTTTTCCATTTGCACATCAGAATGGGTTCAGATGAAGAAGCAAAGCCAATTGAACATGAAAGCAACAGAACACCCTGTCAATGCCAGTGGGCAATATGCGACATCATTGAGGCTCTGGGTTGTTGTCTCATGATCTGCTGCTCAGCCGCAAATGCTGGCAGTGCGGGCAGCGTTGTAAGGTTCTCCCAGCTAACGTGAAGTTAAGAGAGTTTATTGTCTCCATGGTCGATCGGCATCCTAATTTTACGTCGATCATTGAGATACAACAAATCGTCAAGTAATCAGGCATCATGGTGAGTATTAGTGTTCTGAGCCCCATGCTCGAAGAAGTGAACACTGCATACATATACAGTACTTGCCGCAAATGGAAACAGTCGTCAAAACTCGCTCCTGGTATATCTGTGCCAAAACTTCACTGATCATCAGTACACAAGGTTGCTGTTCTATGTCGGGACATATGAGCATGCTGTAGAAAGTATGCACTTATCTGCTCGCAAGCACAGATACTCTGCGTCTGCCGCGTATTTCTGTAGCAGCATCGGAGAAGGACAAATGCAAGAGCACAACAAGGGTGAGACGTGTGGCTTGGGGAGTCGGCTTTCATGCGACATGAACGACTTACCCCTGGACTGCTATTTGGAGTCAAGCCTTTTACCGTTGTCTGTGCTAGAAGGCGCTATCTTCGTTTGCAGCATTTGCGAGCAAAAGCGAGGCCCCATGCCCCACTAATAGAAAATAATGGCCAAGAAGGAGGGCAAGGTGCCGCGAGGCCCGCAGGCGGATGTTGTCGTAAAGCATACGCTCGAGCTTGGGAGATCTAGGTGAGGGTAGCGTGAAGAATGGCTATACGCGTCCAATAAAACTAGTCCCAGTCAGGTGACTTGGTAGGGCTGGAGTGAGGTTGAGGAGATGAATTGTGAGGAAACTGGGGCCAAGGGGAGCGGATGCGCGGCGCTTTGGTGTTGGTGTCGTCGTCGTCACTGGTGTGCGGAGTGGTGTGTTTGGTGTTTGGCGGAGCTTTGGAGGCGCAATAAACTCCTTCCAGCTCAGCCTCGACACGGACCCTGTGAATAATAATAATCACAATAAGCATAACAACACTGCACCCCGCCCCCGTCCCTTGTATCATCGTTGTAGTCATTCTGCGTGTCGATGGCAGCTGATCGAGGCGTGTCTCATCGATAAGCAGCTAACTGCCTCCAAACCACGAGACGACCAAGACACCTCGAAGCAACACCCCCGCCAGCGTCATCGTTCCTGCTCTCCCCCAGCAAACATATTATTCTTATTATATCGACCCAGCAGCCAAGGCGCTCCTGCCCGTATCCATCCACCTCTCCCTCCATACCCCTGGCAGGCTGCTTCAGCTGAACAACATGGCCGGGCATGCACGAGGCATGAGTGCCACCTTTATCCCGGGTGGACCAAGCGACGACTATTATCAGCCTGCGCCTCTCGAGCTGATCGCCCCGGAGCCTCAAAGGTAAACAGGCCCGTCGCCTAGCATGCGATCTAATTGCTTAACACTATCTTGTCACATGCTGACCCGACCTCCTCGCCAGACACATGCCTGAAATGTCCAACCAGATCCAGCACGGTCTTCAGAATATGAACCTCGGCGGCCGCGACTCGTTCAACTCGATCGCATCGTCCAACACTTCCCAGCGAACCCACGACTACGCCCAGTACAGCACTCACAATGAACCCCTACATCTCTCGCCCTTCCCGAAGCTCAACAATCCCTCGCCCAATGTTCCACCGTCAGACGAGGAGCTCGAAGCGACTCTGGAGAATGCGCGTGCTATGGTGCTCGCCGCAAACGATCCTGAGATGCAGCTGGCATGGGCCTCCGACGCAATGATCTACGCAGGAGTCTGCGCCGACAACGAAGAACGCCTAGCTGCAATCAACCCCCAATCCGCAAGATCCTCCACACCCAGAATCGAGCACCAACTCCGAACCGACGCCATGAACATTGTCACTTTCCTAGCCGACCAACACCATCCCAAGGCAGAGTTCTTGCGAGGCATGTGGCTAGAGTGGGGAAGATTCGGGCAGAGAGAGGACAAAAAAGAGGCATTCAGATGCTACTCGAGAGCAGCAGACAGAGGATACGCGAGAGCCGAGTACCGGATAGGAATGCTATACGAGTCTTACAACGATCCTATCAAGGCTCTGAGGCACTACCATAGAGGTGTAGATGCTGGGGACGCAGCATCATGCTACAGACTCGGCATGATGACACTGCGAGGCCAACACGGCCAGCAACAAGACTATGCCAAAGCGATCGAACTGATCAAACACTCGGCGCAAGCTGCAGATGAGAATGCAGCACAAGGTGCCTACGTATACGGTATGCTGCTTGCGAGACAGCTCCCACAAGTCGACATTCCGGACAACTATCTACCCTTTGATGAGCGACTTGCACGGATAAACATAGAGAGAGCAGCATTCCTGAAATTTGCCAAAGCGCAGTTGAAGATGGGATCTGCTTATGAGCTAGGTTCACTCGGATGCGAGTTCAACCCGGCGCTCTCCATTCACTACAACGCATTGGCTTCCAAGCAAGGAGAAGCCGAAGCCGACATGGCGCTGTCCAAGTGGTTCCTGGTTGGATGCGATGGCGTTCTTCCCAAAAACGAGGAGTGGAGCTACACCTACGCCCAACGAGCGGCTCACAGTGGTCTGGCTACAGCAGAGTTCGCTCTCGGATATTTCCACGAGATTGGTATGCACGTGCCGGTCGATCTCGAGAAGTCGGCAGAATGGTATGAGAAGGCCGCAAAACACGGAAACGACGATGCGAAGGGCCGACTCGAAGCCCTGGCTCGCAAGCAGGTCATGTCTCGTAAAGATCATGACAACATCACAGTCAAGAGGATCACATCACAATACGGTTCGAGGAGGGGTGGACGGCCTGAAAGATTCACGCAGCCACACGTACCTTCACACATGGCCGACTCGCCGCTCGATGATGCTTCCGTTTACAGCCAAAGCCCAGGAACGCCCGTACCGCCCGTGGCGCCTCTCACAATGCGGATGCCATCCGCTCCAAACCTCACCACACCTTATCCGATGGACGACGGGCCTCCATCAGCTGGGAGGGCTCCATCAGTAGCACCTTATCCGCTTGAAGATGGACCTCCAAAGCAACGTTTAGGTCCTGCAGGTGGCTTCTTCAATGCACCACCACACCCAAGTCGACCAGCCACAACGATCAATGCGGATATGCGCCCAAGCAGTGCTTTCCAAATCAATCCTGATCTCCGCTCACAATCATCTACTACGGTGCCGCAATTGAATCAACCACAGCAACAACAGTACCCAGGCGGTCGGCCGTACCCGCCTTCAGGATACCCACCAAATGGACACCCACAGCAACGACCGACCACACTCCCTCCTAGCGACCCTCGAAACCACTACGGACCCCCTCCTGGCCCAGTGCAACGGATCACTTCTGGTCCACCAGGCGGGAACTTCCAGCGGCCAGGCCCGTCAGCTTCTGTTCCGCCACCTCAATCACAACCACAGGGTGTGGATATCGGATTTTCCGCTCCGCACGACGATCGCAACAGGCGGCAGTACGGACCTCGACCTCCTTCACATGCCGTCGGTGGCAGCAACGCGCCTGGGTCGCCTGGCTACAACAACTCTGCTTCAACGCCTGCTGCGGAAAGGCCGCCACCAGGCCGTGCTTCTGCTCCCTCGTCAAGACCTGGATCGCGACCACCCCCTGGGCCCAGCGCTGAAGTTCCTGGTAGGAAACCAGTCACCCTAACCGATGGACCTGCACTTCCTTCGCCTGCAACCACGCCGAAGCCTGCAGGTGCCGTTGCAAAGCCTCCGGCCAAACCTGCTAGCAAGCCGGGCAAGGGACCAAAGACATTTGAGGAGATGGGCGTGCCGGCGCATAAACAGGAGGGCGAATGTGTGGTCATGTGAGGATTGCAATTCTGGATTTGTGATGAAATTGCGTTAGCGATCTTTCTCGGATGTTTGTTGGATGTGTGCAGGATCGGCGTGGCGTGGCAATTGTTTTCGAAGCGAGCGAAGGCGTTGCTGGTCATTGAATAAGCATGACGAAACGAGAGCATGCTATAACATGCAATGGGTCTCTCCCACGTTGATGGATGCTGATCTAATCGCGGAAGAAAAAAACATAATATTCATCTAATGTTACAAGTATCGCCTCGAACTCAACAAATCTCACCAGATCTCGATCATACACCCATCACGACTCCTCTCCCTCTCCCTCCCCCTCTTCCTCCCCACTCCCTTCCTTCCCCTCACCACCACCACCACCACCTCCACCACCCTCCCTCCCCAACTTCCCCTTTAACCTCCTCGGGACCTTCGCACTAACCCCCGCATGCTTATTCTTCCACATCCCACCATACCGGTACCCTTCCCTGCCCTCCTTCAGATCCCCATCGATGACCCCGCCGCTCACGCGCTTCCAGCACGAGCCGGGGCAGACGAAGTGCCAGGCACCGGGTTTCGTCAGAGCGGGCGTCGTGTCTCCTCCGTCGACGGCGATGGATTCGTCAATCTGGCAGCGCACGAGGACGTTGCGGGGCGTGTGGCAGAGGGTGCAGGGTTTGCGGTAGGAGGAGGGGGGTTTGGGCTGAGGCATGATCGTTTTTTGATCTTTTGATTTGGTTTTTGTTTTTTGTTGGCTTTTTTTTTTTTTTGTTTTCAGTTTTGGGGTTCCCTTCAGTTTGGAGGTAGTGGCTTGATAGGTAGGTTTTTATTTGGTCCGTTCAATGTGTCAGATCATGGGAGGTTTAATACTCGTCGTAGGCGTTGCTGATCTTGACAAAAAGCGGTTCAATGGCCGATGTAGCGAGTTTCAAGATGTAAACAACCGATCTTCGTTGGAAGTGCGCCCTGCTCTTGTGTCAAAGGCTTGCTGGATGCCGTTCTATACCGTTTTGCAGGCAGGCTATGGTCTTCTGCAGGTACAGAGGCCATCAAATGGTGTACATATAGAGTGAGCTCGATGTCAACGTCGCGAGGAAACTTCATGATGTCATCGTATACCAGTGCCCGACGGAGGGATCGAAATCGAAATGGATGGGTGACCTGGCCTGCACCAGCCTACACGCTGCTGAAGAATGCGACATTGGTGCTGAGCACAGGGTGTTAGAAACCCATAAGGTGCTTGGATGCAAGTATCACCAAGGATAGCAAGGTACTACGAACTGGGACCAACCATGTTCAGGCGGGACAACGACAACATCGACGTAGATACGAGCTGAGGGAGGCACTCCTGTGACATGGAAACTATCGCCGGAATAATGGTGTAGTGGCACAGAAGACATCGAATCACACATCTGAATTGCCCACAGCCCGCCTGAGCAAGTGTAAGTTGTTCGCATACAGGAAAAAGCAGAAGAAGAACAACAACCAAACCCACACCGAAAGGAACAGGGTTAACAAAACAAATACACTAAAAGAAACAGGAGCCAAGAACCACATCACCCACGCCGTCGAACCCCCAACAACAACAACATCCTCGCTCCAATTGCCTACTTCAACCATGCAATCGACGTGCCCACCAATTCCTGTAATCGCCCGAAAAGCCACAGCCCGTGATCAAACGCCAAAAAACAGACATTCCCAGCTACCTAATAAGCAAAAAGCAAGAGAGAGGCTCTACCGCTCTCTCCCCGGATCCTTCTCATTCCCTTTCCTTTCTCTTTCCTTCGAACGACTCCATCCCAAGTCCCGCCCAATGCATCGTCATCTAGAGCTTGCTTGCCGACGTCGGTACAGGTCAGCCGGCAGCAAAAAAGTCGTTGGGTTGTTTCCAAACAAGAGTTTCCCTCCGTGTGATCGTACGAGTGAAGTTCCAGGCCACAGTCCTGCGCCCATTGACATCCCCATTCCCATCGAACGCTCGTTGCTGCAAAAAACGCCACAGTGATCCCCAACTCCGAGTAGAAAAAGCAAGTCAAGAGCAAGCAAATGGGGTCGTTGTGGTTTTTGGAGAGAAAAGAAGACAGCTTCGTTCGTTTTGCAAGAAAAGAGTAAAGGAGGGAGAAAAAAGAAGAACCGGACTGTACACTAACACAAGCAGGTAAGAGCAGCCCTACCACGCACGCAGAAAGGAGAAAGAAAGAGCAGGGGAACAACACCAAGAGCATGGACAAAAAGCAGTCAAACCAAGCACAACGTCAACCAAAGTCGGCCGCGTGATTTTTCGCTCAATCGACATGCTCAACTCTGCTTCGCTCTGTTCCTCTATTGCCTGCTGCTGTTCTTGCGGCCCTGACCGAAGTCTGCCTCGACCTGCTTTCGCTCCTTCTTGCCCTTGACGACGTACTCAACCCAGAGCGCCAAGTGGTCTGAAGGGAAGTGGTAGTTGGGGAAACCGGGCACACGCTTCAAGTAGTCGGTGTCGACCTCGCCGAGTAGGCCGGAAACCTGAAGTGAGTTGGCGGAGTACCAGACGTAGTCGATGACTTCCTTGAAGTCGGGCGCGTAGTTTGTGAAAGGCAGCTCGCCGATGGTGCCGTACGAGGACTTCAGGCTGAAGTTGTGGCTCATGCCGTTGCGGGTGAAGTCGCCGTATTTGTGACTGCCTAGATCGGGATGGGAGTTTGATAGAGAACCTTGGGTGATAAGCTCGTAAACACCAGAGTCGAGAGTGGAGTTCATGTCTGAGCAGATGATCATAGGGATCTGTGAACCGTCGTCGTACTTAACCGATGGTCCGCATTTAGGAATCTCGCGCTCGATGCCGTCGGCGCTGTCCTCATTCGCGAAGCGGAAGACCTCCTTGTCCTTGTCCTTGCAAGCAGGCCACTTGGCATATGTCTCGGAAAGCTTCTTAAGCTGCTCAAGCAAAATTGCGACTTGAATAACTTTGACATCGCTGAACCAAGGCTCCCACGCAAGATGCACGTTTGTTGAGATCAGCCTTGAGCCGGTCTGCCTGTTTTCCAAGAAGAGCACCACTGCGATGTGATCCCTGGGCATGACTCTGTTGTAAACGTCATGCTCGCCCTTCATGTCAGGTCGGTTGATCGCCTCCCTCGAGAAGATGATGAGCTGCTTGTCCAAGAGGACGTACTTGCTGTTCTTGTAGAACGTGGCACAGCCATCCACCCGTTTGGCTTCCTTATCGGCCATGGTCTGAGCACGCGACTTCGGCCAGAAGACTCCCTTGTAATCCTCTGCTGCCAAGTTCGGTCTGAAATACTCGTTGTAACTCTCTATGTCCACCTCTTGCAAAGCCACAATGTCGGAATTCCTGGCGCGTAACTCATCCAAGATGACGCCTCGCCTGTGCTCCCATGAAAGGGCCTCGGAGGGTGTATAGCCATATGCCGCCTGTGTCGCAGCTCTGTCGCAGAGAATATTCCAGCTGAGTACGCTGAACTTGTCCGCGTCGGGCGTGTCCATGTCGTTGATAGAAATCCAGACTCTGTCCTCGGGCGGAGCTGGCTGATCGGCCTGCTCGCGCAGATACTTCACAAGCTCTTGAGTACCGCTCTCGGCAAGTCTGTCAACGTAGTCGGTTCGCATAGGGTTGCCTTCAATGCCGAGCAGTTCAAGTTGGTAAAGTGATCCGAGTTCGAATGGCAGGTCGGAAAGCTTGTTCTCGAAAAGCAAGAGTCGCTTGAGGTTCGTGAGCATGCCGATCTCTGGCGGTAGCCTATACAGCTCGTTGAACGACAGGTCGAGCACCGTCAAGTTCCGCATCTCGCCAATCTGCTCGGGCAACCAGGATAGCTTGTTGTGATTGAAGTAAATCTTCTTCAGGAAGTCGTATCGGAAAAGCGATGCTCCCATGCACTTCAGCCCTTGTCCGCCAAAATCGATTGCCTGCCAAACGTTCTCTTCCTCTGGCTCGTCGGCAGCCCTACGCCTCTCGATCCGGTCATCACCATCTCGGGTGGTATTTGATGGCGCACTTCCAGGTATCCGGCTGACGTGCGGTGTAGTCCTCGCGTAGTAATGGGGTCTCTCGGCTGCTGTCTTGAGTTTCTCGTATTCACTGATCTGCTCGTTCCAGTGCGCGGTGGAAGGCTTAGTAAGTGCGCCGCCGTTCGTGGGAGTGCCGTTCTGGAGATGCGCGGGTGTGAAGTGGGGTGTGGTGTTTGATAGAGTGCTGGTAGAAATGGTGTGTTGGTGGGTAGCAAAGTTGGCCCCGTGACCGATTCCGCCATGATCTTGGTGCTGGTTGCTCAAATGGTGTCCTCCGTGTGTGTTCTGGTGGTTCTGGAAGTGCTTCGCCAGGTTCATCTGTGGCTGGTAGGCCTGATGACCTGCGTTGCCATTGAGCAAGCCATGGTTTTGACGGTGGTTGCCATGGTTAAACATGCTGTAGGGATTGTGGGCTGGCGAGTTGGTGCCAGGTGATCGGTTGGGAGAGGGTGTGTCTATGTTCGGTTGGAAAAGACCGCGGGTATTGCTAATTGGCGAGCCGTTGCGGTGGGAATGGAGGTTCCTGTTGTGCTGGTTCTGGTAGAGATACTGGCCGCCGGTATGGAACCGGTTAAAACCATCTGCCATCACCGGGCAGCAAAGGACACGAGAGAGCGACTGTCCTCAGCGGGCGTGATCGGTATGTTGCGGGTGTGGTGGGGTGGGTGGAGCGGATCTCAGGTAGGAGGAGGTTCTGGCTGGCGAAGTCTGCTTCTCTTGGACATGAGCCCCAGCCGCGCTCGGCATGTACGGAGGGTGTTTGATGCCGCAGTCTCACACGGGAGGAGGTGTCGTCCAGCAATCACGTGGAGGTGCAGATGCGCGTCGTATTGCGGCGGACGGCGCGGTGGACGCGGAGAGCAAGAGGGCGCTCGCGGGTGGTGGTGTTGTCGGCGGGGGAGGGTGCGCGGCGGCGGAGCGGATCAATGCTTGAATGGCAGCCTGTACCACATTAATAAGTGAGCGGGATGGTAATGCTGGTAAAGCAAAAGGCGCAGTGATGGAATTGGCAGATTGGCAGTGGTGGTGGTGTTGCTACTTGCTGGTCTTGTCGGGCTGGTTGGCTGCGGCAGCTCATGCACGGTCACTTGCTTGCTGCTTGCGCTTGCCCGCTAGTGACAGGGTGCCTCAGGCTGCAACGCAACGCCACTTGGCATCAATATAACCTCGCAATCTCCCGAGTGACCTTAGGATGAGCATCTATAGGATGGATGGTCGGTGCTGTTCAGATCGTGGGGTCGATCCTCGATTGTTGTCCGTCGAAAGGCATATCAGCCAGATTACATGTCTCTGATCTGACGTGCTTTCTACATGGAATCACAGAATCATATGCAGGCGAGGTGCTTCTACATCACGCGATGCTCAATCGAAGCTCGTTCACGATTGACAGTTGTGGCTGGCTCTATGAAACCTAGAGAAAGTGCGGTGGTATGACAGAGCATGGCTCCCCCATATCGTTGCGTCTACCCCATCGCACCATAAAACTCACCTTGAAGGCATCGAAAGCAAAGCGTCCCGTTGATTTCCTTCTATCTTCACTTCTAAGTACTGGCTCTGTGTCAATATCCTGGCAAGTACCTGTTGTGCTGCTTAAGATTCGGATTTGTGATTGCTCAGTATGCCGACACGGTCATGCGCGGAACTGACAAATGCGGTAATGAAGAAGACCCAGAAGTCTCGCGAGACCGAAACATCAGGTTCGGGGAATCTGTTATATCGATTTGAGAACCCACGCATGTGTTCATAAATGCTGCCAATCCAAACTCCAGGGTTATACGATAGATGTAACGATTTGTATTTTGGACGGGAACGGGTAGACGCACATTGCCTGATACCTATCTCTATTTATCGTACAGCAATCATTCGCCGTGCATCCCATATAACTACCCTGCAATATTACAGGTGACCATATATTTTCACCTGAACACTCTCGCTGCCTCTCCAAAGCACTTTACTTGTAGAAATCGAACTTGTCGTGCTCACTTGTGCCCTTGACTTGGCTGGTGTACGCATCTTCCAAATCTTGCTGGATGATGTTGTACCTGTTCTTGCGGACGGCGCGCAGACCAGCTTCCTGCATGATGGCGGCAATCACAGCACCGGAAAGAGGGTCGTTGCGGACAATCAAGCTGTCAAGATCCACCTCAGGCGAGAGTGACATCTTACCCGCAATGGTGGAGAAAATGAGACGGCGCTCACGTCTGTCGCGAAGGTTGGGGAACTCGATCTTGCGGTCAAGACGACCGGGACGCAGCAGGGCAGGATCCAGGGTGTCGGCACGGTTTGTGGCCATGATGACCTTGACGTTTGAGCTCTGGTCGAAGCCGTCCATTTGGTTCAGCAGCTCTAGAAGAATACGCTGCACTTCTCTGTCGGCACCAGTCTGAGCATCGAAACGTTTGGTTGCGATAGCGTCGATCTCGTCGATGAAGATGATTGCTGGGCTGTTCTCGCGAGCCATGCGGAACACGTCGCGGACCATACGTGGGCCCTCACCCAGGTACTTCTGCACGAACTCTGACCCGACAACGCGGATGAATGATGCGGTAGTGCTGTGTGCGACGGCCTTAACAAGCATAGTCTTGCCGCAGCCTGGAGGTCCGTAGAGTAGCACACCTCTGGGAGGGTCGATACCGATCTGCTTGTAGAGGTCGAATTGTGTGAGAGGCAGCTCGACGGCCTCGCGGATCTCCTGCTTCTGCATGTCCAGACCACCAACATCCGCATACGAGACATCAGGCTTCTCGTCCGCGCCCAACATTGCGATGCTGCTGTCCGCCTCTGGCGGCAGAATGTCGACCAGGCTGTTGCTGTGGCGGTGGAGCGCGACCGATGATGAGGGCTTCAACAGCTCTCTGTCCAGTGTTGACAAGATCCTCACAACATAATTGCTGCCCGTGCTGCTCTGCACAATGCCTGTGTTCTGGTCGATGGCCTCCATGAATTGTCCAATGACGAGCGGTACACTTTGTATCCTCTTGATCTCCTCCTGTGCCCTCACGAGCTCACGCTTGAGTGATCGCTGCTCATCCTTGATGTACTCCTCCTGCAATTTGATGTATTCGAGTTGTCTCTGAAGCTTCTTGAAGGTAGAATATTGATCGTCTTCAGCACTGAGGCCCTCGATAGTCTCGATGTTGATGCCGCCAGAGGTTGCTTTCGGCTGCTGCTTGTGAGGCGCCTCGGTGTTGGCTGGGTTGAGGACTTCAGCCATGGTGGGTGGTAGTTCTGGCAGTATCGGCTTGTGTAGGTATTCTGTTATTGATTCGTGATTTGTTGCACGAGTATGGGAATGGTGTAGGGAAATGGATGGATGGAGATGGCGATTGCTGTTTGGTGCTGGCTGGCCTGTCGCTCGAAGCTGGTGACGAAGGCGCGCGCGAGCATCAGCGGGCTTGAGCCGCACCTCTACTTTTGGCAGGGCGGCCGAAAGTCGGAGCTGGGAACGCAGCGAGGATCACTTCACTTCTTGCATCGCTGTCTCACACGATAAATGCCCCAGTATCTCCTACGTATCACGGTTCACCTTGGATCATATCACGCGTTACGAATTCCGTCGCGAATCATCCACTATACTGCTAGAGATCGTCCCTCTGAGCACTACTGTCTTGTCATATTGGTTTCGTCAGGTGTATATCCCACACAACCATGCTGGTTGCTTGTGAGCGACGGAGCCGACCATTCCGTCTGCTGAGTGTAAAGTGATATACGAGTTTTACACGTCTGGAGAAGAGAAAAATCCTCGCGCCGCTATCTCTCACAATGTATACAATCCATACTGCGATAAGTGAGGGAAGAGTCTCTTACGCCAGCCTCTCACCATGGAGTATATCACTGCAACGACCTGGAATTTTCTTCGCTCCGCTTCTAGTCTCTGGTAACTGGATGCAAAACCTCATGTACTACCCAGAAGCCTCGGATCCTACAGAGACATCGTTGAAGACTGACATCACAGACACGTATAGACTGCGATTCTTGGATGATTTCGCACTTATAAAGATTCCTGCGCTTTATTGATATCTAACCTTCTAGCCTTTCGCAGCGCTTTTTGAAGAGCACCTGCATTATTTCAGACTCCAATCGGCCAACCTCCCATCATGTCAGCCCACCCGAACATCGAAACTCTACGCGATCTGGTCGCTCGCGACCGAGAATTCTTCAAGGCTCAGAGCCAAAGACTCGTCGAGATCCAGCAATCGGACCCTAATACTCTCAGTGATGTCGACAAGAACGCCTTGTCCAACTGGGACAAGTCTGTAGTCACAGATTGTAATCGTCAACTTCTGATCCTCGAGGAGATCAAGCAGCCGAATGCCGAAGAGCGTGCGATCATGAAGGAGCTTCATGAGCTGATTACCCTCGGCGACCACATTATGGAAAAACGAAACTTGGTGCGCTCTGAGCTAAACGATAGGCTTAACGCTGCGAAGAAGTCTGAGGCCGCCAAGTCAGCGCCCTTGAATAAAGAGAAGGCGGAGCCAGCTGCGCAGTCCTCGCGAGAGATTCGTGGGGATGCTGATCAAAGAGCAAACGTTGCGATCGCCACTTCTGCGACCGATGTCGTACCAGACATGGCGCCTGTACCCTCTGCTAGAACCGAGACTTCGCCTGGGTCGCAGGACAGCAGCCCCAACAATTTAGAAGTCGGACTTAAGCAGGACACTGTCCACCCAAGAACTCTGTATGAGACCCTTGGAGTAGAGCCCGAAGCCTCACTTGATGAAATCAAAAAGTACGATCCTTGAATCAATATTCATTACAGCCGACTAACAAGAAGTAAAGGGCAACGCGAAAGGCTATTCTGCGTCTACATCCAGACCGCAATCCGGATGACCCGAACGCAGCTTCGAGATTTGCGGATTTTCAGGTTGCTTGCAAGGTATTCGAGTCGGAGGAAAAACGCCGGGAGTTTGACGACACTGGCGATGTTAAAGAGATCGATAATTTGCAGGCGCGCCTGCAAGGGTTGGCCACGAAGTGATTACTGATGTCTTTTCCCTTCTTGGCATGATGGCTCAATGTTGGCGTTATAGTGAGGCATGTTGCAAAGACGTATGGATTTGTTCACAGTCACGCGCTAGATCTTCCACTGGTCACTGTAAAGCGTAGCATTGCCCACGCGTGACGGACGTGTACTACCTTCACCAGGTATCTAATAAGCTACGGCAATATTCCTCCATTCACCGCATGATCACTCAACTACACAGCTTTTCAGACACTGTTTCCCGGAGATTCTTTTACACTCCATCGCTATTTATTTTATTTTCACTTCTGTAGTTCAACTCACACACGGACCCAAAAATATCAACAATGTCAACATTATCGCACGAGACAAACACCACCGAGCTCAAAGCTCTCATCGCTCGCGACCTCGCAGCATCCAACGAGCTAGCGGACCGCATCTCACAGCTTCGAATCGACATTACCGAAGGCAAACCTCTGCCGTCTAAGAAAGTCGATCTCATGGAGCAGTCGAACAGGGACATGACGAAAGAGCTGGTCAGTCGTGTAGAGAAGATCGAGAGTGCTTCTGACCTCGATGCTACCGATAGGGAGATGCTGCAGGCCCTCAACGCGAGGCTAGCGGTTTGTGACTTGCAGGCTATGAGGCTTGCTGAACTGCGCGATGTGGAGGTCACCGCGAGGAGCACGATGCAGAAGGAAGCTCCAGAGCCTGAGGCGAAGTCTGATGCGGGCGCTGCTAAGCATGATGCTGACGAGAATTCCGACCACGATGGAGACGAACGTGAAGACGAAGAAGAGAACGCCATCGAGAGTGACAGAGACTCAGCTTCAGCCAGCAAAACAGGCTTTGAGTATTCCGATGAGCCTGAGATCGACAAGAGCCACTGGCCACTCCTGTACCAAATCATGGATGTCGACCCGGTGACCTTGGACCGGGATATCGAGCCGATGCTCAACAAGTAAGGCTTGAGTTACTGTGAAACTGTACAGCACGCTGACGGTGATTAGATCATACAAGAGGCTTGCACTGAAGCACAGTCCCCAGTACCTGCCAAATGATCCCGATGTTCCGGCTCAATGGGAGAAGATTACCAAAGCGTACGAGATACTCATCGACCCTGCTACGCGTCAGTACTATGACACTCACGGCAACACGCCATCCGCGCTCGAAGACTTCGACCTCACCACGCTTCGGTGAATACATGAGAGGATTTGGATCGGATAGCACTGATTTCACGGACCAGCTGAATGATGGAGATCATGACAAAAATTGGCGTTGGAAGCCCTACTTCCTTTCCTTTAGCAATTCTTTAGTCAGTGGTATAGCAATCATTTAATGAGCCATTTCACGAGCACGTTCAGCGATGAGATGCTTTTCTCCCAGTCATGACGATATGATAGCCTGCAAAACTCGACTGAGAATACGCGAGAACTTGATCAGGATGAAGGGTCGATTGTGCTGGCACTGTAAGGTATCGGTCTCGAAATGAGAATGCTCGCCAGTGAGACAGAGAGTCACTGTAGTGATCAGAGCCGGAAGCAGGTCCATGCATAAGGACTGTGCGAATATTGTCTTGTCACAAGCGGGTCTGACTGTGACAACCGTGTCCTGTCCAATCCACCCTCAGCACTGGATATTCACCCTTCCCTCATTGGACCAGAAAGAGCCCTCCCCCACACTGTTGCAAAACTCATAGTCCTGCCCAAAAAGACAAAAGAAGAACATCTGTTACAATTGCCCGGAATCGAACCGGGAACCTTCTGTGTGTTAGACAGAAATCATAACCGCTAGACCACAATTGCTAACTCGTCGTTATTGATGGGTGGAGGATGGCCATGTTGAATATGAGGCTAAAACAAATGCTTCGCCGACAGCATGAGTCGATTTTGACAGAAATCAAACCGATAGGACAAATTTACCGAAGTAGGGTAAGTGGCGATTATCCAGTTCAAATGAGGCAGCCAGGATGGTAACGCTTCTTGCCAATCTCACGTTGAGACAGTCCGTATAGCGCATCGTGAGGGGAATGGTATATCTCGGAATTTTGTGTTAAAGCCTAGAGGACAACGTTGATTCAGTCTTGTGAGATTCCATTGGTCCAGGGTCCGGACCTGAAGCCGTGAATCTCTGGTGGGTGAGCTTGCTCAAAGAGTGATAACCAGTAAGCCATCGGCCGATAGGGAGGATAGCCAAGCATCCAACCTCAATACTTTTCCGGTCCCAGCCCATCTTATTGTGGCAGGGAAAGTTGCTCTTCGTGGGCTTCGGCAAATCGGAAGACATCTTAAACTCCATCGTGCGTCCAACCAGTGTGATAGTATTGTGATGCTTTGTTAAGCACGTCCAGTGTTGCAGAAGTGACCTGGACCTACGTAGGTCGAAGACATGTTAACCAGCATTGCACCTGGAGATCCAATGCAGTGAGGTCTTCGGCGAGGCAGCTGGCGATCCAGCGGCACGAAAGGCAGTGTCGTGTGACACATGCCGTCTACTGTCAGTGACACAATGTGCGTGGAACATTGGACCGGCTGGCTTTGACATGGCCATAGGTGAAGGGACGTGACCATGCAATGTCACTCATCCATCGCGACCTTCCGCCAAAACATCACCAAGAAGCTTCTTCGCGTCTTCCACAAGTTCTTTCTCCTTGTCGGCCCCAACTCCATTGCCTCGAGAGTTCAGCCATCCGATGTCTTGGTTACCCATTCCGCCGTTGGTGATACGTTCGGGCTGTTGATCAGCTTGCTGGGGTGGCCTGCCTGGCTGAGTGGTGGGCGGCTTCGGCGCCTGAACAGATATGGTCGAGAGGGTGGCGGCCTCTGGGGTGATGATGCCCGCCTCTTCGAGCGCGTAGGCCTGTCTTCGTAGCTTTGCGACAATGGCTTGTAGGTTGTTGTAGAACGCTGTGGAATTCTGTTGGAAGGCTTGCTTGCGTGCTTCTAGAGTTGCGGGTTCGTTGCTGTTGTCCTCCATGTTCGTGTCATTGTCGTCATCGTTTGTCGCATTGAGTGGGCGATTCGTGAGGGCGTTGATGGCTTGACCTGCAGCGGAGAGCATGGACGCGACATCGCTGTTGACCTCGGTGAGCTCTCGGATGCGATCCGCCGAGGACAGGGTCTGAGTGGCCATGTTGTCGAAGAGTTGGGCGGACGGTGTAGTGGAGTGTGGAGGTAGGGCGGTTGTAGTGATGCTATACTTGAAGATGCACCGCGCGAGGAGCGGCAGGCCGATCTGGGGAAGCCGCGCTAGCGAGCACTTCACCTCACTTTCATCTGCGCCGCGCGCGTGAGTTGCAACTGCGACCTGGCCCATATATCTCATCTCCATCGCTATTTCCATTACGCCGTTCACTTCCTTCCAAATCCGTCACTTGCGACCACGACTCTCGTCGCGACAAGTCATCACATGCGCTGAGGTCTCGCCAGCATGTCCGCTCAGTCGCGTCCCGGCTCCGTAGGCCCCCCAAATGGCAATATGCCGCATGGGCAAGGGCCGCCGCCACCACCACCTGGTCCTCCAGGCCAGCAGTCTCAAAATTTAAACCAAATCGTAAGTACATTCCACTGGTGCAGTCACAGCGATTTTGTCCACTTTCTTGTGCCCCACGTGATGTCACATGCCTACGGCGTTGTCACATGAAAGCGAGACCCGACCCTCCAAAATCACAAAAATATCGCCCTTCGCCTCGCTACTTAGTCTTCACACCTGCTCAATCACCACAAAATGTATCCGACACCCACGCAGAAAGCGAAACCAAAACGTGCGGATAGTCCTCAGCAAGCATCTACGATGATGGGCCACCGTGCCCAACATGCGGGCGGCAGGGACGACATGGAAGAGCGAGAAAATCGTAGGGCTGTGCGTCTTGATGGAGCTGACTGTACCGACTGAACACATCGACCAATCCTATCCAATCCACTCCATGCATCCTCGCTGAATTCTTTGCCACAATGCCTTACACTACTGACTTTGTAAACTTCAAGGTCCTAGAGTATCTTTCTAAAAAAGGATATAGCCGCACCGAGGCTATGCTCCGAAAAGAAAGCGCCAATGTCGACGCAGACGGCCGACCAGTACCCTCCCGCGCCGAGGACACCGGCGGACGCAAATACCACACATCCTTCGAACTCACTCTACAATGGATCGACAACGTCCTGGACATCTACAAGCCAGAGCTGAAACGCCTGCTATGGCCACTCTTTGTGTACTCTTTCATCGAAATGCTCAGCGAGCATTTCATGCGGGACGCGCAGGAGTTCTTCACCGCCTACAGAACGCACTTTGAAGCAGAGCACGAGAACGATGTCAGAGCGCTAGCTCCTATGAGCATGCCTGAGCACGTCCAGCAGAACACCGTGGCGCAACTTTACCGCAACAACAAATACCGCCTGACCATGAGCAACATGGCATTCATGACACTCACACAATTCCTCGAATCCAAGGATAAGGAGGGAGGCCTCACGATCATGGCCATCATGAGCAACAATCTTGACATTCGCAATGTTGACCGCGCGGCAGCGGGCAGTGAGCGGAGTTTGGCGCGACTGTTGGGCAAGCAAAACGGCGAGCAGGATGTGCCTGCAGAAGACGAAGGTATCCCTGGCCACCATCCTGGTTCTGCAAACCTCGACCGCAATGCGCCCTCAGTGCTTTCAAAATTGTCGCTCGGTCCAATGCCCATGGAACAAGACTTGATGGACGATGTGAAAGCCGAGCTGCAGGATCAGGACTCGTCGCATCCCCCCGCACCTGGCCAGAACTCACTAGTCGATGAGTTTGAGCACCAGATCAAGCGCGAGCCTATGGACGACGTGCCTTCGCGCGACACACTACCTTTGCCACCTTCAACTGCTAGAGACGTCGCAATGGAAGTCCAAAAGATAAAAGAAAACCGCGACCGCTTCCACATTGACGGGCGTAGCAGCGGCGTGGGACCTGGACTCAGCGTCACAATGTTTACATTCCACAACACCTTTGACAGCGTGAACTGCATCGAGTTCTCCGGTGATAACTCCCTGGCAGCTGTCGGCACAGCCGAGTCATACATCCGCGTCTGGTCACTCGATAACAAGCCTCTCACTTCTCCCACAGACCCCGCCGATCTCCAGCCGTCCTCATCTCGTCGCCTCATCGGTCACTCGGGTCCCGTCTATGCACTTTCGTTCGCACCCTCAGTGGCTGTTCCCGAGCCGCAGACGAATGGTCACACCAATGGAACCTCAAGTCGCTCAGATTCAAGACCTCGCTACCTGCTCTCGTCCTCAGCCGACACCACTATTCGTCTCTGGTCGCTCGACACTTGGTCCAATGTTGTCGTCTACAAATCTCACTCTTCGCCTGTTTGGGATGTCCGCTTCGGTCCGTTCGGCCACTACTTCGTTTCATGCTCGTCGGACCGTACTGCACGCCTGTGGAGCACACCTCAAATCGCACCTTTGCGACTCTTTGTCGGCCACGATTCAGATGTCGAGGCCGTAGCTTGGCACCCAAACGGCGCCTACGTGTTCACAGCATCGGGAGGTGCTGACCGCACAGTCAGAATGTGGAATATCCAGCAAGGAACCGCAGTGCGTCTCTTCACTGGTCACACGGGCAACTGTACCGCCATTGCTTGCGCGAGAAGTGGCAAGATGCTGGCTTCGGCTGACGACCGCGGTGAGATTCTCCTCTGGGACCTCGCAACTGGTCGTCTGACGAAGCGCATGCGTGGTCATGGCCGTGGCGGTATCTGGTCACTCGACTGGAGTGTCGAGTCTACTGTCCTTGTGTCTGCCGGCGCAGACGGCACCGTCAGAGTCTGGGACGTGGCGCCAAACAAGGATGCTGGTGGCAAAGTCATTGGCGAGGGCGGTGCTGGAAACAAGGTTGACGGCTCCGGCGTGGCTGGCACTTCTGGCAATGCGAAAGGCAAGACGAAGAAGGATGTTGTCGTCAGTCCCGATCAAATTAGCGCGTTCCCGACAAAAAAGAGCCCGGTGTACAAGGTCGGCTTCACTAACATGAACCTGGTCGTTGCTGGTGGTGCATATCTGCCTTGAACGCCATCTTCAAGGGAGGATGGATGACTTTTGGTTTGGAAACTAGCGTGGCGTTCTGGAAGGGGCAGATTGGAAGGTTTAAGTATTCCCGAGGTCGCACTGGGCGCGTATCCTCGAAAAGATTGGTAGCTGTACTATAGCGCAGAAGTAAATCGCTCTGCTGAAATACAGAGATTGGTATTGTACACTGGAAGCTTTTGCTTTGCGCCTCTCGCGTTCTAGCTCTGCGCATTTCCATCACTCTTACTGTACAGGCTCTGCCACTTGCCAATGCTTTTCCACGTCATATTGAACCCCTGGTGTATGCATGTAATTCGTGGTACCCTCGACATTGGCAAGCAGCATGATATGCAAATTTCTCCAACATTTGTTTCACCCCTTGGGTATACACCTCACACTCACTTCTCGCCGCCTTTGCCCTTTCCACTCTTCTTCTTTGGCTCAGTAGTACCGGCCGCCTCGCCCTTTTTCTCCGCTTCTTGTCCATAGCCCGAAATAAGATCCAGCAGATTGGCCGCGTCCTGCCCAGGCTTGGGACGCAATTCGCCGTCTTGCGCCTGTGATCCCACCAGTCAGCATTTCATCCCTGCAAGAAAAGCAGCTCCACGCAAGAAGAACTCACCTCCTCGACCTCAGTGACAACCTCTGCATCCCATCCCCTGCCGAACCTTCCTCTGAACCTCTTCAGCCGTCCCGCCTCGTCCTCTTCCACGTTCTTCAGCTTCTGCGACGACGGGTTCCACAGCGGGTTGTTCTTGGTGTCTTTGGTCGAACGGTAGATAGGCGCGGGCGAGGTCGTGCGGTGCAGGTACGTGCTGCCGTCGGATAGCGTGATCATTTGCGTGAAGGTGTAGGGCCGCTTGGGGCGGCGCAGCAGCGAGGCATGGCGAATTTGCGTGGTGAGGCGGCAGGAGGGACAGCTGGGGCGGAGCGAGGTGGTGAGGAGAGAGGACATTGTTGTGGTTGTTGGTGGCATCTTTTTTTGTGCTGTGGTGGTTTACTGGGATGGCCTTCGGTTGCTTCAATGCTGCTCGCTTCGTTTGGTCGCGGAGGTGAACTTGCGGAGATGGAACGAGCGAGCTTGGCGGAGGATCAGACAGATGGACCCCGGGATGCGATGCGGCTCAAGTGCATGATGTATGTAAGGTAGTCTAGATAGAGACACTTTGTAGCACGTGGCCTGAGATCCAAACTCCTGGATCCTTCAATCACCTACACCACGCTCGCTATAAGGCCGTGATGCAGCGCTCTGGAGCTGCTACATGCCGCTTCTACGCTGCTTTCTACCGCTGGACACTGCGATCCGCCAACCCGACTAGACGATGCGCCGGAACGACATCCACGCTCGTCGCGAGGCGGAAACAAAGTACGACACACGGCGTTTCAGTGCCCTCGCAACGCCACAGTGAACCTGTCTGGACGAGTGAGCAGCTGAGGAAAGAAGCCGTACAATCGGATGCCGATCGACCGACAGAGAGTCTGGACCTCTGGGAGCATGCTGTACGAGAGAAGTCAAAGAAGAAAGTCACACTTGAGCTATCAGTGCCGCGACGAGCGCTGTACTCGAAAGATGTTCACGCTCGTGCTCGGATTCACGAAGTCAAGCTGTCTTTCAAGCTGTCTTCGCCGGGATATCGAGAGGATGCTGGCGACGATGAGCCATGTGCTGTTTTTCTGGAGGGAGACTACACTGATGTGAAGGCTGTCTGGAAGCACTTGTATACCCATGGCGCTGGACAATCGTCAAACGCATCAACGGCCGCAAAGAAGGCGACACACGTCGACGTCGAGCCCATTCCGCATCGATCGCGTCAGGATTTCGCTCGTGAACAGCAGCAGACTCTTGTGGAGAAAGAACGCAGCTTACCTGAATCTTTCTGGCAGCCTATCGGCAAAGAAGGCACCATCGAATATCTTTCGACGCGATATGGACTGCACGTGGACTTGCTGGACCAGAGCGGGCCACTTCAATATGCACGCTTGAAGGGCAGCGAGACACAAATACGGGAAGTGGATATCCTCTTGGAAAACATTCACACTTGGGAGCTAGAAGAAAAAGAGGCTCAGAGCATATTTCGCAAAACAGCGAGGAAGGAGGTGGAAATCTTCAGGCGTAACGACTTGCCCGCGGAAAGCCTCGAACTTTGGCAAGCCGTCACGCGGAAACAGCTACAAGGGAGGACTGAAATTGATGTTTGCTTGCCTGAAGGGTTGTGGCAGCGTATCACACGCAATGGCGGTGCTGAGAACTTACACGCGCGCTTTGCGATCGAATTTAAACCACTGGAAGTGCCGCAGGACGGGAAAAGGCGATTTGTAAGTCTCAAGGGAGACGTTGAGCACGTTGACAGGGCGAAGAGCTATCTCAAGGGCTTCCAGGTCAATGTACCTCAGCTTCAAAATGACGAAGAGTATCTCAGAATTCACTCGGCTGTCACTTGGCTACCCACGGCCAATGAACCTCAGCTTCAAAATGACGAAGAGTATCTCAGAATTCATTCGGCTGTCACTTGGCCACCCACGGCCAATGAACCTCAGCTTCAAAATGACGAAGAGTACCTCAGAATTCACTCGGCTGTCACTTGGCTACCCACGGCCAATGACGCGAAACAGCGACGATCTGCACGCAGGAGTCAAGAGGAAACCGGCAGCAACAAACTTACGGTACAAGCACCATCGGAGAAGCCGCACAAAAGTCCTGAAACTTCCTCGCCTGAAAAAAAGTCGACACCCAAGAATACAGTATCGGACAAGCTTCATGAGACAAGACATGCCGAGCTAGCACTCGATACGCTTGAAGACCAACAGCGACGATCTACACGCAGGAGTGAAAAGGAAACCGCCCGCAACAAACTTACGGGACAAGCACTATCGGAGAAGCCGCACAAAAGCCCTGAAACTTCCTCGCCTGAAAAGAAGTCGACACACAAAATTACAGTATCGGACAAGCTTCAAGAGACAAGACATGCCGAGCTAGCACTTAATACGCCTGAAGACCAATCAGCACACGACAATCAAGCGTTGATTGATGTCCCCGACATGGAGAGATTCGCTGTCCCAGAACATATAAAGCAAGAACTCGAATCTTCCGATGAAAGTACGCTTGCGCAAATACAGCAGCGCTCGCGATTGCAATCGATCGTGCGCCTAGAAACGCCTGAATCGAAACAATACCTGAAGTTCGTTGGACCGAGAGCCAACCGGGAAAGGGCCAAAGCACTCCTGCAGGAAAGTATTGATTACGACAACAAACGCACAGGTCGAAGAAATCCAGGCGTCAAGGAGATCAGCGTACCTCCCTTGCGTGCCCGTAAAACACACGTCGCTTGGATGCAGATGCCTGAGGGCACAAAATTCAATAGTAAACCGAGAGTAAGGATCTGTCGTGAAACCGATACTGGCATTGACATACATGTAAATGCTAGTGGCAAGCAAATCATGCAGATCGTAGGACAGCCATCGCTCCTGAAACTTGCCATGGCAAAAGTCCAACTAGTCATAGACGAAAGACGAAAAGAGACAAGCAAATCTCCTGCCAGATTCGAGATTTTGAAGATGGGCTTGATAGAAGATGTAGGGGAGGAATGGCCGGCGAAGTCGTCTGTAAAGGCCGCAGAAGCCAAACAGCAGTCATCTTCGACGAGCGGCGAAACATACCAAAAATCAACAGTCAACAAGGCTACTGCTCCAGAGGCGAGTGAAGTGGCAGAGCAGGCAACAAAGCAATCAAACCAACAGCTCAGCGACGATATGCGTTCGGCACTTCGGCATATCACACAACCCGTAGCGCTCGTGACTTCGCTCGCGCCCCGAAGTCATCCTCGACAAGCGAAGCGTGAGCAAGCTCGCGGTGTCACAGTGTCCTCCTTCTGCACAGTCACGCTGCACCCAATACCCGTGGTTTCATTCAACTTACGCGTACCATCGCGTTCCTGGGATGCCATATCTGCATCGGGATATCTGCGCGTACACCTTCTCAAAGCTTCGCCAGAAGGCGCCGCCGTGGCGCATGCCTTCACGTTACCTTGCGAGCAGCCATACCAGCCTTTCGAGCAATTGGCCCAGAGCGGCATGCGCATGTCCTTTTCCCGCAAGACAGATCCCGCAAAGGCTCCTCACATCAGGTCACACGAGGCCATACTTGCACATTTCGTGGCGAGGGTCATTCCGGAAAAGTGCATCCAGGTCGGCGACCATATGATTGTTGTAGCAGAAGTCACAGAGACTATGTTCGCTCCGGCCGCTGCCGCGGCTGCGTCAATCACGAGTGCTTTGTCTTATGGCAGGAGAGGATATAGACAGCTTGGCAATGAGATCAAGCCGATGGAACTCAAGCCTGCGGAACCGAAGCCAAGTGATGCGCAGCCGGCGAAGGAGGTCAGGTCTACAGAAAGCATACCCGACAATGGTGAAGAGACCACAAAGCAACATTTTGCGGCAGATCATGTCAAGCCTGACCAGGAAGCATCGAAGAAGATCGAGTCTGTTCCAAACGCAGTGAAGGATATCATGGAGCCCGTTGAGCAAGAGTCGGATCACGTCCAGCCTAGTGAGAGCGCACCAGACGACATCGCCGCAAAAGACATGGCCGACTTGTACGAGCGTTTCTCGGCTGATCCTGACGAGGGATTCGAGACCGCGCCCGCACCTGCGCCCAAGAACATTGAAGACCTCGGCCCTTCCTCGCCTATGCTTGATGAAGAGTCCCTGCGACAGGTACTCAAGGAGAATGAAGCCGCTTACTCTTCTATGGGACTGCCTTCCCAGACCGCAGCAGACAACCCAGCGCTGGCAGAAGCCCTCAATGCTGTGGCAGGCGCCTACGGTGACGCCGCCGAGCCTGCGGTCTCGTCGCAGCCTGAGTCGACATCGCAGACACCAGCTCCCCTCGTTGACCAACCCTCTGATGCTGCTACTCCACCGCAGACAGAAGCCCCATCGGACGCACGACCTGCCAAAGGCGCTACACGCGAGGAACGCCCCGCCAACGCTTTAAGCACCGGCAAAGGTCCCTGGGGCATGGGAGACTCCATGACCCAACAAATCCGCAAAATGTCAATCTACCACACCTCTCCTCCTCGCCGCCACTACTCCACCAACGACTCCAACCCCGGCTCTCCAGACCAACCTCCACACCCTCCCCTCTCCAAGCAGATCCTCAAAACCACCGCCGCAGACTACCTCTGCCAAATCCCCACCCACCGCAAACGCTACAAGACCCTCATCAACCTGCAACGCAGCGCAGAGGACTTCGAAGCCCAACTCCAGCTAACCCAAGCCTCGATAAGCGAAGAAGAAGCCGCCGCCCTCTCCACCAAAGCCCAAGTCGCCCGCCGCCAAGTCGCGCGCGAGCTCGCGCTGCGCAATGCGCAGGACCTGCGCGCCATGCTCGACAAAGGCCGGGTGGCGGCAACGGCGGCGCAGTGGCTGGAGAGCAATCTCGAGCAGGGGCAGGTGAGTCTGCTGACCGAGGCGAAGGTGCTGAGGAGGGAGTTGGAGGCTGGGAAGTTGAAGTCGGCGGATTTTGAGAGGGCGAAGGCGGAGCTTACGAGCGATTATGAGACTATCGACGCGCAGTTGATGCGGTTGAAGGACTTTGCGGAGGATGATGTTGAGGAGTTGGATGATGGAGGGGAGTTTGGGGAAGGAAACAACGATGGGAAAGAGGGAACTCGTGCATAGTAGGTGGGGGTGTTGTTGTTATGGGTGTTGTGGATATAAGAGTGGGAGACTGTAAAATACTTGTACAGACATGTTCTTGCTCTTGCACAGTTGGGCATGAACCGGAGCACAAGCTCATACATTAGATCATACAACGCAGATATCCCATCTACAATTTAATGTGTGCATTCAAACCTACGTGCTCTCACACAAACACATACAATGGTGCCACCAGATCAACTCTTAAAAGTCAATGCATTGTCCAGCCACATGCTATCTATGCTAATGCGTCTATCCAAGTGTGTAATGCAACTAATGATAAGAGCCCTATCAAGCCCCCTGCCACTGCACATCTAAAACAACCGTGTGGCTATCATCGGCATACACGGGAACCTGCTTGGTACCAGCCGGCACGCCATCAGCGGTGAAGTTCGCACTGCCACTGTACAGCAACTGTCCGCCGTCGGCACTGAACTCGCCCTTCTCAACGCCAGAGCCACAAGCAAACGCGCCATCCAAAATACCACAGTCGCCCTTTGAGGACCTAAGCGTGAAGCTGGAAGACTCGTCCGCAGCACGCGGAGCGTTGCCACTGACTGCTTCGGCAGTGTATGTCGCGCAGGTGCCGGAGACGTACCACTTTCCGCTAGAAATCAAGCAGCCCTTGCTTGCACCAGAAACACGCACGTTCAAGAACCCCTTACCGCTGAAGGGTCCACTAGTGGAAGTCGGCGCTGCGCCGCTGGTGGTTTGTGTAGCGGTGCCAGTGGGTGATGGGCTGCTGGCGCGTTTGGGAAGGTACTTCACGCCGGTAGCCGGACACTTGGAGCTCGCGAGCGGAGCAGAGGGCTCGAAAGTGCCGTCTTGCAACGTTCCGCGGACGTTGAAGAAGTACCAGATCTCGTTGAGAGCGCCGCTTTTGCAGCCGAGGTAGACTTCCATACCGTCGTGGTTCTTGCTCAGCGCAGCTTGAATCTCAGCAGAGGTGTATGTCTTGCTGGTTGAAGGCACGATGCCTGCGTCGGAGAGGAAGTTGTAGGAAGGCAAAGACTGGAAGAGGGAGACGGTGCGGTTGAAGAAGATGGGGACTTCTTCCGTGGGCTGGTAGTCGGGGTAGCAGACCGGGTCGAGGGTGGAGATGCAGGTGCCGTGTTTGCTCCATTCGTGCTCCCAGAAGGACTCGTCGTCGCCGTTGTAGTCTTTCCAGTACTTCTGCATCACGCTCAGGGTCTCGTCGGCGCCGGCGGCCTTGAGGATGTCGGTGATGTTTGTGTAGGCGCGTTTGGGATCGCAGTTCGCTTCGTACGTGCCATCGCAGTTGTCGGGCCATAGACCATGCAGAGTCCACGAATCATCTGGTCCAGTAGGAGGCGAAGTATCCCAGAATTGCGTTTGCAGCAAAGCGCCACCAGGCGAATTGAAGCAGCAGAGGTTGGCTTGGGCAGTGGTATTGTGACAAGACAACTCGGGAGTAGGGCAAGAAGAAGAAAAAGCATCAAGGGAATTCATGTTCATGTTCATGCTGGCACTGCCCGCAAGAACAGACTGTGAGGCTCCAAACGCCGAGACGGCGTACTTGGACAGGGAACGGAGGGAAGGCATGGTGTCTGCTACAGAGTCCAGGACGGACGATTGCTGGGGGAGAGGCGCGTCTTTTATTCTTGCCACCCAGGCCATTGTCGCTTAGTAGGGATGAGCAATTGGGTGTTGCGAAGTGGATTGATGCTTTGATAGGGTTGGAGTGGACTGCGGTCGTTCAGGGCCCGGCGGACTAATGCAGGGCGCCGTCTGCGGTGCCACGACGAAGAGGGAAGGTAATAGGGACGAGACGAGGAGATTGTGTTGTAGATGCAGCGGCGGGACGGACTACAATCGCACCTTAATATGCCTGCTGGCCAGTGAGAGATGTCATGTGGCCGGCAGGGCGAGGTGATCATCAGGACGGGCAGGGCAGCTAAGACACGCGCCTGGTGCTTATCGTTCCATTGGCGCACGTAACGAAGCGCGCCCGAGGCCGAGGTCCAAGCATTGCATTGATTCGCCAACACCCACCTCGCCTTGTCCGGGCGAGCATCTCTCTATTACTCGCGCCCACCATGCAGCAATCATGTTCGGCCTCTTCTCCCGCCGCAGCGTCGTCGCCGCCAACAGACAATGGCTGAAGTCCGCCGTCCACCACCAGCGCTGCTACGCCTCGTCCCTGGGCGCTGCGCTCAAGATCTCGAGCATCCCGGCTCCACACGCGGGCACCATCACTGTGCTGTCGCTTGACCGTCCCAAGGCCCGCAATGCTATTTCGCAGCAGTTGCTCAGCGAGCTGAACGGTGTCGTCGAGGGCCTACACAAGGAGAACGGCGAGGGCAGCACACGGGCATTGATCATCGCGAGCGAGTGCGATAATGCCTTCTGTGCTGGCGCCGACTTGAAGGAGCGCTTGGGCATGTCTCCGGACGAGTAAGACGAATTCATACCTATATCGATTCGATACGATACTGATCAGCATATTGCAGAGTTGCAGCTTTCCTCACAAAGCTCCGCAACACCTTCACTCGCCTCTCGACCCTCCCAATCCCTACCATCTCTGCCGTCGCCAGCTCGGCCTTTGGAGGTGGTCTCGAGCTCGCCTTATGCACCAACTTCCGAGTCTTGGCCTCGACCGCCGTCGTCGCCCTGCCAGAGACTCGTCTCGCCATCATTCCCGGTGCAGGTAAGACCCTCTCTTTCTCTCCACCCTCAATGCCGCAACACAACTAACTAACAATCTCTCAGGTGGAACCTACCGTCTCCCAGCACTCATCGGCCCCGCCCGCGCTCGCGACATGATCCTCACCGGCCGCCGTGTCTCCGGTCCCGAAGCCTACTTCATGGGCCTGACCGACCGTCTCGTCGAAGTCAACGAGGAAGAAGCCACGGCTCCTGGCGTTGCGCGCGGGAAAGTGATGGGCCAAGCCATTGCTCTGGCCAACGATATCTGTGAAGGTGGACCTGTTGCGATCAGAGCGGCGTTGCAAGCCGTCAATGGCTGGCAGGCGGGCGAGCAGAGCGAGAATAAGGCCTATGAGATCGTGTTGCCGACGGCGGACCGCACCGAGGCCTTGACTGCCTTCGGTGAGAAGAGGAAGCCTATGTTCAAGGGAAGGTGAAGGACTGCATGAATGATGATGTGAATGGATGTATAGCTATGATAGATCTCTGCTCATCTAGATGTGGGTCAATGCACGAAGGCAATTTGATTTCACCAGTATGGCGATTGCATGCTGCGTGCCTAAAGCGTCACTCCGACGACAAGGTCACAACGCATGGCACAAGAAAAGGGCAAGGTGATTGGTAACAACTACTGTCATTGCATTCATGGTATCATAGGAAGCTAATCAGGTAAAGCAACCATCAACAAAGGAAAAGGGAAAACTCCTGTCAGTCCCGTAGGAGAGTGAAGAGGATCATCTCCGAAGCCCCACCGATCAAAAACAGACCATCAGCAACGCAACCCAAAGAAACCATCATCAGGAGAGAAGAGACAACAATCACTTTTTGGCATCAGCAGTGTCGGCGGGCTTGTCAGCAGGCTTGTCGAGAGGCTTGTCGTGCTTGTCGTCAATGGGAGCAGGAGTCTTGTCGTCATGGTGGTGATGATGGTGAGAGAAGAAGCTGTGGTGGTCCTTGTGCTCGTGGTGCTGGTCGGTGTGACCAGGGAGGTTCTACTTCTTGTCTGCACCGACCAGGTGCTTGGCCTTGTCAAGCAGAGACTCGTCGGTGGTGCCGGTGGTAGTGGTACCGGTGTGGGTGTCCTTCTCGCGAGAAATCTTGTCGGTGGCGGACTGGGTGGTGGACTTGTGAGAGTCGGGGACGACGTCACTGTGAGGACAAAGCATCAGCAAAATGTTGGTGTATAAGGAGGCTGTGGGAGATGACATACCGCTGGATCTTGTCGGCGGTGCCGGTGACGGTGTCCTTGACCTTCTCGGTGGTGGACTTGGAATTGTCAGGGGTGACGTGGTCGGCGACCTCTGTGGCAAGTGTTAGTATGAGGCTGCATGCAGGCGTTGAGGACGAGCGTGGAACTCACTGTCGTGGAGATCCTTGCGGTTGGCGTCAGACATGTTGACGGAGTGGTTGGTGGTTTTGTTTGGTTGGTTGGTGAGTTGTGTGAAAGAGTGGGTGCAGTTGTTGGTTCTCAGAGGAATGGTTCGGATGTGGTGGTGTGATGTGGAAGAGAAGAGGAGGAAGAGATCAGGAGAGGAAGAAAAGGCTTTATGCAAGAGCTGGCACGCAGTCAGGCAGCCACGGAGAGCATGTGCAGGCAGGCACTCTGTCGTCATCAAATGGTTAGTGAAGGAAGGCACCTGAAGCTGAGCTCACTTGAAAGGCAGTCACTCACCCACCAAGTTCACTGAACACTGAAGAAGGCATGTGATCTCATGAGTGCCGTCGCTAACCGTACAGTAGCAAACAACCACCACGGTTGGCCGCATGGCTTATTGTGCTACTGCACCGCGAGATGTGTTTGGTGTTCACTGACGGGCCGTTGTGCCAGCATGTCGTGCGTCCTTCACATAGGACTCGATATAGCAAGGATTCACCTGAGACTCTTTGTACTCAAAAAACAAGTGTCCACGTCACCAGCGGCCTGTGAGAGCCCGGGGACAGGGAAAATGAGATACAACGTCGCAAATTGAGACTCAGTTGAGATTGGCAGATATTGTTATGTTGACAGCGGGGACAGCCACAGCGTCGTTCCTCGGCGCCGTCCAGATCTACGTTCAGATTCGTAAAAGTTGAGCGATGTTACATGATTTTTATGGTACAGTGTTGGTCACGGTGATGATCCATCTAGAAACGCACCACCGCATCCACATTTGGGAATTATTTTTTCAGCCAAAGTTCAGAAGACTTCCAAAGTAAACAAAGGGATTCCTTTACTCGACGAAGTCCTTGACCTTCTTCAACCAGCCAAGGTACTCCTTCTGCTCCTTAACGTCGATGTACTCGGGAATGAAGATGGCGAGATCGGTGTCAACACCGCGCTCGTTGAGGTAGGTCTCGAGGAGAGCCTGGAGGTCCTCGTCGAGTTGGGGGAAGGGAGGGCCGGAGTACATCTTCTCGGATGAAAGAGGCTCGTCGGCGATCTGGGCCTCAGGAAGGTCGGCGGAGGGCAGGTGAGTGACGGACTGGACCTGGAATGCGCCGCTGTCAGAGACAAGGTTGATGCGGAGTGCGCCGGCGTTCTTCTTGCTGGGGCGCGAGATCAGGACGTTGACGTTGGCGGGGAATGCGGGCTCGGTGTCGTCCTGGATGCATCAATTAGTATCTCCGTTATCCTACCCATTTCAGTATCTCTAGTCTTACCTCGTGGTCTCTGAGACCCTCGCGGTCGGCGGGCGCGATGTTGTCCTCGGGTGCAACCTTGAAGTTGCCGTCACGGCTGTTGCCCTGGTTGATGGCGCCCTTGGTGTGGGCGCCACCGCTCTGGCCCTCAGGGTAGTCCATCTCCTCGTCCATAAGAGCCTCATCGGCATCCTCGTGCTCGGGGTAAGGGTTGTTGAAGTCGGCAATGGTGAAGCGGACCTCGATCAGCTCATCCTCAAACTTGCGGCTGAGCTTGACGATCTGCTCGCCATCAACATCGTGCAATTGCCAGTCGGTCCTGGAAAGGAAGTTCTGGACATTGCTGTCGGATGCGGTCTGGGATGAATCTGCGTTCTCGCTCTCGAGCTGGAGCTCAGAGGTGAGCTTGGCTGCGAGCTCCTGGGCGGAGGCATCGAAGACGGGGCGGGATGTGCTGAAAGCGGCGGTGAGAGCGCGAGGAGTCTGGGTCCTGATGGAGCTGGTGAAGGCCGGGCGGATCGAGGCACGGGTGGAGGAAGCTGTGAGGCGGGCAGTCGCTCTAGGCGCAGCGCGGGCGAGGGCGCGGAAGGAGTGCATGTTGGCGGGTGATTAGGTGGATGTACAGATGGGTAGATGTATTAAGAGGAAATTGGATGTGATAAAACCAGAGGAAGATTGAATGGGTAGAGCAATTGGTGGTGCTTGTTGTCGATGGAGGATGGAGATGTTTTCACAGTGACATAACCTCACATGCGAGGAGAAACCCTGAGCTTTCATGCTGCCCTAAGCTGTTCGGCGGTCCACCTTGGCACTTTGCGGCAAAACCAATCGACTCAGAGCATCAAGAACGTGCCATACCACTATTACAACATTCACATACACAAAAGTTTGTCTGAGAGCGTTTGCATACCATACGCTTGACACCCTGTATAACTTGCGACGACTGCGACACAACCCATTCCCCTCCTACACACTCCGCCAACGATGGCATCAACAACCGCCGTTCCCGTTCCGAACATCGGCGTCAAGACACAACCGCCTGCGAAGAAAGAGAAGCCCAACCCACTGCGCAGTATTATTGCCGGTTCCAGTGCAGGTGCCGTAGAAATCGCCATCACCTACCCAGCCGAGTTCGCCAAAACCCGCACGCAACTCAACTCGCGTCTCGCTGCCGGCCAAAAGCTCCCATTCCCTCCGTTCGGCAAGCAATGGTACGCTGGATGCACAACTTTGATCATTGGAAACAGCATCAAGGCTGGTGTGAGATTTGTGGCTTTCGATCAGTACAAGCGTATACTCGGCAATGAGGATGGAACAATCAGTGGGCCTATGACAGTGGTGTCAGGCTTCCTTGCAGGCGCCACGGAGAGCTTGCTTGCCGTGACACCGTTCGAGAGCATCAAGACACAACTGATCGACGACCGCAAGCAGGCGAACCCAAGGATGAAAGGTTTCTTGCACGGTTCTAAGCTCATTGCGAAAGAGCAGGGCATCAAGGGCTTCTTCAAGGGATTCGTGCCGACCACCGCTCGTCAAGCAGCGAACTCGGCCGTTCGTTTCAGTGCGTACACATCGCTCAAGCAGGCCGCGCAGTCATACGTTGCACCCGGTGAGAAGCTGGGTACGCTATCAACTTTCGCCATTGGCGGTGCGGCTGGTGTCATCACAGTTTACGCGACTCAGCCCATTGACACTGTCAAGACGCGCATGCAAAGTCTGGACGCCAAAGGAATGTACAAGAACAGCATTGACTGTGCCGTGAAGATCTTCAAGAACGAAGGTGTCTTCAAGCTTTGGAGTGGTGCAGTTCCCCGACTGGGAAGACTGATCTTCAGCGGTGGCATCGTTTTCACCATGTATGAAAAGACCATGGAACTGCTGGATCAGATTGATCCCAACAAGAAGTACATCTGAGCTCCTCGAGCAAGATTAAGCGAAACGAGCATATATCGCCGGACGGTACCGGGTATACGCACAGATGATCCAATATGTACAAGGTGTCGCGATGCGAGCTAGCTATGCACGAGAGCAGGGCAGATGTAGTGGCGGGTCGCTTGGAGAATTAGACTGCCTGGGCCATGAACAAGGCTGGATTGTGATTCCGTCTCCGCCACGGAGTTCAATCCAACGGAACATTGGATCAGATGGCGCCGGGTGTTGACAGCCCCCAGTTTGACATTTGTGGCGAGGGTGAAGTGATGTGAGCAACATCGACTGCGTCGACTTGCTGCCAGCAACACAAGCTGGGTACTTCGCGCCAAGATTCAAGCCGTCGAACACAAGCTCATGATTCTGCAAACCAAGGCTAGGACAAGATCAGATGGATGGTCAGCTAGGTTGCCAACAGCACCGGTCCTCCGGCTGACTTCGTGCGTTCGCTAATTGTACTCACTGGAAGCGAGTCCTGAATTTCTGCTAGCTCGATTTACGCGTACACACAGACACCAGATAGAGACCTTGCATGAGATAGACCCCCACCACACCACGATTTTCAGACGATCAATTCATGTGCCACGAAAATCCTCATTTAGTCCACCTCGGCCACAATAAACGAAGAGTCGAACAACTTCCCCATGGAGACCCCAAGAAAACGCCCCGCATCGAGCCAAGGCGGGCAATGCAAGATCCACCAATCCTCAACTCATGATGGGACAAGGCCATCACGTGTAGTATGCGGCTGATGCAGGAACGACGCCCAGCAATTTAAGGAAACACTCTAACATTGAGCTCTCGAGCCTCGGAGAATCAAACGCCGACGATTTGAGAGCTCAAGAATTCAGCATGCATGCTAGATGTACAGCCACACCAGGAGCGGCAGATGCCAGCGGTATGCTAGTACATTTCCCCGTCTTGGAAAAGCACCACTTCGCTACGATCAAGTGGCTGCATGCAATCAATGAGGGGACGATCAATGGGAACGAGAAAAATGCTCCGCGGCTCGCCAGACCAAGCATATAAAGTCAAGGCCTTGACTCTGTCCTTTCCAGTTGCTCTACTACGATCAAGCCTGCTCAAACATTCGCCATCATGAAGGTCGCCGCCGTTCTCTTCAGCTGTCTGGCTCTGACATCCGCTTTCGCCTTCCCTCAAGCCGAAGCTCCTGGTCAAGAGAAGCACTCCTCGAGCAAGTTCGGTAGCTTCGATCTTGTGGGCTACGCGAAGGACAACCCAATCGGCAAGACTACTGGTGGGGAGAAGGGTGAGAAGGTTACAGTCAGAGATGGCGCTGCTTTGATTGCTGCCGTCAATGGCACAACACCTCGCACCATCTACGTTGAGGGTCGCATCGACCTGCCCTCTCGCCTTCGCGTCGGCAGCAACAAGTCCATCCTCGGTGTGGGCGACTCTGCTGAGATCCGCCAGAACGGCATCACTGTCATCAATGCGACCAACGTCATCATTCGCAACCTCGCCATTCGCTTCATCGTCGATAACGACGGCATCACCATCCAGAACAGCACCCGCGTCTGGATCGACCACAATGAATTCGAGTCTGAGTTCTCTCAGGAGCTTGGTCCAGACTACTACGATGGTCAGCTCGACACCGTCCGTGGCAGCGACTGGATCACCATCTCATGGAACTACTTCCACGACCACTGGAAGAGCAACCTCATCGGCAACTCCGATGCGCTTCGCGCCGTCGACTTTGGCAAGCTGCACTTGACCTACCACCACAACTACTGGGTACGTAGCATTTCTGCCTCCCACCATTATATCTAAGACACTCCATTAACATTCTCTCCAACAGCGCAACTGCGGCACTCGTGGCCCCTCTGGTCGCTTCGGCCACCAGCACATCTACAACAACCTCTACGTCGACTACCGCTACCAGGCCATCCAGAGTCGTTCCGACAACCAGATGCTCGTCGAGGCCAACGCCTTCTTCGGCAAGACCAGGACTGCCGCTACCACTTACGGCCTGGTCATTCCTGAGGACTCTCCCAACAGCGGTCCCGAGGGTGACTTTGAGATTGACGGATACATGAACCTTGGCAAGAGTGAGTTTCGCACCCTTTGCGATGGACTGCAGAGGAACATAGGCTAACGATAATCCCACAGAGAACTACTTCGGCAAGGCTGCTGTGAACATCACCAACATCGGCAACTTCACCAAGGCCCCGTACAAGTACAAGCTCACCGACCTTTACGAGCTGCCTTTCACCGTTCTTGCTGGTGCTGGTGTTGGCCAGATCTAAAGAAATGGAAAGCGGCGGAGAGTAATATGGTAGAGGAATAATTTGAACGGTACATCATTAATTCAAGTATAAAATCCAAAAGTCAGCACAGGAGTTCCCTCATGTTCACGCTGCTGAGTCGTATCTCTCTCGCCAAATCACAGAAGCACGGCTCCATCCCGAGCCTATACAAATCGATAACACACACCAATGCCTCACTTACTCTGCTCCGCTCCACCCTCTTTCTCCGCCTCACGCTTCAGATCTTGATTGAACTTCTCGAACCCCGTCCCAGTCTTGGAGCCCATGCCAAACCACCCAAAAGGCGCAGCAAGAATGCCCCCGAACTCCTCGCCATGTGAGAAAGTCGTGCCGCCAGGTGTGGTCTTGCTGGCTTCGAAGCGGAAGAAGTGGTCGCCGTGGAAGAGCAGTGGGACAGTGCCGCGCCACATGAATTGCTGTGCGGAGTTCTCCTGGTACATGGTCGTTAGCTGTTTGTGTTTTGGAATGGTGGCGTGGAGTGCCAAGGCTAGGACGTACAAGCACGACGGGCGAGAAGGACATCCCTTCGAGTTGGACGGTGAGCTTGTCGCCGGGTTGGAGCTCTGTGGCTAGTTTGTCTGGAGTTTGGGGGCTGATGGAGCGGATGAAGCCTTGTGTCCACTGAGGTATGCGCGGGAAGTCAAGGAACTATGTTCGTTTCCGCACAGTCAGCTGGCTGTATCCTGTCGGTCCTGGATATGTCGACTCACGATCTTGCGTAGATGTGCAGGCGAACATGCGATTTCCGTTGTGGTGGTGATTAGGACCATAGCTGCTGTTATCGTATTTAAACTTGCGTTGACAGGATATCTAGAATTCTGGTGGATTGTTTTTTGAAGTCGATGAAATGAATGTACGATAGCAGAGGCTGGATGATGAGGGAAGTTGGGAATTATTATGTGATTCCTGCTTCAGAACTATCCATGTTGGTGGCGCTGAGCTCAAACAAATCATGCCTCAAGGGCGCGGAGAGTTGTTGACCGCGCGCCGGTATTGGAGGATTTTGTGGCGTCTTTAGGGTTATGTCGTTATCTTGTGCACGCATAAGTTCGCACAAGGTGTACATCTTTCTTCGGCACCGATGAGACAAGTCTGAACAGATATCGAGTTTCTCATTTTTCGCGTGCACTGCTTTAAGTTGAGCCTTTAATCTTCCGCCAAACGTGGCATCTCTGTCTTCGCGATGTTATTCATGTTTCGGGTTCGAACGCAGGAATTAAAACACATACATGTATCTATGTATGTTAATGTGTATGCCCAACCCAGGATCGTTTCGAAGCTGCTAGTCAAGAAAGAGGCCCATCGAAAGGTGGCTCTCATTGATCAAAGTGTATATGTGCAAGAGCGACTTTATATTATAAGTGCATGTACATTGATACATGTGGTAGATGCATTCAAACACCCCGAGGGTTAGGGGAAAAGTGTAACATGATAACACTCGACAAACGAACTGCTCAGCGACCAGTGTAGGTACCTACCTAGGCAGTCTAGACTGCTACTACTGCAGACCTTTGACTACTAACATCGCACAGGAAACATGCACGACCAGCTATGCTTGGGTAGTATTGGAAGACCGATAAGCTCGACTCCAGACAAATGATCCACAGCCCAGCATGGCACTAAGGCCGCATTGCTGTTATCTAACGAGTGCTGGGCAGTAGCCTTACCCCGAGCGTAGCCAGTGATAGCCGTCTCGCGGCCTGCAGTTGCCCGGTGCTCACTCTTCATCTCGTGCTCGCGGGGCTGAGATACAAAGTTGTTCTAGCGTCCGGGGAGGTGTGCTCAAGCCTTGGACAGACCGGCGCCAGGGTTTGCTGCAGATGCGGGCCTCACGTGCACGAAGGTTTGGGGGAGGCTTGTGAAGTGCGCCACCATCGACATCACTTTGTCGACATCAACATATCAATTTCTGCCAACACCGTTATCGATGATGGATCGTCCAAGAATGTTCCCATGCCATTTAGCGAAGAAAAGCAGGTGTCTGGATCCAATCTCTGGCCACGGGATTCAATGCCATGCCCTTGGTATGTGCGCCAAGTGACCCGATTGTACATGCCAAACCTCGAATTGCGGAAGGTCGACGTTGGCAGCTCTCGCCCCAAGAAATGCCATGCGGCGTTATCTATCATGCCGGCCAACCGAGTGTGGCGTCCGGGCTCTGGCTTCGAGGTCGCACTTAGGATATAAGCTGCTCAGGATGCCGTCCTTCGTCGCGTACATTGTCGTGCTCTTCGCTTCCTCATACTATTGCCGTCGTCGGACTGCTTCCAATCATGGCCGTCGAACAGATCAACCCAGCGGAGCCCCGCAGGAGTGCTGAGATGGATGTCAAGGATACAACCAACACGACACAATTGTCGCGTGAGGGATCCAACGAGCCTTCCTCTACCCAAGAGGCACCGCTGGTCAAGCGCAACTGGTACCAGCAGCTCTGGGACTCTCTGAAGACACCAGGCTCAGCGATGCAGATTATTACCGCAGCGTTGCTTGCCATCGCTATCGGTCTGGCTGTTTCGACTACCGTTTCCGATATTCCCGAAGCAGTCCCTGTCATCCTCGAGATTCCTGGTAGTCTTTGGCTTCGAGCGCTCAGAGCGACGGGTAAGTCGTCGGAGAACTCTGTTGTAGTAACGAGTGTCACGAGCTGCTACTAACAACCGATAAAAGTGCTACCCTTGATCGTTGTCGCCATGATCCTCGCGGTCCAAAACCTGATGTCTATGGACAAGGGGGGCGGAAAGCTGGCTCGCTACACCATCTTCTGGTACGTGGGAACGACGATTCTCGCTATCATAATCAGCACCATCCTCGTCGACCTTGTCTGGCGTCCATTGATGACTGTCGCCGATGGGTCAACCCTACAAATGACCGAAGAGGAAGAAGAAGATGTTGCTGAGAGGGGTGGCATGGCGGCTCACGACGTTATCGTCCAAGTCTTCGAGTCGTTCATCCCGAACAACGTCGCATCGGCACTGGCTAACGATGAGCTCCTGGCTGTTCTCGTGTCTGCCATTGTGGTCGGATGCTTGATCAAGGGTCCCGACTCCTCCCTTCTTCGCGCCGTCAAAGAGATCGAGAAGATTGTGATGAAGATCATCACGTTCCTCATTAAGCTTGCGCCCATAGGTGTCTTCTTCCTGATCTTGTCCAACCTCTTCACCCTCGACATCGAAGACATTGGACAAAATCTTGGTGTTCTTGTTGGCGGTTCAATCGTCAACATGGCTATTCACATGTTCATCGTACTCGTAAGTTCATCCGAGAACCGAAATCACACTCCCATATACTAACAACTACAGCCCATTCTCTACTTCATTTTCACTCGTGAGAACTTCTACACGTTCTGGATCAAGTGCTCGCGATCCTGGATCACTGCGTGGGCCACTGCCTCTTCTGCTGCTACGATGCCCGTCACCCTTTCCGTCGCAGCAGAGCGTGGCATCCCGAACACCGTTGCCCAATTCACTATTCCTCTCGGCACGCTCGTGAACATGGACGGCACAGCCATCTACTTCCCCACTGTCGTCGTATTCCTAGCAGCAACCCAAGGCATGCCGCTGAACGCTGGCGACTACGCCATCATCGTCTTGCTCGCCACACTCTCCTCCATCGCGACAACGCCGATTCCCAGCTCTTCGCTTGTGCTCACGCTCATCATCGCTGAGTCTGTCGGTATCCCCATCACTGGCATGTACGCCGTTGTCGTCGCTATCGACTGGTTCATTGACCGATTCCGTACGATGGTCAACGTGAGCGGCGATCTTATCGCTTCCAGGATCATGGCCAAGTTGACTGGCATCACTGACAATGACGTTACGGACTTCAACCCTGGGGAGTCGGTCCAGCGTGTCATGTCTGAGGCTGGCGCAGTCCAGCACAGGCAGCAGAACAAGGAAATGGTCTAGGAATATTGTACGTTATGTAGTTGCCTGACAGGATTTAATGTTTAAGCGCGAAGGCTTTATCTTCCGGGACTAAGACGATTCATAATGATCTTGTATCTCTGCACGAGTCAAAGCTGTAGCTGTCATGACACGGAGGTAGCAACCCGCATTCATTGCTATAGGGGATGTCACGAGACGGATATTAATGTAAGAGAAATGACCGGAGGGATGATCATCTCCCAGCGTGACCCTCAGCGGGACAAGCTTCGGCGTCACCCCCACTCTCGGGATACGGTCGAGCAAACCACGTGCTTCTATGATCACGAAAGCCAAACTCTCTCACATCCTCTAAAGCCGATCTCTCTGTCAGGGTCGGACATATGACACGAGCAAAAGGACCTTAGAAGTAACACTTGTTTCCATTACTCTTGACACTTGTCAGTGGTGCGAGAGCTCATACAATCCATCTGCCTGAAACGTTCAGTCCAGTCCATCAATAGCGGGGCGTCCAAAGCCCATGCGCCTATACCAAACACTACTGCCTCCCACATCCCACACCCTGTTCCCGTAAGGTATCCGACAAACAGCACCATCGTTCAAAGCGCCACAGCTACGCACTGTTCAAAGCACCGCGCCAACACCTCAACCTCGCAATCCACAAAGAAAGAGCGCACTCCCATCCAAACCCAACAGCCATGGCCGACTTCCTCCCCAACCTCTGGGAGTCCGTCTTCGTCTCCGGCGCCACGCCCACACTGCTGCTCGCCACAAACGTCACCTTCGCGCTGCTGCAAGTCGTGCTCGTGCTGCTGCTCGCCCTGACCTACAGCATCCACTTCGCCATCCTCAGCGTCATCTGCGGCGGCCTGTGGTGGTCGATCAACTGGTTCGCGGCCGAAGTGGCCGCCGTGCGAGCGGAGGAAGAGGCGAAAGCGAAGCGGGAGAAAGAGAAGGAGGATGCGAAGGTCGGAGCTGGTGGAGGGGAGAGCGCGGACGATGAGGGCGAGAGCACGGAGGTTGAGGAGCATGGTGGGCTGGACGCGAGTCGGGCGAGCCTTTCGCTGAGCGGGTTTGAGGAGCGGGTTGTGAGTTCTGGGCGCGAAGAGGGGGATGCTACCGCGGCGAGGCAGAGGAATGTTAAGACGCCGGATCTGAGCGGCACGGATAGCGAGTGGGAGAAGGTTGAGGATGGACGATGATGCGCGCGAGATTTGTGTATGGCTGTCTGTACCTTTCTGTCTGCAAAGCTATGGAACTGAGCATGTTGCTCCTTTCTTCGATCTATCAGGGTATATTGCTTCTCCATCGGAAAAAAATGCTTGGAACGCGAGGGTTGTGTTTGTTGCAAGGACCAGCCCATGCTATAAGCCTGCTCTTTCAGAGCGTGGCACCCAGCTTCCCGCTTGGTCTCGACATGCCTCAGATGTCGGCCGTCAAAATCAGTGCTCCTATTCTCCCTCCAGCAAAGCGCCTAGCATCCCTTGCTCAGCTAAGGCACCCAGCCACTCCTTCGCAAACGTCGAGTAGTCGTGACGGCGATCTCTTGTCTTTTCAGCGTCGCTCTTCACGTTTTCCAACTCGTCGCCACATGCACGGCGCAGCCCATTTTGCTGGAGCGTCATCTCCTTGCGCAGTTCGAGCAGGTCTGTCAAATCTTCTGATTTCTTGAGCGCGTCCGCGTCTCTTTGCGTGATCTCCGCTCGCTCAATATCGATATTGTACAAGCCAAGATCGGAAGCTTGTCCTAAAAAAGGCGAACTTCGCTCGTCATCGAGCATCTCCCTCCAGTCTTCCACAACACCCGTCAGTTTCTCCTCGACTGCACGCAAAGCCTTGACGTTTGCAGCCAGAGCCTCGACACATGCCACCATGGGGTCGTGCACGACTGCCATGATATTGAACTCGATCGAGCCCGCGGTGTACTGAGCCATGCGACCTTGAAGCACTGGCTGCGCAATGCTGAGCCAAGACTCGCCGTGGATGATAGGACCGATGTCCTGTGGAAACTTGTCCATGCCGTCCAGCTTCCAGACGCGGTCGCCGATCGGCATGTACGCGCAGAAGTGGAACCCTTCTTCGTCATCCTCAGCTTCAGACTCATGGGAAGTTTGCAGGTCTTTGCGCGGTTGAGGCTGGCGACCGGAACGGCGTGGCTGTGGAGCGGGATCCTCGTCCACGACGTCGGTTTTGGTCTTTGGGGCGTTAAGTTTTAGTTTTCTGCCGATATTGGCTGTAGGCTTCGCGGGAGGGACATTGTTGGTGGACTCGCTGTACTCGTCATCAGGGTCATCGTTCTTCGCCTTGGTCTGCACACCATCTAATGCTGGGCTTTCGTCGGTCTTGGTAGAGGTTGTGTTTCCATTTATTTTGCTGGGCGTGAGAACAAAATCGTCCGTCTTCTGTGCTGATGTATCGTCGCCATCCACAGGCGCATCTTCGTCTGAAGGCTGAATGGTTTGCGGAGTAGCCTTGGGTGACTCCCCGTCGACAATGCCTCCGGCTGACCTCCTCATGCGCCCTGAAGTGCGCGTTGGTTTTGGAGTTCCTGTAGGTGGGTTTGGCATAGCTTTGCGTGCGGCATTTGCTGCCTTCGTCTTAAGTGCTTTTGCCACAGCCTGTCGTTTGCGTGCCTTGGCCGCTTTCTCCTTCACGTGCATATCAGCCTGCAGAATGTCGGCTTCTCGTGCAAATGAATTATGAATCTTCTTGACGAAACTGAATTCGTCGATAGCTTCACCTCTAAGACGCGGTGACATGTTTTGCGTGAAGTCTCTGAAGCTGCGAAGATCTTTACCCATCTCTAGGCCGGGGATATTGTTGACGATATTGAGAAGAGCGACTGTTGCGCAGGCAAAATCGGGGACCTGCTCAGCATACCAGACGTTCGCAGGACATTCTGTGACAAGTTCGTCTTTGTCGGTTTCGCGATAGCGAAAGAGGAAGATCAAGGCGTGGACTGGCTGAGGCAGGATGGCAAGATCGTTGTCGTCTAAGCTCCACACTTCGCTCGTCTTGACGCCACGAACACCCATGTCTTTGAGCATGGCGTTGAAGAAAGCTGGCTCCGATTCCATCTCGACCCAGCCAGGCCAGGTGTCACGATCTGGCGGGGTGAGAGTATTGTCGCCATTGGCAGTGTTTGCGTTGGATTTGGCAGGCGTCTTGCGCTTCTTCGATTTCGGTGGCATGATGGCGTTGGTACGAGAAGATGCAGAAGCCTGACGTGAATCGCTCGACTCTGCAAATAAGTTGATGAGATGCTGTGGACTACGTTTGCACAATTCAACTGGGGTGGATGGCGAGTGAAAGCGATGCGTTTGCAGGGCGCTCGGGAGGCGACAGAAGTGGATGACGGGTCGCTGAACGAGCAATCATGGTGGTGAGTGGTACATGGAGCAGCATGCGGGTGCAACAATAGCAAGATGCGTCTATTGTCGTCGACTCGTCGATTGTGAAACGCCGTGCTGCCACTTACTCCATCTGTCTCTCTCTGAGCGAAGCTTGGTCCGAGCGTTTCTGTGAGCGTCTGTGAGCGCGTGTTTCGCGTCGGCGAGCTTGAGAAGCTGGAGAAAACATTCCAGGAAGCTGCTGTCTTGATTCGCCCGCAACACCTCACTTACCACCACCCGCACCCTCACATCCACTCAGCAGCGCTCCGAAAGAGCTCTACCGCCATCGCGTACTCCTCCCGAGAAATGCCCACGACACTGCACACACAATGAACGGCACTCCGCGCATGTCGAGCGCATTTCCATCGACTCCACAAACACAAAGGCGACCACCTCCTCAGTATGGCGCCTCACAGAATATGCCTCGCAGAAGCATGAACGCTACTGGAGTAGATTCATTCAAGCAAAACCCGACAACACAGGAAGCTGAAAGCGGACCTCTCATACCCACGGACTGGATCGATGCACCCTCACAGCGCTTCTACGCATTCGCCCTTTACCTGGCGCTCATGTCATGGCGAGCATACGACTGGAACACATTGCAAGATTCGGAAGAGCAGAGCTTGTGGTTATTCATGAAATGGTTGTTCATCGACGGAATCTTCCTGTTCGGCTTACCGTCAATGAGGATACCCTGGCTAGAGTGGCAGTCGCAGACCACTCTGCTGATGTTCTTGGCCCATGCCACAATCGATGCCATGCTCATGTTCCAGATCGGGATTCCAGTTGGAGCAGGCTTTGCTGCGGTCGGGCGCAGTTTCTGGGGCGCGTACGAGATGGCCGTCAACGAGCACAACGTCAACCCGCAATCTGTCATGCACAACGAATCATTGATCCTGGGTCGCCAAACTATTCACATTCTACCGGAAGGATCAGCGACGCTCAACCTTGACCGAGAACCTTTCTGCATTGACGATTTCAAGCTGCAGGCCAGACTGCCTATCACCATCAACGCTACAAGCCCGATCTCAATCGACATCCTGCGCATTGATTTGGACACCCAGGCCAATGAGACAATTCACCTCTCCAAATCCCAAATCAAGACAATGCACAAGGAGGCTTCGCGCATGATCACTTACAGTGATAGACCGAACGAGCCCAAGACTCTCTACCACACTGTCAAGAAAACCGGAATTTACGTTCTGCAAAAAGTCATCGATGAGACCAACCTCGAGGTATCTCGCAAACGACTTGCGCATACAGTTGTGGTTCATTGCCCGAAGGCGGCTGTGAGAAAACCTACCAGCAACAAGTGCAGGGGCGAACTTTCTGACGTAGAGATGGATGTGACCGGAACTCCTCCTCTGCGAGTCAAGTACCGCAAGACAATCAACAACAAGCACATGGAGTCGAGCTTCGAAAGCATCCAACCCGATGATTTCTTCTCTCCGCTTTCCAAGCAGGATTCTAGTGCGCTTGTCGTGCCCAACCGCATCGATGTGGAATGGGCAAGGAGCCGACACGTGCCCGTGCCTTTGAGCGAGCATCTTGCGACCGCTGGTGATTGGGTCTACTCCATAGATGAGGTGCAAGACGGATTTGGAAACAAGGTTGTGTACGCCTCAAGCAACCAAGATGAGCAAGAACGCAGTCGCTTGAAGAGGGTTCCGAACTTGCACCAAACGATCACTGTTCACGAACGCCCCAACATCAACTTGAGAGGCTGTAGCCCTCACTCACCGCTCAAGGTTCCCAAGGGCAAGACAGCTCAACTTCCAATCCAATACGGCTCGACGGGAAGAGAAAGCATCTCCGACACGGCTTACCAGCTTCAGTACATGTTTACCCCTGTTGCAGAATTGTCCCACACTGGCGAGCACGGCGTCAACCCGCAGAGGCAAGCTTTCACGGCTAAGAACGTCAAACAACAGCCGAATATTCGTGAGCCTGGACTATACACCCTGACAGGCGTATCGACCGCGTTCTGTGAAGGCGAAGTCATGGAGCCCGCTTCGTGTCTGTTGCAAAACCCTCCTGAGCCGGATCTTGTCATTGCTCCGGAGGAAATATTCGACAAATGTGCTGGCAGTCCGATTGGTCTTCGCGTTGATCTCGACCTCGCAGGTACTCCACCATTCCTCGTCTCTTACAACATGATGAGCAAGGACAACAGACGTCTATTCCCCAAGGAAGTCACCATTTCGGGACATCGAGGTCAGATCGAGCTCACGCCTCCAGATGCCGGTCACTACACCTACGAGTTCACTGAGATAAGCGATGCCGTATACAAGAGGTACCCGCTCACACACAAGGGTCTGAAGCTCGAACAAGATGTTAAGCCTTCCGCTTCCGCCACCTTCTTGAACCTCAAGTCCAAATACGAAGCTTGCATCAACACTGCAGTCGCGTTCGACGTTGGGCTGAGTGGCGAACAACCCTTTACTCTTGACTACGAGATCATGCATGCTGGAAAGCGTAAAACTCATCAACTCCGGGAGATTGACGGAAAGGTGACAAAGATCACCACGCCACCACTCACTGCGGGCGGCGATTATACGATAGCGCTTGTCAGCATTACTGATCGCATGGGCTGCAAGGAATTCCTCAAGTCTGAAGCCCGTGTCACGGTCCGCCACCAGGCCCCCAAGGTCGCCTTCGGCACTATCGACGGCGAACGAAGCATTGATATACTCGAAGGCAACAGGGCAGAGCTGCCGCTTCGAATTATGACTGGCGAAGCCCCATGGACTGTCAAGTACCTCAATGCGGCTGGAGTTTCAACGGAATTGACAGCGAACAAGCCTAATGAGAAGCTAACGGTCACCAGTCCTGGCACGTACAGGCTCCTTGAACTGAAAGACGCCAAATGTCCTGGACAAGTAGACCCAGCTGCGAATGAGTTCACGATCAGCAACATACCTCGCCCTGAAATGCGCATTGTTCCTGGCGAGAGCGACACCGAAGACAGGAACACACTTACCAAGCAAGGCATCTGCGAAGGCGACGAGGATGCAGTGGACATGCTCTTCAAGGGTCTACCACCGTACAAAGTGCAGTATGTGCAGACAGTTAAGCCAGTCTCCGGCACCACGTCGCCTAAGAGCAAGGACCTTCGTGCGGCGCTCAACGTTGCTTCTCTCCGCATGGACACTGCTCAGGCCGGTGATTACACGTACTCGTTCCAGAACTTAGGTGATTCGAACTATGACCATGCCGGTGGGCAATTCACTGCATTGACTGTCAAGCAACAAGTCTTTGCGCGCCCGACAGCTGCGTTCAAGAACCCTGGCAAAACCTACAGCTTCTGTTCGTCTGAATCTGAAGGCGAGGAAGTCATTCCGGTCCAACTCACCGGCAAAGCACCATTCACTCTTGAGGTGGAGCTGAAACACATTGGAAGCATGAAACCTGAGACTTTTATGCTCAGAGATGTCAAATCGCACTCCACCTCTATCAAGATCCCACGCAACAAGCTACACGCAGGAAAGTCCTCGGTAGCCCTGCGCCGTGTGAGTGACGCAAACTCGTGCAGCCGCACCCTCGACTCGACCACCCCTCGCGTTCAAATATCCGTCCATGACGCACCTGTCATCACTGCTCTGGAGTCAACAATGGACAACTGCGTCGGCGACCGCCTCAACTTCGCCCTCTCCGGCACCGCGCCTTTCAGCGTTTTCTACACCTTCGAAGGCGTCGAGCGCAAAGCGACCTCGCAGACCACCACTTTCCGCCGTCTCGCCGAGAAGCCAGGCACCTTCACCATCACGGGTGTGCAGGACAGCGCATCCAGCTGCCGCTCCAGCACAAAGCTCGAGAAGCGCATCCACGGCATGCCATCCGTGCGCGTCTCCAAGGGCAAAGACTCGTACGTCGACATCCACGAGGGTGGCGAAGCTGAGATCCTCTTCGAATTCGGCGGCTCGCCGCCTTTCGAGTTCACGTACACGCGCTCTTCCAACACCGACAAGAAGGGCAAGAACAGCCGTGGCGTGGTGCTGGATATGCGCAGCGAAATCAGCGACGAGCACAGCATGCGCATCGCCGCGCACGAGGAGGGCACCTACGAGGTCGTGGCTATCAAGGACCGCTACTGCGCTTACTCGCGCCCTGGCGTGAAGGTAGGTGAGAAGAGCGGACAGAAAAAGCTCGGATACTACTAGACGAGACTGATGAGGGTGGGACGCTTGAGGAAAGGGACGGACTGGATCTATATTTGCATTTGGGTTGTAGCGTGGCGTTGTGGTGTTGGGTTTTTCCTTTGGGGTGTCGTGTGTGTGTCTCTCCCTCCCCCGAGGCTGACACAGAACGAGTAATGTGCTGTAAGGTAGTTTGGAGATTACCCGCAGTTGTGTCAATATCGTAGCATTAGAAAGTCTATCACATTGTCAATCATCACAAACAATCGACCTTGGTGTGTTGCGCAAATATCGATATCGTTAATCACGATCGTGTGGCGTAACAGCCAACCAGACTTCCTCTAAATGCACCCATTGGATTTGGTTTGGTCATACCCAGTCAAACCTCAGAAGATACACATCGAAAACCTTGTCCTCTCCGACGCAGACCATAGGCTGGCCATCAAGCCCGCACCATTGGCCCATGCAAAGCCACTTCAGCGTGAGGTCAGCGATCAATGAACTCTGCTATTTTCCACTGACCGTCGGGTGTATTTATAAGAAGGCTCGTCGCCCACCCAATGCGGATTTCTTTTGTTTCGTTTCTCACCTTTGTCTCTGGCAGCACTCGCCCGATCATGGCAGGCCATCGGCAATGCGATCGACTTCACTCGCCACTGACCGCCAAGACAACTTCAGTCATGTGACTTCTTCGTACATATTTGACAGGCGCACAGCTATGCCAACATGCAAACATATGGCCCATGCGGACGCACTTGGACATGATCGGAACAGCAACAACATGGAGACACATGCCTTCCAATGGACGAGCAAATACACAAAGCGAAGATAAGCGACTGACAGCGACACATGATGAGAAGCCACAGTCTTGGCAAAGGCAAGGCACAAGCTGTGATTATTGCGTTGCATCTATCAATTCAAGAGTAATATCAATGGACGACCCACCAACCAACCACCATGAAGATCAAAGCCAAACAAAAGGACCGTCGACAACACGCCAAGGCAAGAGACCGTACAGAGCGCTCGCACGCGCATGTGGCGACAGGTCACCGCAATCCATCAAACAAAGGGGGAAGAGGGGAAACGCCAGACACCGATGGCAAGGTCGCAATGGTGGATCGTCAAGGCCGAGAATCATGAGCGACGCCGATATGAGGCATCGAGCTCAGATCAAAGTCGCGGCAGCGTGTGCTGAAACTTGCTCAAAGCAGCAGCATGTAGCCGGCGACGAGGATGGCAATTGAGCCAAGGGTCGACTTGGTCGAGACAGCACCCGAGTTGTAGATCGACTCGGTGGGCATGGCAGTCGGCTTGGTGAGGGAGCCAGTGTAGGTCGTCTTGTGGGTATAGGATGCGGAGGTGTTCTTCGAAGAGCTTGGAGCCACACCCGACGCCGACGATGACATGCTGGACGAGGTTTGGCGGCCAGTATCAGCAGTCGAAGTGGAGTCGAAGGTGCTCGAAGATTTGGGTTGAACTGGGGAGGTGAGGACGGAAGACGGGCAGACCGAAGATGTGGTCTCGACAGGGTAGACAGGAACGGTCTCTGTCGTGTAAGTCCAGCTGGTGGAAGTCGAAGTTGAAGCAGGGCAGGACGAAGTGGATGGCTTGCTGCTTGTGCACTTGGAAGATGACGAGCTTGATTCGTAAGGCTTGGTCCAGGACCACGACGAGGTTGTGCAAGGTGTGCTGGACGACTTGGAAGATGTGGTGCACTTGGAACCGGTCGACTTGGCAGAAGTCGTGCACTTGGAGCTGGTCGACGACTTGGACGACGTTGTGCACTTGGAGCTGGTCGAGGAAGCCTTGGTGGAGCTGCAAGAAGTCGAGGTAGACTTGGAAGAAGTGCAGCTGCTGGAAGTGGTCTTGCGGCAACTGGTCGACGACGACTTGCTCGAAGTTATGCAAGGCTTGGTCGAAGAGGTGGTGCAGGGCTTGCTGGTCGAAGTCGGGCAGGGAGTGGAGCAAGATGTGCTGGTCCAAGTGGTGGCCGGCGTCCAAGTCCATGTCTTGCAGCTGGTCGTCACGATCGGTTTGCCCGCGGTGGTGATCCTGTGAACCTCGCATTTCTCCGAAGTTGTGGTGGTTGCAGGGCACTCCTTTCCGACCTCACAGGTGACGGTTGGCCAGACTGGGCCAGTCTCGTACGGCTTGGTGGTGGTGCATGCCGAGGTGGTGGGCGTGGCCGAGTGCTTGTGGTGGCCCCAGACTGGAGTTCCGTTCGACACGATGCATGTCGCCGGCGAGGGATAGGAGTGCGCCGGGTTGCACTCCCTGATGGGGATCAAGTTCGCGCCCGGAAGGGCAATGCCTGTTCGTTGTCAGAGAGTGTTCGCTGGCGGATGTCACAAGTGGCAACAAGGACGACTCACCGGAGACAGCAACGGCCATGGTGGCCAAGAGGGGACAGGTGAACTTCATCTTGTCTGTTTGGAGGTTGATCGGTTGCCGTGGTGGTGGGGATATGGATGCTGCGTAGTGCTGTGTTGGATGGATGGAAAACGGTACGAGGAAGAGAAGAGAGGAAGAGAAGAAGAAGGGAGGGAAGAAGCTGGTTTTGTGTACGCCTGGGAGGCATGATGGCAACAGCGTTGCTGTGCGGATTGCGAGGAAGCAGCGTAGTGGTCGTGAAAAAGGGAAGGAGTTGGTTCTAGTTGGGATGGAAGTTGCTATGTCGAGGATAGCGACCAAGAACAACGTTTCGATATGCCATCAAGTCATCGCATGCAAATGAAGAACGACTCACTTCCCTCGGGAGAATGATGAAACACCATAGTATGTTGTTTTTGAGATGGCCACGATATGCCGAGCTCGTAAAGCATGTGACTCTGCCTCGGTTGACGACAAGGCGTTGCTCTTGCTTGGACTGTGGTTGAGTATGGACTGGGTGGCAAGAGGATTGGACTCGGCCGTTTTGAGTGTTGGTACCTTATCTCGGGTGAGCTGCTGTCATCAGATATCAGCCAAGAATCAAAGTGAAAGGGCAGTGGTTTGTCGTGCGTTTGCAAAAGCACGTGGCCGCGTCGTCATGCAGGCAACCGACGAGAGTCGCGACTTCCCAAACACGCCTGTGTTTCTTTTTCTTCTCATAACATAAACACGCCACTCCCCTCGACTGCTCTTCCTCCTTCGCCCTCCACCACCCACCCACACTCCTTCATCACCACTTTTCTTTCCTCTGCGGCAGCCTACTCTGCACGCCCTCCCACATATCTCCTTCACGGCACACTCTTACCACCAAATCAACGACATCGCCAACATGCACTTGCACGTCGTCGCCACCGCCATTGGCCTCATGGCCAGCCTGGCCGTCGCTCAGGATGGTACCTCTGCCCGCCTCTTCCCCTACACTGATCGCAAATTGCTGATTCTTTTTCAAGCCGCCTACTTCCCAGCCGGCTCCGGCTCTGTCTCGACCGTCTACACCACCTCAGTGGTCACCATCTACTCGTGTGGCCCGGGCATCGATGACTGTCCCGTCAGCACTATGATTGTTCCGGTCTCGACCACCGTCTGCCCAGTCACGCTAACTTCTTCCTCCACCACCCTCATCACCACCGCCTCTGGTCCGAGTGATGGCTCCACTACCCTGAGTCCCATCCTGCCTCCTTCTCCGACTAGCAGTGTCGCTGCTCCTGCCGGTACAACTGCTCTGTCTTCGGTGTCCACGGGTATTCTCCCTCCCACCTCTACCAGTGGCTCAGAGGTCGGCGCTGTACACCCGAGTAGCACAGGTGCCACTGAGAGCAACACTTCTGCCCAAACCTCTGTCACATACTCTCCATCTGGTCAGACGACCGGCGACGCTGGCGCCACTTCAGGCTCTCCCATCAACGGAGGCGCTTCGAGTTCCTCTCCTGCCGATGCCTCGTCCACAAGCACCACCGATGGCCACGGCCCGCTGTCTCCTTACACCGGCACTACTGCTAGCCAGACCGCAGGTTCAGCCAGCTCCTCTCCGCCAGCTATTTCATCCACTGGCTCAAGCATTAGCACTGCCCCATCCACCAGCCCTATCTCACCGGCCACCGAGTCTGCCACCGAGTCTGGCACTACTAGCGCTCACACATCTACATCTGAGACCGAGGGCGCCCCGACTGGCCTCAGCTCTGGTGTCCCTACTCTTGCCACGTCTACCGCTCCATCTAGCTCTTCTAGCGATGGCCAATTCACTTACACACCCACTGGCAGTGAGGGCGACTCGACAAGCCACATCCCCATCACATCAACCTTGACAAGCCAGATCACTGTGTCGCCAATCTCGACCATCACAGTCTCCCAGGTTTCGAGCTCTGCGTCTCTGTCGGGCATTGCCAATGTGAGTTACCATTGCCGTCTGGCCATCTTTGAAACAAAGCTAACATCAAATAGAATGCTACCGGTCAGTCAAGTGCCGCCTCCAGCACAGAGGGCAACCCTGCTGCCAGCTCTTCAACTGGCATCACCCTCCAGCCATCCGAGTCTTCCACTCTTCCGATGACATTCGACACCTCATCCGCTCCTCCAGCCAGCACGAGTAGCTACCAGGCTGGTGCCGCCGGCGCTACTGGCACTGGCGTCAATGGAGCTGGCTCTTATGGCAATGGCACATACGGTTCTCCGACTGCTCAGATCTCACCCTTCCTTGGTGCTGCCACCGATGTTGGTTACGATGCGGCCATGCTGCTTTGCTTCGCTATCGCTGTCATCAGCGCTGTGGTGCTCATCTAGACACATGAGTGTTTCGCCAGAACTGGCCTGATCTTGCACACAGCAAGCGTCACGCGTTCGTCCGCTGCTGATCACCTTCACACCTTTGAAAGCATGTGGTAGGAATGCAGCTTTTTTGTTGAATGTATGATAGTCATGATGGTTGCTTGCTTTCTACTCTGCAGTCAGTAAACAGAAAATCAGTTTGCACTGCATCCGTCGATACTGTCCCTAACCCAGTGTGGAAGAATCCCTCTGCCCGAGCCCCACAGCATCGTATAGAATCATGCCAGGCTAGCACGTGGCAATTAGACCTCATTTCGCATGTGCTTTCTAATTATGTGCTGCAAAAGAAAGATGTCAACTCCCTCTCCAGCTTCGGCGTACAGATGAAGACGGCGTGAGCCTCGCCGCACCGTCAATGCCGCGACTTCCTGACGAATGCCGAGTGTGGTCTCATAAGCTATGATATATCACGTGATACATTACTGTGCGTAAAATTGGCATGGCAGCGATCGAGTAGCATTTCAACATTACATACTGATTTCTAGGTGCTGAAATACCCCGATCGTCTAGTTAATGAGCCACATACCATCAAAAACCGGCATTCATAGGTACCATGCATTGTCGACATGTACGCAAAGACGTCTCACTGGTATTGAGACCACCCTCCTCCGCATTGGCCAGGAACAAAGCACGTCAATCTGGAGTCCGCTCACCTCACTTCGACCATAAGCACGCCATATGAGGGATCTCGCTCGCCAGCGTCCACAGAACAGCATGCTTATCGCCGCTCATTCGTGCGCCCATGGAGAATTATCGCGATTCCGGCCGATTGGAGCCGTTTCAAGTTGGGCAACGTACCATTGTGATCATGCTTCCCGGCAGTGCTACTGATAGTTTGTTTGCTCGCGTCATGTCGTGTTCATTTTATGGAAGGGTAGGTGGCTATTAAAGAGCGGTGGCCCTTGGTCTCGCTTACTGCTTGAGTTCTTTTTCCATTCACCATAGCTGCTCTCTACATCGCTCTTTGTTGTACTTTGCCATAACTTCAGAGACATCAATTTGCACACTTTTGATCAAGGACCGTTACAACTAAGCGGCACAACACACCTCAGACTCCCTGCAAAATGGCGACAACAGCTCGCGCAGACTCGCCCATTGAAGCGCCAGTCTTCTCATACGACAAGCCCTCGCCTGACATCTTCCCCGATGGCATCAAGACCAGCGGCCAAACATTCCCCAACTACGACCAGATCAAGCCTTACTCTGCTTTCCCCAAAGAGATCACTGGAAAGACAGTCTGGAAGGGAGAGGAGTTCAAGGACAACCCTGAGCAGTGGACACATCGATTCACTCCGGAAGAGGTGCAAGAGCTCAGCGATACTGCGGATGCTTTCATCAAGTCAAGCACACCTTTGACTGGCATCACAAGGGTAGGTTCTTGCTCAACAGTTGTCATCGATCTCACCTCAACACATTTACTTACAAATCGATATAGGCAAAGTTCCCTCTCCCTAAACTGAGCGACTTCCTCGACGACCTTCGCGACGACATTCTCAACGGCAAGGGTTTCCTCCTCTTCAAGGGCCTGCCCGTCCAAGAATGGGGCAACCACAAGTCCGCCGTCGCCTACATGGGTCTCGGCACCTACCTTGGCTACTTCGTCTCACAGAATGGCCTGGGCCATGTTCTCGGCCACGTCAAAGACACCGGCGCCGACCCAACCCAAATCGACAAAGTCCGCATCTACCGCACCCGCGCCCGCCAGTTCTTCCACGCCGATGACAGCGACATCGTCGGCCTGCTCTGCATCCACCGCTCCCTCGAGGGCGGCGAGTCCGACATCGTCTCCTCCCACCACGTCTGGAACACCCTACAAAAAGAGCACCCCGACGTCGCCGAGACCCTCACCCAGCCTATCTGGTACTTCGACCGCAAGGGCGAAGTCTCCGTCGGCCAGGAACCCTACACCCGCCAGCCCATCTTCTACAAGGAAACCGGCCCCGACGAAACCTCCCGCGTCTACTGCAAATGGGACCCCTACTACGTGAAATCCCTGACGCGCTTCAGCGACGCCGGCGTCATCCCGCCGCTGTCGGAAGCGCAGCAGCACGCCGCCGCCGTGCTGGAAGAGACTTGCATGCGCCTCTCGCTGCACATGATCCTCGAGGTCGGCGACATCCAATTCCTCAGCAACGCGCACACCCTGCACAGCCGCACGGCCTACACCGACCACGCGCCGCCGACGCCCCGCAGGCACCTCATGCGTCTGTGGCTGGCGACGCCCGAGACCGAGGGAGGCTGGAAACTGCCCTTCTCCGACTCGGCGCACAAGAAGAGGGGTGGTGTGCAGTTGAACAACACGCCGCCTAGGGCGCCGCTTGATGCGGAGGATGGTAACGGTACTTAAATGGTGTGAACGTTTGTCGGATGGCTGTTTGGTCTCTTTTATTGATTTGATTTGATGAGTTTTTGGAAGCGTATATATGTATGATCCCAAGCCTGGCGGAAAAGCGCACACGGCTGGAAAATGAACAGTGTTATTTAAAAAAGAAATTCTTTTCCCCGTGCTGTTGAGATGTAATTCTGTTTCGAAGCATAACTGCTAGAGTTGTGTGGCGATAGAGGGGCCCCTTGGTCGTGAGTAGTTGATTGTTAGTGATGTTCAAAGCCTATGGCAGTGTGCAGTGGAATCATATATAATCGAATGGATGTCTCTGTGAGACTTTCATATTGAGCAACGACATGATACTACCAAAATGCATAACCCCTTCGTCCCCAATCCGATACTCCTCGAAGAACGCCCACGCTATGCCATTCAAACAGAACCAGAAAACTAAACCCCAGCAAGAGCAGCCTCAACCACACTCCCCAGCATCCTCAGCTCATAAAACGCCGCAACACCTTCGAAGTTCTTCAAGCTCTTCACCAGATCCTCTTTCTTCACAGTCATGACCCACTCGCCTGCACATCCGCAGTGGTCCATGAACTCGTTCGACCGGATACGTGCGCACTTCGCGCACTTCAGATCTTGCGTCATCCACTGCACAGCCATCTTCTGCACCTCGCCCAGTAGCTTCTCCTCGATGGCTAAGCGATCGAAGATCGCGCCGCAGTTGTCGCAGACGGGCGCCAGGACGTGTTGCTGGGCGTCCGCGGGCATGAGGTCGCTGTCGCGGCAGAGGTCGATGTCGCGCGGCACGCAGCAGTCCGGACAGCTGAACTGCTTCAGAGCAAGCGTGGAGCTCGGGTTTGTGAAAGCGCCCTCGGCGCTGAATTCGCGAATCTCGAACATTTTCAGCAAGTCTTTGCGCAGCAAACGGGCTTCCAGCGTGATGGTTTTGTCGAGGCTGAGGACTTGCATGATGCTTTTTACGAGCTCGAGGACGGGGTTTGAGAGCTTGACGTGGGAGCCGGGGAGGACGGGGAAGACCCAATCTTGCGCGAGCTCTTCGTGCATGGACTCATTGCGTTGGCGGCGGATGAGTGCTGCGATTTCCTTCTTCAGTGGCTTGGAGAAGGTCTTTTCGAGGGCTGTGCCGGGTGTTGTTTGGTCTTCCTTCTCAGAGTTGAAGATCGAGGCATGTATGGGTAGTTGGGTTGGTCGAGGAGCACCGTTAGGAACTCCGCCTGAGTGCTTGCGGTCATGCATGAGATCAATGTACTCCACGACACGATCGTTGAATGCCGGCTGGAGGATCGGAGGCAAGAACGTCGCAATCTGCCAGTGCATGATCATGTCGAGCTGCTGGTTCTCGGCTTCCACCACTTGAGCGCATCCTCTGCCACCATAGTTGAACTCATCGTACCAAGCAAGGTAGTCCCAATACTCCGTAATATCGAGGTCCAAGAAGTGGAACGCAGGCTTGGTGCGAATCGTCTTGAGGATGTATTGACTGTAAGCGTAGGCGTTGCCAACTTCAGCCTTGGAAGTCTGCAGCAAGAGCCGCCCTGAACTGGCGAAGACGATGTGCGATCCAACTCTGCGGAACTCGCCCATCAACTGCTGGAAAGCTTTCCTCGACATCATCTGTACGTAGTAGTGCAGATTGCGGTCGAAGAGATGTGAGCTCGGGCTTTCCACCCAGCGAACGAGATGTTGCACCAGGATATCAGCCATCTTGTTGCCTTTGTCAACACAGGCCTCCTGCCACCATGTCCGGACCATTTCGCGAAGCGCACTAATACCAGCACTGGCGAAAGCGTTCTCAGAGTGGAAATTCTGCGAAGATTCATCCAACGCATCTTCCTGTGCGCCGGCACCCGAGACGCCGATTGGATCGGCACCTTCGGAATCGTTGAGCACAGCAGCACAAAGAATCGTGTTGATGGTCAAATTCTTGACAGACAAGTCAATGCAGACCGAGGAGTAAGTTCCTGGGTTGTTCACCGCGGGCATCTCGACGACTTCCATGCCACCAAGCACATCGTCTTTCTCGTAGCCAGCGTGATCCGGTCTGGCATTTTCTGACCACCACAACACAACACGTTCCTTTCTCAGACGCCTAGCATACGCAATGTCGATCAAGAAGCGGGGGTCGTCCCTTTCCAGGTTGCACAATGGTACATTGCCATAGCGGGAATAGTCGATGAGCTGTTCAACTGTGGCACCAAGATTGAGGTAGTGGTTCACTAGCCTCTTCGCCACAAATGATTGCCAGCCAAGCGGAGGCAACTGCCTGTCGGTTTCCTCTGAGCGGAGTTGGAGCATAGGCATACTCTGGAGTTGTGGCATGTCCTGAACCAGCATCTGTGCTGTCGGAGACTGGACAACCAGCATGATAGGACGAGTCTCCTCCTTCTGCAGCTTCTTGACAGCATCGGCCAGCTCTTGGTACGCTCTACGCTGAGTAGTAACCTGGACGGTCTTGAAGTGCAGTGCTTCTTGATAGTCGATGGTGGTTTGCCAGGGTCTACCATCTGCCTCATCAAGTCGAGCCTGTTGCAAAGTCCGTTCCAGCGACTCTTCATACAAACGGTCAACGTTCGGCATTCCCTGCTCGCTCCTGGCGCGATTGAGCACAATAATCTGTGCCTCTGCTTTAGTCGAAGAGATGAGTGCGTAAATCTGGCGATCTCCAGCACTGATGTGGTACAGTGCGAGGTAGCTCATGTTTGCGTGCCTCATGTACGGCTTCTTTGGTGGCACTGTGCGCAAAGAAGAAAGGTCGAAGCCTTGCTCTAAGCCCTTGCCCAGAACACCCCGTTGGGTCTCGTCAAAGGTGCAAGAGCAGCCCAGATCGAGCATCGCACGAAGGTTGAGTGGTACCTGGGTCTCGTACACGCCTTCAACGCTAGGATGTTGGAACATCATTGATAGCTTCTCGGCCTCCTGGACGTAAGTCGTTTCGCTCATCGTGAGCTTGAAGAGGTGCTTGGAAGGATGTCCGTTAGGAAGAGTCCAGTTGGTGACCTTCTCCGCATCGACATGGTCGACCGTGATGTCCGGCATATCGTCCTCTTTCAAGTTCAAGAAGACTTGTCGGGGTACAATGACCTTCAGCTGATGCACTTTTTGATCAATGAGCACGAAAGCCTTGACTTCACCCGGCGTCTCGGTCCCACGAAGCTGCAGAACCTGCCAATCGGCTGTGTATGCCAACTCTGCCTGCTGGCGGAAAATGGTGCCGATAGCATCTGTGGCGTCTTGTCGCTTCTCACCGAAGAGCTGTCGACGACGCTTACGTGCTTCTTTCTGAATCTTCCACTTCTGTTTCTGATACTTCAACCAGCCCTTGTAGTCTGTGGAAATATTTGGCATAACGGCAGGTAGTGCATCGTAGGGGTTGACGGAGACAGCTTCGGCCTCCCTCTCCTTCCTCTTTTGAGCTTGCGAATTCTTTGCTGCCAATGCCGGTCTGATCTTGGACATTGTCATGTTGCCAAAGTCTTCGAGATCTCCACCAGCTCGAGGGTTAACACTGTTCGCGTCAAGTTCCTCCAGCGGCTTTTTGGAAAACAAGTCAGTCATCTTCTTCTGCTTGAAGACATCTTCTTTGATCCTGATCCTTCGGTTCAGCCATTCAGGGTGCGTCACACGAGGCACTGGGTTGGTAACCTTTTGCAATGCAGCAGGAATGGTGATGAGCTTCTGGATCTGCGAGCTCAGACGCTCGAGATAGTAGTTCCAGTCAATGACAGTTCTGGGGTCCATGTCACCAGGATCTTCTCTGAGCCACTTGCGGAGGTAGTGACGCTTGACGGACTCCTCGGCAGAGAAAATGGCAACAGGAATGGCGCGGTCGGTAACAGGTGAGTTACGGGGCCGAGAAGCAACAATATATTTGCAGTTCAAGCCCTTGTCTTTAATGATCTGGTCACCCAAGAACTCGGCCAGACGCTTGGCAGTCGTGATGGCCGTTGACTTTTGCGAGCCATATTCCTCCAAGGTCTTACTCATGCTCTTGTTCTCGCAAATGAGTTCGATCAGCTCTTCGTCGACCAAAGTTGAACCATGACTGTACAAGACATCGAGCCACTTGTTCGCGACCTTTGCGACCGCACCATAGACATCGGCGAGAGTGGTGCCGTCCAAGAAAAACTTGAAAATTTGTTGTTGGAAGATCTTGATCAACTTCAGCTCTCCACGTCGCTTGATCTCGAAACCCTTCAGCTCTGCGAGAGTGCCATCATCGTTGAACACTGCGTAACGCTTCTTCAAGTTCTTGTCCTCCTCCTTCGACGTGGGCAAGATCATGGCCTTGTACGGTCCGTCGACTTCGAAGAAGATGGTGTTGTCGCTGTGTGTCTCGTATTTGAAAGTTGCCGGGTCCACAAGGGTCTGGTATTGGTGGTTTGTAAAGTTCCTGTGCACCAAGTGGTTCAACATGACACAAGGGTAAGCGATTGTGAGCTTCTTGCCGTTTTTGAGCTTGAAGTTGAAGTTCTCTGGGAAGGTAGCTGGCAGAATACACCAGATACCGTCAGTGTCCAATTCCAAAGGCCGGCCAATACGTTCCACTAGCTGTCGAGCCATCTGAATGATGCGTGCACCTGTCAGGCAGGTAACGCCAGCCATCTCGAGCGAATACCATCTTGATCCCTTTCGCATGACATAGCCATAGAATGAGTTGAGAATGACCTTGTGAGCCAGCTGGAGAGAGTCGAACAGAACAATCATCTTGCGGGCCTCTTCGACTTCGACCGAGCTTGCGCCGCTCTTTTCAAGATCAGATGTCTTGCCCTTCCATACTTTCTGCTTTCCCTTGTAGTCGTAGCGTCGATCACGGAAGTCCTTGACAGTGTCAATGTAGAAAGGGTTCTCTCGCTGGCAGATAATAGCTTCTCGCTCAATCGTTTTCTGGTCGTGAATTTTGTGGTAGATCTTCTTGCTGTAATCGGTCAAACGTTTCTTCACATGTCCTGTTTGCTCGTCAAGACTCAGATCCTGGAACGCCCGTGAAAGGCCACCAGGACGTTTTGCTGGAAATTTCTCGTTTTCGAGCGCATGTCGAATCATGTTGTACTCGTCTCGCTTTGCCGGTAAGAACTCGCCTCGCCACGCCCACGGCATCCTCCGGTCACATGTCTTGCCAGGTCGGTTGAAGTCACAAGCCGCGCAGACTGATTCGTCGATCATACTGTCTGGCTGCAGCCGATTGGTCGTCATGATATTTGGGTACATTGACGCCACGTCCAAGTGATAAATCGAGGGGCGTTCGTTGCGATTGGGAGTCTCCTTGAGCTGCAGTAGCTTCTCAACGATCTGTGCTTTGGTTTCCTCGTAATTTTCGATATCATCCATCGACTTCTTCTCTTCCACAGTGATGCTGAATTTGAGCGCGTCGTCCAGATCATTGAGAAGCTCGTCAATCGCAGAAGGATCAACTGCGAAGTTACATGGAATATCGCTGCGGAAGACACCAGCCTCAATACTTTCGACGTGACCACCAACATACGTTTCCGACTCCAGTAGATGACCTTCCCAGAAAGCTTCCCTCGGTTGGACGTACTTATTTGGTAAGATAATCTCCTTTTTGTAGGCTTCCACCATCAGGAGGGTCTCGCACAGCGTTCCGGTTCCTTTTCGTAACACGTCGTCTGGACCAAACGGAATAATGGTACATAGCGAGAAAATGAAAGGATGTACATACTTCATGTACAAGTAGTAGGTTGCAACAGCATCGGAGACCGAGTACTCGGCCAGAACTTGCGGCCTTTCAATGGCGTAGGGTGTCATCAACTCCGGGTCCAGTTCATCGGGATCGTAACCAAGCTTGGCGACTGTGACTGCTTTGAGACCTCTTGATCCCTGTGGCAGGTAACTGTCTCGGGTGACCCACGCAAAAGCGTCCATGTGCGCGCAATGTGTTGATTGGTAGATGTCGTCGCTGTTCTTCCGGAACCCAATCTCAGCGTACATATCGATACCGTGCACGCTTGCTCGAGCTTCCACGAATGGCCAATCGAAGAAGTCACCGTTGTATGTCGCGATGATTGTTGGTTTGGCTTCCTTGACGAAAGAGAAGAATCGCTCGATCACTGCTTCTTCGTTTGCTTCGTTATAAATGACAAAAGGTCCCTGGAACTCCGGTTTGGGGGTGTAGTCGAAATCCTGGATGTCTTCGCTGACAATCTCTCGGTTCGTGATCAGGAAGCCTTGGCCGTCAATCATGAAAGAAATCATCATAACTTGGTCGAATGAAGCGTCCGGGAACTTTAGAGGCAACTTTGTCGTCTCGATATCGAAGGCCAGCACCACGGGATCTGCACGTTGCAGACGCTCCTCGATGCATGTAAGTGATATCCGGCCATTTTTCGACTCGACACTATACCATTTTCCGATTCGGATGTCCATGTCGATCGCAACTCGCACATGGTATGGCACATCATATTCACGAATGTCCACAATAAAGTCACTTGCATCTGCAAGTGAAGTAAGTTTGCGCCCCATGTCTGCATCCTCGTCGAAGAGATCAAATCCGGCATTCGCGCTCGCGACTTCTGCATACATGTCCATTGCGCTGACCTTGCTCTTGTTCTTCTCTGCAATTGGTGCGATCACTCGTCGCGCCGCCAGCAGATCTGTGACATTTATGAAGCTGAGCTTGAGGAATTGCCGTCGGTATCCAAGCAAATGGTTCGGCATCTTCAGATCCTCCTTCTCCAGCCGGTCGACCGTCTTGACGAGACCTTCGCAATTCCTCCTAACCCATTCTTCAACTTCCGCCTCTTTGCCCTTCTTCACCGCGATCATGAAGTAGGGTAGATATTCTACGCTTGCTTTGAATGTTGTGCCGTCGTCGTCAATGAAGTAGTAGTCGACCGCCGCTCGACCTCCTGGTACTTTTGAGTCCTCCAGATTCGTGCTGTGCATATTCACCAGCCATCCTGTGCGCTTCTTCCCTGCTTCGAACCGCTCGAAGCCCTGATTCTGGTCGATCTTGTGAGCCAGCCGTGTCGCTTCGAGGCGCTCATTCTGTGCTGTTGCTTCCGTAGACCGTAATGAGCCTGCATCGATAGTTTTCGTCCTTTGTCCTCCAGAGTGTAGTGTGCTCGTCTTGCTGAAACGGCTCTTGCCCTCGTTCCGCTTGACTGGCATTTTGTGTGTTTACGAGTCCACTTTTGGACCAATTATTTGCGAAGTTTTCTCAATTGTGCATGCCGTTTTCCGAGTGGGTTCCAGAATCAAAAGAAATGCGTTCGGGGTATCATGTAAACATTTGCTTGTAAGAGCGGCCGAAATGGGACGAAATGAGGGATGGAAATGGGCAGGGCTTAACAGACGACGCGCTACAGCTTTAACGCGCGCGCGAGTCTCGCGTGCAGCTGTTAGATTGATTGGGCTTTCTGCCCGCTAGCAACCGCTTCAATCAAGTCCCGCCAAATTTATGACGGAACCTCAGGCATCACCGATTAACCCCGACCAAAAGTCTAGACATTTGGATTGGAGATTCAATGATATCAGCACCTCGAAGCGCCACTTACAGCAAGCAATCCTCTTCACAACCACAACCATGGCCGACGACACACGGAACTCTGCGATCA